>JASBWV010000021.1:0-459543 GCA_030039215.1 Naganishia onofrii | reverse complement strand
TTGTCAAGCTTTAGCGTTATGCCCAATTGCGGTACGCGATATAATGCAAGGAGTCAGTTTTGGGTGGCAAAACGCCTTGTTTTGCCATATCTCAATTGGGCGGCCGCTGTATCGCTCATAACAGTCACTATAGGCGACGGTGCCCTTAGTAGATACAGTGAGACTAGCTACATAAATCTACAATAACACCCAATCGCGCTTCAAGGACTCCATCAGGTCAGCTCACGCGGTCATGGCTGTGAGCCGGATCTAGCGCTTCCACAGCAAGTGGGCGTGCTCTGATGCACTTGAAAGAGTGACGGCGGCCTGAAAGATCCTAACCCTCTATATGGCCGAGCCGGTCAAGCTTTAGCGATATGCCCAATTGTGGCACGCGATATGTTGCGAGGGGTCGTTTTTGGGTGGCAAAACGCGACTAAAACGCGCTGTTTCGCCATATCTCAATTGGGCGGCTGCTGTATTGTTAGTGACAACTTTTATAGGTGGCAGAGCTCTTGCGGAACACACTGAAACTAACTATACAGGTCTACCTCGACGCCCAATTTCGTTTCGAGGGTTCATTCAGGCAGACCATGCTTTTTATGGCTGAAGGCAAGATTCAACGCTTCTGTAGCAATTGGGCGGGGTCCGATCCTCAAACGGGGATGGCAGCTTGACCGGTATCACTCAGCAACGTACCGAAGCTGGTCAAGCCCTAGCTCATTGCCCAATTGTGATACGCAATAAATGTAAAAGGTCGTTTTTGTATGGCAAAACTCGCTGTTTCGCCACATCGCAATTGGGCGGCCGCTGTATCGCTCATAACAGTCACCATAGGCGACGGTGCCCTTGGTAGATACATGAAAACTAGCTATCCAAGTGTAGCTCGACGCCCAATCGCGTTTCGAGGTATCAATCGGTTCGGTTCACGTGTTTTGTAGCGGTAATCTGGATTCAACGCTTCCGTGGCAAATTAGCAATTGGGCGTGCTTCGAGCAGCTTCAAAGGGTGATGGCAGCTTGAACAGGAGCACCCGACTACGTACCCAAGCTGGGGAATCAATAGCACATAGCCCAATTGTGATCCGCAATAATATAATGCGAGAGGTTGATTTTGATGGCGAAAGGCGTTGTTTTCGCTCTATCTGAATTGGGCGGCCCCCATAACGTCCAAAGAAGGGATCATAGATTTCGGAGTACTTGTCGAACAGATTGAAACTAGCTAGATGAGTCTACCTTGACGCTCAATCGCGTTGCAAGGGTTCATTCAGGTCGACCATGCCTCTTACGGCTATAGGTGGGATCTAAGTATCCAACGCTGTAGAGCAATTGGGCGGGCCTTGATCTCGTTGAAAGGGTGATGACAGCTTGATCAGCACTGTACATCTATATGCTCGAGCTCGTGAAGCTCCAGCGTTACGCCCAATTATGGTACGCGATATAATACAAGAGGTCATTTTTGGGTGGCAAAATGCGCTGTTTCGCCATAACTCAATTGGGCGGCCACTGCCTCGCCCATGGCAATCATCATAGGTTGTTGGGCACTTGCTGAACGTATTGAGACTGGTCATATATGTCTATCTCCACGCCCAATCACGTTTCGCGGACTCCCTCAGCTCAGCTGAGGCACTTTGTGACTGTGAGCCGTAACTAAGGCTTCTAAAGCAATTGGGCGTGCTCTGATGCACCTGAAAGAGTTATGGTAGCTTGAACAACACGAGTAAATGATGTAACTGGGCCGGTTAAGCCCCAGCATTACGCCCAATTGTCGCACGCGATGTGGTGCAAGGCGTCGTTTTTTGGGTGGCGAAACGCGTTGTTTTCGCTCTGATTCGATTGGGCGGTTAGAGTATCATTAGTGACGGTGATCATATACTGCACCGACCAATTTCGTTTCGAGGGTTTTTTTTCGGCCAGATCACGTATTTTATGGGTGTAGGCTGGATCTAAGTATTTAACGCTTGTAGAGCAATTGGGCGGGCTTAATCTCGTTGCGAGGGGGAGGGTAGCTTTACCAGCATTATCCAGCTATAAGGCCGAGCCAATCAAGCTTTAGCGTTACGCCCAATCGTGATACGCGATATAAGGCAAGGGGTCGTTTTTGGGTGGCAAAACGCGTTGTTTGTCTATATCTCAATTGGGCGGCCGTCGTATAGTCTATAGCAAACATCATAGATCGGAGGGCACCTGCCGGCCATACTGAAGCTAGTCTGGTAGCCCTAGCTGAACGCCCAATCGCGTGGCAAGATCTCATTCAGCTCAGCCTGCGCGTTGTAGGGCTGCAAGTTGAATCTAACGGTTCCGTTGCAATTAGGCGTGCCTGGATCTGGCTGAAAGACCCATGACAGCTCTAACAGCGATACTACGCGATGTGTCCAAGCTATCAGCTCCAGGTTATCGCCCACTCGCGTTACGCTCTGTAACGCAAGAATCTGTTTGTTTTGGGTGGGAAAACGCTACCTGAAAAGCGTTGTTTCACGATATCTCAGTTGGGCGGCGGCTGTATTGCTCATGCCAGTCATCCCAGATCACAGAGCACATGGTGTACACATTAATACTAGCTACGTAAACATAGCTCAACGCCCAATTGGGTTTCGAGGTATCAATCAGCTCGACTCACGTATTTTATAGTGGTAAGCTGAATTTAACGCTTTCTGTAGTAATTGGGCGTGTTCCGATCTCTTAAGAGAGTACGGTCAGCTTGAGCAGTACTATCACGTTTCATGATCGAGCTGGTTAAGCTCTAACAGCTTACCTCATCGCGTTACGCAGGATAACGCAAGAACTGATTTATTGGTGGCAAAACGCGGTGTTTTCCCATATTTCAATTGGGCGGCTGCTGTAGCGTTCATGAAGCTCAGCACAGGTCATGATGTACATGCTAAATACATTGGCACTGACCTTATGGCTCTACCTCAACTCTCACTCGCGTTCCGGGGATTCCGTTGGCTCGGCCATACGTTCTATGGCTGGAGGCTGCATTCGAGCGGTTCTATAGCAATTGGGCATGCCCTAAACGCATTTGGAGGTCGATGGTAGCTTACGCCAGTGGTGCCTAGACACATTCCCAAGCCGATTAAGCCCTAGCGTTATGCCCAACCGCGTTATGCGATTTACCGCAAGAGGTCCTTTTTGTGTGGCAAATTGCCCTTTTCGGCTCTATCGCGATTGGGCAGCTGCTGTGTCTTTCATGACAACCATCATAGACGCCGGAGCACTTGCTTCACACATTGAATCTAGGTACATAAGTCTACCTCAACGCCCAACCGCGTTGGGAGGATTTCAATGACCTTCGCTCGAAGTTTTATGGCTGCAAGCGGGATCCATCGCTCCCACAGCAATTGGGCGTGCGTCAATTTCCCTGAGAGACTGATGGTAGCTATAACAGCACTAGTGGAGCATGCCACTAAGCCGGTCAAGCTCTAGCCTGATACCCAATTGCGTTACGCGTCATATTGCCAAAGATCTGTTCTTGGGTGACAAATCGCGCTGTTTCGCCATCGTTCAATTGGGCAGGGGCTGTAGCATTACTGGCAATGGTCAAAGATCACGGAGTGTCTATTGAAGACATTGGGACTAGCTAGATAAGCCTACTTGACCGCCCAATTGCGTTACGAGACTCCAGTCAGCCTAGATCACGCATCTTTTGGCCGCGAATCGAACCCAACGTTTATAAAGCGATTGGGCGTGCCGTAATCTGGCTGAAGCAGCCATGGCAGACTGAGCGACCCTACTCCGGAATTTATCTGAACTGGTCAAGCTCTAGCCTATCGCCCAATTGTGTTGCGCGATACAAACCAAAGGCTAATTTTTGGGTGGCAAAACCCGTGTTTCGCTTTATCTTCATTGGGCGGCTGCGGCGTCGTTCGTGTAAATCATCGTGGATGTCAAAGAGCATGCGGGACACAATGGACCTGATCTCCCGAGCCTATTTCGGCGCCCAATCACATTTCGGGCAATCATTTAACTCGGCTCACTCACTCTCTGGCTGCGAGGCGGATCTGACGCCTCCATCGCAATTGGGTCTGCGCCAATCCGACTCAAAGGCTATCAGTAGCTTACATTGAGAGTGTATGTATCCATCTTTTCGCTGGTTACGCTCTAGCATAACGCCCAATCGGAATATACGATTTACAAGAACATGCGAGTCAAAAAGCGAGCGCGACGGCGGAAACCCCTGATACGATAATCTTGCAATTAGGTAAAGCCGCTACCGTTGGACAAATTCATAGCGCAGAGGTGTTCAAAAAAGCTCTATAACCCTTCCTTGTACGACAACGAAAGGAACGGCCATGATGTAGAACGGGTCTCGCGCTTATTTCGGTATAGGACCCACAAGTGGGAAAATAGTTGAAGTGAGCTAGAAATGTTGGGCAGGCTCTAAGAGCTTGGCGGTTTCCTTCTCAGCATTGAATGGCGGGAGGAGCAACTTTGGGATTAAAGCCTGTTAGCCTGAGCGTACGCCCAACTGGGAGAAAATGTACGAAACTTTGTGCTCCCTTCTACGCGGCAAAACGCGGTGTTTCGGTCTATATCAATTGGACAGCTTCTGTAGCGTGCATAACATTCCTCATAGGTCGCAGAGGACATGCTAGCAACACTCAAGCTGACGAGATGAGTCTACCTCAACGCCCAATCGCATTTCGAGGTGTCATTCAACTTGGCTTACGCATTCTTCGGCTCTCAGCCAAATGTAAAGCCTCCATAGCAATTGGGCGTGATCTGGATAGACTGAAGCGTTGGTGACAGCTCACCTAGTGCTAATCCAAACCGTATCTGAGCTGGTGATATGCTCTAGCCTACCGCCCAATCGTCGTCACACTGTGAAATGTAAGAATTCTTGGGTGACGAAATCCGACTCTCCCGCGCTGTTTCGCCATATCTCCATTGGGGGCTTCTGTATCGCTGACTGAAAACACCATAGGTGACAGACCACTCGATGGACACATCGAAACTAGCTACACAAGTCTAGCTCCATGCCCAATTTCATTTCTGGTCTTCAATCACAGCAGATCATGCATTTTATGACTGTAGGCCGGGTCTAACGCTCGCAGAGCAATTGGGCGTGTTCTGATCTCAATCAACCGTCGATGGTAGCTTACATCGGGAGTGCCAGGATGTTTCTCCAGCTGGTTAAGCTCTAGCGTTCAGCCCAATCGCGTTACGCGACATGTTTGCAAGAGGTCCTTTCTGGCTGGCAAATCGCCTTGTTTGGCTCTATCGCAATTGGGCGGCTGCGGTATCGTTAGTGACGGTCACCATATACACCGGAGAATGTGTGGAACACAGTGAAACTAGCTATCCAAGTGTACCGCAACGCCCAATCGCGTTTCGAGGGTTTTTTTCGGCCAGATCACGCCTTTTGTGGGTGTAGGCTGGATCTAAGTATTTAACGCTTGTAGAGCAATTGAGCGGGCCTTAATCTCGTTGCGAGGGTTAGGGTAACTTCACCAGCACTATCCAGCTATATAGACGAGCTGGTCAAGCTTTAGCGTTACGCCCAATTGCGGTACGCGATATAATACAGAAAGTCGTTTTTGGGTGGCAAAACGCGTTGTTTGCCTATATCTCAATTGGGCGGCCGTCGTATCGTTCATGTCGATTATTCCAGGTCACACGGAACATGGTGGACACATTGAATCTAGCTGGATGAGTTTACTTGAACGCCCAATCGCCTTCCGAAGGATCAATCAGCCCGGTTTACGCAAGATATCGCGGCGAGCTGATCTAATGCCGCTACGTAATGGGGTTCTGAATAGACTTAAACGTCGTTGGTAGTTGACATAGCACTCCTCGAAGTGCCTCGAAGTTCTTCTTGAGCTGATTGAGCTCTGGCCTACCGCCCAGTTCCGTTACGCGATATACTGCAACGGGTCAGTTTTGGGTGGCAAATCGCGTTGTTTGTCTATAGCTCAATTGGGCGGCTGCGGTATCGTTAGTGACGGTGACTATATACCCCGGGGCATGTGTGAAATACACTGAACCTGGCTTTACAGGTGTATCGCAACGCCCAATTTTGTTTCGAGGGGTTTTTTGCGGCAAACCTCACGTATTTATGGCTGTACGCCGGATCTAACCCTTCCATAGCAATTGGGCGGGCCTTCATTTCCTTGCGAGGGGGAGAGTAGCTTGAACATCACTACCGAGCTATATGGTCGAGCTAGTTAAGCTCTAGCGTTACGCCCAATTGTGGTACGCGATGTGGTGCAAGGGGTCGTGTTTTGGGTGGCGAAACGCGTTGTTTGTCTTTATCTCAATTGGGCGACTGCTGCATCCTTAGTGACAATCATCATAGGTCACGGAGCTCGTGGTAGATACATTGAGATTAGCTACATAAGCCTATCTCAACGCCCAATCGCGTTTCGAAGTATCATTCAACTCGGCTCACGCTTTGTGTGGCTGTCAGCCAGAGCCAATGCCTCTACAGCAATTGGGCGTGCTCTGAGCAGACTGCAGCGTTGATGGGCTACTCACCTAGCATTAATCAACCACGTATGTGAACTTGCTAAGCTCTAGCCTTATGCCCAATTGCGTTGGCGTGATGTAGTACAGAGGTTGGTTTTTGGGTGGCAAAACGCGTTATTTCGCTCTATCTCAATTGGGCGGCTTCCGTATCATTCATGGTAACTATCATGCGTCTAGGAGCCCAGGCCCGACAAATTGAGACTAGCTATACAAGTCTACCTCAACGCCCAATGGCGTTTAGAAGATTCCCTTAGCTCGGCTCACGCGTTTCATGGCTGGAAATTAAATTTAACGCTCGCAGTTGCAATCGGGCGTGCTCTGATCTCACTGAGAGATTGATCTCAGCTTTTCCAGTGTATTTGGACTCTATGATTGAGCTGGTCAAGCACCAGCCTATCGCCCAATCGCGTTATGCATTTGGAATGTGAGGAATGTTGTTTTGGGTGGCAAAACGCGACCAAAATGCGTTGTTTCGCCCTGTCTCCATTGGGCGGCCGCTGTATCGCTAATAACAAACATCATCAATCTCAAAGCACCTGAACAACGACCGCAAGCGATTGACTACAACTATACTATAACCGTGGCGCTCCCTAACATCAAGACGAACGAAACGATATTACGGTGATGGCTAGTCTACTGTTGAACGTCTAATGGTCTAGTTCATCTCCATCGGGTCTACTTGCATATTCCCGTCTGGATCTTCCGCTGTGCCGTCTGACATTTCTTTATCGCTTTCGTGAATGGAAGAGGCACTGTTCTGGCATTGTCGCTTCGAATGATCGCTATCAGGCTTGATCGCGGCGTTTCGCCCATTGTCACTGGAACGTCGACGTTTGTGGCGATAGCCTCTCTTGCATCGACTTGGGAGCGAAGCTGAAGTAAGTATGGGAACAGTCTGCCTGTCTCTCTCTCCTGTGAGTTTGCCTGGGGTTTCATCGCGCTCTCTACCGGGATCCATGTACTTGCTCTTTTTCTGGCTTTGTGTGTCGTTCTGGACAGGGTTCAATTCAGAGTACAGGCTGTTCCGCTTCACATTTCTGGAACCGCGACAAGGGAGGATCTCGAGCACAGTGGGCAACGTAGGTGTATAGCGAGAAGTGTTTTCTGTCTTTCCAGCCTCTGTGTTCACGAAGGAATGGATCGAATCGGAGCCTTCTTCAGGTGAAGTCCCAGGTGTTATTGTGCTTGAGGGTAATTCACTGCCGTCCTGCGTGCGAACGCCGAGGTATTTCTCTTCCAGAGCCTGTATTGCTTGTCTACGAGATTCGTATCCCGAATCCGACATCCGAACACGAAGAGGAACTGTATCAGAATAAAGCTAGGCGGACTCGTTGGACGGTTGGCGGCGCAGTGGGAAGCGACTGGATCTGTGTTGATTATGGGTCTAAACCTAGCCAGCGTATGTCTTTGGAGATGGTGCCTATTATAGATCACACCCCTGTCACTGTCGCACATAACATTGGTCCATCCATCGAGAGCAGAGAGACTCGTGGAGAAGCGAAAGGCTGCGCTCCTTTCGCGCCTGAGTCCTTTCCCAATGACAGTGGCAAGGTCGCTATCTAGAGCGACAGTCGAGAGGTCTATCTCTGGGCGGCGCCGCTATCTAGAGGGTATCCACGAACATTCGTCCACTTGCGTGTCCGGGGCAGCCGAATCTGTTAGACTTGCTCGTCCGCTGTCAAAGTGAAATGTAGTGGGTACACACACGCCACGTTCAAGGGAAGTAAGTCGTGACAAAGAATAATTTCATGTCAGAAGCAATCTAGCTGTTCTAGCACGTACAATCATATTAATCGAACGAGCTTTTCTGCTTTTCAAATCCCACTTCAGCCAAGAGACAATGTTTAATGTGATAGTTTGCCATTCACATTCCATGTCATAGCAGTGCTGCAGATTTTAGACTATCCCCTGCATCGGGTCACCGCCTCTCAGTCTCGACCTAACCTTGCTGATCTTGGCCCCCTTCGCAGTGTTTGGGTCGGTACCCTCCATCACGACGTCAGCATCTTTACCTTGCTTACTTCGCCTCATTCGCAAGATCTTGCTTTTGCTAAAGTGTATGAAGTGGGGACGCCTCTGACCTAACGTTCGTACGCATCAATTCATTCACAGTCGAGCCGTTGTTTCGATCGACCCCCATCTCTGTATTCGAGTTGCTCCTCTCTTCAGAATCAAGGTGCATGGGCGATACGGAACGTTCCTGAGACGCAACTTCTTCCTCGATGGTCAACCGTCTATCTTCCCCTTCCGTCATTTCCACCTCTTGTCCCTCCGTTGGTACGGCGCAGTTCGTCGGCGAAGAGCCACTCGGCCTGTTGAACAAAGAAGAGTCCGAAGTCGTGGATGTCCGGAAGCTTGTCTTGCAACGTCCTGTAAATTTCGCAAAAAGGCTCTGGGCAGAATATGGCTTATAGCGTTGTTGCCGCATTCTGTCTGAAGACAACGGCGAGTCAGGGTCGACGCTCTATGATACGAGAATAGATGCGAGACACGCTTTTACGCGTGCTCTTACACCGTCTACTTATTCCAAGGTTCTATTAGAGCTGCTGATGCAATAGCGAGAGTCGACCGCGTGAAGTCTCCTGGTGACGTACCAGTGGTGAGCGAAAAGTGAAAGGATGTCTTCCTTTTTATTCTAGCTTTAACTGAAATCGTACCCCTGGGATAGTCCGCTGCTCCCCGAAATACTGTCCACTTCAACTTCTGCTCGGTGGTCAACATCATGGCTTAACAGTGGCTGTTCTGACGGAGAGGTTCCCCTGGGGTTTATAAAGTATGAGGAGAAAGACACGATGTTTGTTCCCACTTAGTCACACAGTGGGTCCTTTCCCGTCAACCGTGAAATATTTGATGAATGTATGGACGCAGCTCTCAATACAGGAAAGCCGCCCCTTTGACAGTCTGTATTGTGTACGAGGACTGATCGTTGATGAGATCAAGGACAATATGTAAATATCTTGTTGACGTGTTACGCCAAGCAGTCACCATCATGCGATGTCAGGCGACAAGCACACCATCGTCCATCCGTCTCCTTTGCTGTCGGCCGTGCTTTCGCACTGCTAGAATTGTTAAAAACAGCCGTAGTCTATTTCGCATCCTTGATCTTAAGTGCTTCACTTTCGGTCTTTGTTGGTTCTCCTTGACTTGGAGGGCCTGTCCGTGATGAAAGATCTTGGAGACGAAATATGAAAGGAGGTTTTCCTTTCTTTCACTTTCGGCCAATGCGCGAATCACCTCGGATGATCGAGTACTGCATCATGATTCTGAGCTTCAGCCCCTTCTTTCTCCCACTCAATAGCTGATATTTTCGATTGACGATTCACACATTGACCGTTGATTGTTGTGAACACTGTCTTTCCTTGAGCGAACATGGCTGAGTCCTTTCAATTGTTTGGATACGAGGCCACCAGGTCACTTCCTCTCAAGAGGATATCGTTCAACATCCAGATCCAAGATCGGCATTGGATCTATCATATTCGATAGGACTATAACATACACCACAGTAACATCAGAAAGCACCATGATCTCTATAATGGTCATGCCGAACATTATGGCATGGCTATTGGCAAGAGCACACAGCTATCTCGTTCGAATACTCACTTGTACTCCCAGTGATTTTCATGTTTCCGTGTTAATAGAGCAAGATTGAGATCTGTCTTCCAAACTACGCCGATCGGACCTCCCGCATCGATCCCGCATGACTAGGCGACAAGAAAGATGATTGGCTACGAACCGAAGCCCTCTTGGGCAGCATTGATGCCCCGACGCTGCGTTGCCTGAGGAGATTGTTCGGCCTGAGCCGGGTGTTGGCCAAGTGACCCTTTTCTTTTCCGATGCCATTCGAGTCATCGGTCAGCTTCTGCGCTTCATCCGCCAACTCAACGCCATTACTCCCAGTTGGCAAATCGGGCAAATGTATTTCGGCTGTAGGCAACACGATAGGCCTTGCAGGTGGAAGCGATACTTCGTACACCTTCTCAGGGCCGAGTGGTACTGCACATGGCGTCATGGCCGAATATGACGGTCGCTCCCTATCATCACTGTTCCTGGTAACGCTGTTAAGTGAAGGCATCCATGGCGACCCGGTTCCCATGCCTATGCTGTTAAATAGCTGTCCCAGAACGTCCACCTGTGCAGGGCTCTTCCCATATCCACTGTCCGCGGTATACTGGAACTCCGGTAGCGTTATATGCGACGGGGTGTGCACTTGGCTGAAATTTCCAGTAGACAAAGTGTCTGCTCTGAAGTCGTTGTACGACGTATTTGCGCCATTTGAGTCGGTTCTTTGAAATGTCGGCATTGTATGTACCTTCAGTTGTTACAGTTGGAAGTAGAAGGCCGGTGTATTGGAAGGATGAAGGAGTAGGGAGTTTGTCGCAAAATCGACTGCGGTTTCTGGGCTTCCATCGTCATGTCGATATTCGCTCTATAAGTACGTCAAAGAATCAGTGACGACCCAAGCGTAAAGTCTTTCTCCTGATCTTTCAGGCCAAGAAGTCGTGTCGGAGAACCACTCACCTCGCAGAAGACTATCCTTCCTTTCTCGAAACTCCCTCTTCCCCTTCGGCTATCCGCTTGGCGGATACCTTCCAAGATGACCGAGGCCTGACCGAGTTTCTGAGCCAGGAACCAGGTTTAGTTCCTTCCGAGGGCAGAAGCAGAGGATACGCAGAAGCACGAATATCTAATGGAAGTTGAATGGTTCCTCAATCATTGTCTTTTGTGCTGATATACCTCTGACCAAGGGGGAAGCTGATACGTGCCAAGGTTTTTACAATGCTCCGTTGATCCTCGAAGGCTGAGGAAGAGGGTTTTAAAGAGCACTCGGTCATCGTCGATGGTTTCCGTCCGGCCCTTGCTCCTTTCCTTGACACGACAGTTCTAGCCAGTTGTTGAGCCAAGAAGTCAAAGGCACGTTATCTGCGGCGCTACGCATTTTGGCCGAGTTCGGGAAGAGGCACAGACGTATCTTCTTGTCCGTACGCAGCTCGTCCTTATTTAACGACAATTGTTCTTCCATATCATCATCACGAAGTCCAGCTATTATGTAGCAGCAACTCGCAACTCGAGCGCCATTCGCTTCCGCAGCCGCTATCTGTGCCGGGCGCACCTCCGTTGACGAATGCAGTCTGGGCGTCTGACTGAGCGAGCTGTGTGTGTCGTCTCCACTTGCTTCTTCGTCATTTCTGTTCAAGAAGGGTATATCAATTGACGTCCTATCAACCCAGAGACCATTCACACCACTCGATTTCAATTAAACACCAGAGTATAAACATGTCCTGGTACGCCATCTCTCCTCCCTCGATACTACACTTACCGCAGCTGATCTTTGCTTCTTGCCCTGTGATGCCATGCGATTTCCGATGCATGTAGGGTAGGATTAAAGAAAGCCGCTTCCCGTGCTGGGACGCAGTTGATGCAGAAGACGGGTCAAGTGGAACGAACGGTCGATCGAGAGTTTTTGGAAGAGGAGACTAGGTATCGCACGTGAGTTTGTCTTTTCTTTTCGGGTCATGTATGTTGATGCGCCAGGCAGGAGGGTTTGGGGTCTTTGGCTGATGTAAAGGATTATCGTGTTGATATACTTGCCTCCTTTCGCTGTGTTTTCCGAACCAATGCGGTTCTCCTGGCGTGTAGGTTGGAGAAGGAAACCAACAACTTGCAACGGGAAGCCAAGAACTACCTTGATGCCATGCGAAGTAAGCAAACCTCCCACTAACAACCTCATTCAAACGTGCCGCAAAACAGTCGTCAGACTCCCTTTAATTGCGATATACTCACTTTTCTGTCTTGTTTCACCTACAGTGATGTCCGCCTCGCAAACCCGAATCGCGGAAACCCTCGAACTATTCTACACGGCGGATCGAACGTCCGATGTAAGTCATCACATTATCATTCCCACCCCGTTCTTTCGATACAGTACACAAAATTGGTCATCCTGTCGACGGATACGTCAGACATCCACTCTGGGTTCGTTGCTGATATCGAATTCTTGTTGATGCGATAATAGGGCGCCATGGCGGGTCATGCGTACAAGTCTGCGGTGCAAGAGCTTGACAATATCGTTAGCAGGGATCTGGTAAGTCTCGTCCTCCTCTCCCTTTCCCCTTCTCCTTCCACCTGCCGTCTGCCATTCGTTGCCAGCCGCTGCCTTTCCGCCTCCTCGACAAACAACCGTCGTCATACGATCCGTTCCGTTGATCAAAAACTCATTATTCGTATTTAAACAAACAGGACGCGCCATTCCGAGCAACCGTTCTTGAACCAGTCGGAAAACTATGCTCCTATTTCCCGACTGTAAACGAAGGTATCTCCAAGCGCAACAAAAAGGTACGTCTCCACCTCCGCTGGACAATCATATTCATCCACGCAGGGAAATATCGAGAAGCCAACTGACGTTTACCGCCGGAATAATGGTTATAGATGCTTGATTATGATGCAGCGAGATCAAAAGTCCGAAAACTGCAAGACAAGCCATCGGATGATAGTGTAAAGCTGCCTCGTGTAAGTCCGCTCTCCTTCCCTCTGCTGCGGACACGTCTGCCACTTCTGCAGCGGAAATTCACTGATCTGTATGATTTCGTTGTTCGATTGACTTTGACAGGCACAACAAGAGTACGACGAAGCAAAAGAGATCTTTGATATCCTGAACGAGCAATACATCCGTGAACTGCCCGTTCTCTTAGACACGCGTATACGTAAGTGTTTTCGTTCAATGCCGTTCCAACAAAGGGCCCGATAGTGCTGTACTAAAACATCCTGTTTGGAACGGTCGCTGCCGCAGCGTACCTCGATCCGTCTTTCGAAGCCATGGTACGCTGTCAACTCCGGTTCGCAGAGGAAGGATACGCCAAGTTGAGCGGTGTGCAACGGTACGTCCCGCGCGCCTCCCGTTCTTATTCCCCCTTTCCTTCTTTTCATTCGTCCCTTCCCCTCTCGCCACCGAACTGAACCGCTACCCTTCCCCTTAATGTGATCACCCACCTACTGATAGATACTTTGCCGATAATATCCGAGACGACTATGCGAATGGGCAGTTGGACGCGCAGGTGGAGACGGTGTTGGGTGAGATGAAAGAGCTGGCGATCTATGGTGCTTAGAAGAGCTACTAGAGTGTGTGATCTGTCGGGAGGTCATTGCGTGAGGAAGTGCGCGGGTTGCCGGTTCTCAAGGGAGCGGCACGGAGGGTAGAAGCCCCTGCTTGTGCATCCCCGTAGTTATGTTGTATGCAAAAGTCTTTTTCGATGAAATAAAGAGTTACCTGATGCGATACGATGAAGGGGAAAGAAGCACCTGCTTGGAACCCCGTCCACGACGAATCATCGAAGGTCGTCATCGCAATCAACCAATGGCTCGAAGTCATCATCATACGACGCACAAGGCGTTTATTCTACGGAATACATCATGTGCGACCCTGTTCCGGCAGGACGCTACTAGCTAGCTAGCTTACATCAAGACATCAAATACGCCCCTAATCCCTTATACAGTCACAACACTAGTTCCGCCACGCTACTCATCATCCCCCTCCACATCACGCGCGGGAACAACAACCCTCGCCTGCTTGGCCAACCGTCTTTGCAACATCGCTCGCCTGACCCTCTCGCCTTCCTCCCGCTTAGCACGCGCATCCACCACCGCACCCGCACGTTCCAACAACGCATGAAGCTTGCCCTCTTTATGCAGCGTCAACAGCGGTGCATAACCATTGATTGGCTCATGGTGGCCTGCGATGGTTATTAATGGTGGTGGTGAGCGAGAAGAGGAAGCTAGAGCTGCTGAACGACCAGGGACGAGTCGCGCGAGGATGGCAGAGAGTTGTTGTTCGTCTGATCGGCCTTCGAGCTCTAATACGACCGGCTGAGGTTCAATCCCGTACAGGTCGAGGATTTGTTGAACCGGTGTTGTCCATGTTTTGCCAGTAGACCAGATAACGACGGGCTCGACTTCTTGTGCGAGTTCTTTCCACCCGCGTGCGTCGTTTGGTGGGAAACCGACGAGCGTCATTGGGTCGAGGGGTCGGTTGGTGGGTGTGGTGTCTGGGAGTGAGTGGGTTGGGTTGGAGAGGAGGTATGATTGGAGGGCGAGGAGTTCTTGTGTTTCCGTGATGGGAGGAGAGACGATGGGTCTGTACGTTCGTGCGGGTGCTGAGTAGTCGCAAGAAGAGAAAGAAAAGGACAAGAGTCAAGTCAGTCATTCATGCATTCGTACGTTTCTCAGCGTAACGGGAATCCAAAGCAAAAAGTAAAACTGCACGTACCGACTGCATGATACGCCGCATCATCATACAACAACGTCGTAGGCGCTCCAAACTGCCCCGTCACACGAACTTTTTTCCCAGCAACCACACTAATCTTCTCCATATCCAAACCCGCATTCAACAACTGCTGCCTTGCTCCCTCCGACGTCACGAGTTGCAGACCAGGGAAGAGCGCAGCAGAGGTAGACGACTGGAGAAGGTAGTTGATACCGAGGATCGCCAGTACGGCGATGATTAGTCGTACAGCGGTCTTTGGACGAATAATGGAGGAGATGTTGGTGTACGGTTTTCGGATCATGGATGTGTTGGTCGTGGATCGCTGATGCATGCCAGCCGGCGGGGGGAGGAGGTAATCCATTGTAGGGATATTAACATTCGCGAGGCCTCCTCCTATTCCGCCGACGAACGAGTTTTGTCGACTTCGCGAGGCAGATCGACGTGGTTGGTATGCCGAAGCCGTGGTCGAGGACGACGTAGGCGGGAACGGAGGAAGTGTGTGCCCAGATGAAGAGGAGGAAGAAGCAAGATCCAATGGCGAGACACAACGCGTAGGGTATGCTCGAGTCGAGACGAACCCTCCCGCTGGACCAGCCAGCTGCATCTGCGTCTGCGTCGGTGTATACTTTTTATCACCTCCATCGTCACCACCGATGTTACTGGATCCGCCAAGAGCGGGGGACAACAGCCGCCCAATTGCATGTAGGGACTCGTGTGGCTCTAACAAAGGCGAATGGGAGCCGCGCGTGCGGGAGGAGGTGGTGGTGGGTGATGTTGGTGGGGAGAAGAGGTATCGGTGGACTGGGGAAGCCATTGTTGCTGCGATTCACTAGGTGCGTTTGGCGGGGTGAGGTGAGATGAGGTGGGTTGAGGCTTGAAAATTGGTGTTGACTGGAGCAGTAAGGGGGAAGAAGTGCTGCGCTGCAGACTGTTTCGAAGTGTTGGAAGGTGGATAGTTGGTTATATTCCTCGCTGTTGTGGATAACGGAATCGACTTTCGGAGGAGGAGCGGCAGGTTAACGTTTCAAACGTTTCAAACGGTCGGTGGAGTAGCTGGTGGAGTAAGGTTCGGAGGTGAGAGTGGAAGATGGTGATGGAAAACGGAAACGTCAGGCACAGCCTATATTCGTATTCCTATAATAATGGAGTCGAGTCTGCAGAAGCAAATAAACTATATGATGGAACCAGATGTCAATTATATCGACTCTACTCTTTATCAGTATTCAGCCCACTCACCCGCTACGACGCGCTGAATGATGGAAAAACAAATTCCAATTGCGGGCATTAAAGGCTCGTGTTTCAGGTACAGTACCCGTCATGGGTGAGCGCGTTTCTCGGTTCCTGATGACCTGGTGGGAAATAAAGAGAAAGCGAGAACGGACGCGATGGATGGCTGGTCGGGACTGGGCTGCAAGAGGAAGCTCAAGAGGAGCAAGACCTGGAAGGGGTGAGTCGTGACTTCCCTTCCAGGGCGGAGGCTTCTTTCATGTGAAAACGAAGAGTGATTAGTGACGGATAAGGGAAGCACGGCTTGTTCTGCCACCGTGTCTTTTTTGGTTCTGGTCCGCTTGAGAATTGAGAAGCTGCTTGAAAAGTGCTAATAAATGTATAAGGTAAGGGGATAGAGTTTTCGAATTTGATCAATCACAATCACAGAGACGTGCCTGCTTGAACGTCATCGATGCCCAGAACGCTACGTCTCTTTGCTCTTCCATCGACATAGTGAAGTTGAGGATTGCAGCAAGCCGACTCCCATCCAAGAAGTCAAGTTGGAGGATTTCATTACCACGTCAGCGAATCCCACGTCGAGCACGGAAAAGTTTCTAGTGTCTGTTAGCATTTTCACATCCATAAAACATGCAGATCTGTACGTGGATGCATCACGCTGGGCTCATTTGGCTTGTCCATCAGTTCGACGTGGAGCAGCAAGAATGGACATAACGGTATTGGTGAACTCTGCTTTTCCAGATCATACTTTGCGGACGTTATGACCATACAACAGCAACAACAACCATCGCGGATGTCGAGGTTAGTGAGATTGAGAAAGCTGGTGAGAGGATGTGGTTGTGTTTGTTATCAGTTCACGTGATTCGGCTACGGCTTTATCCGTTGATCCGATCACCGGTCTGTCGGCGATGGGCGCAATAGGTTGCACACGATGCACCCCCTCCCTTCTTTCTCTTCCTCCTCGTATTCAACCAAAGAGCCAAACGTAGATATTCCCTTCTGCCTTCTCAAATCCGCAAACATCCCATCTCTTCGCAACCCACCTGATCTCCGCGCAACGGGAAAAAAAAACATGTCAAACGCCATAGACTGGACGAAAGTCCACCCTTCCCACAACCCCCAGTTCTCCCATTTCCCATCGCGACGGTCTACCGTGTTCAGTACCAAGGGACTCGTCGCTTCTTCCCAGCCATTGGCGAGTCAAGCCGGGTTGGAGGTGTTGAATAAGGGTGGGAATGCTGCAGATGCAGCTGTTGCTACTGGTACGTCCCGTTCCACCGCTCGTGTGCAAAAGAACAGCAGTTGCTGATTCTGGCCATTACATCTAGCCGCGGCATTAAACGTCACAGAACCATCATGCACCGGTATAGGCGGCGACATCTTCTGCCTCTTCTACCACGCCGCCACGAAAACCGTGCGCGCGATCAACGGGTCGGGGAAATCCCCAGCTGCGCTCTCCCTCGAGTACCTTCGATCTATCGGGATCAAGGGTCGAGAGATCCCGTTGACGGATATGAATAGCGTGACTGTCCCGGGAGCGGCGAGTGGGTGGTTGAAGACTGTTGAGGAGTTTGGGAGTGGGAAGTTGTCGATGGCCCAGATATTGGAGCCGGCGATAAGGATGGCGGAGGAAGGTGAGTACCTATAGTTTCCAGGAGCGCAAAATATGCCTGCAAGTCTTATGCTGATTGGGTTTGGTACGACGACGCTTGTAGGTGTTCCAACATATGAGCTTCATGCGCATGCCGTAAGTTCTGTTTCCTCCTTCTTTCCATAACGGGATTGTTCATCCACGCTTACAACGGTGTGATGGTAGTGGTCACGTTCTGCCAACTTGATCAAGAACGCTTCAGAGAACCACGCCGAGTACGTTCCCCCACGCCCACCTTCACCATTTCCCCATGTTCTAATTCCAACACTGAAATCAATCGACTTCATCCTCGCCCTAGCATGCTCCTCAACGGCTCTCCACCCCTCGCATCCCAAATAATGACCTTCCCACACCTCGCCAACACATTCCGCGCCATCGCAGAGCACGGACACGCCGGGTTTTATACCGGTCGGATCGCGCAGGCGGTTGTTGATCTCGTAAGGGCGGGTGGGGGGGTGATGACGCTTGATGATTTGGCAGGGCAGGAGGCGCAGGTCGTGGAGCCGATTTGTTATGAGTTTAAGAGGGGGAAGGAGGGAGAGGAAGGGGTCACACTTTGGGAGGTATGTTTTACATTTGCCCGGGCCTTTCGGTTTTCTTGCCTTGTCCCTCTTTTCTTTCTGTGGGGCTTTTTGTATTCTGGCGAGGGATCGTCGCTGATGATTTTGGCACTGGGGTGAACGATTAGTGTCCGCCGAATGGACAGGGACTAACAGCCCTCGTAGCGCTCGGTATCATCGAACAACTCGAGGAATTAGGCCAACTGGATGATATCCTATCCCTGGAACACAACTCTGTGGAATACCTGCACGTGCTTATCGAGTCCCTCCGGTAAGTCTTTTTCCCGCCACGCTATTCCTGCAATGGTTTTGTTGACCGTGAACATGTCGCTTACGTGTATACAGGTTGGCGTTTGCTGGTACGATTCATTTGGGGGTTTCCCGAATTGCAGAGGAAGTGCGAGCTGACACGGGTGGAAATTCACAGATACGAGGTACTACGTGACGGATCCCGATGTGGTGTATGTGCCTGTCAAGGAGTTGTTGAGTGCGGTAAGTAGTTCAGTTGGCTACACACTTTTCGGTATGCCTAGGAATGCGTTCTAATATTGTTGTGGGCCCATTTGCGTTGCGCGGTCTATTTGCGTTGACAGGAGTATCTTAAACAACGTGCTGGGATCTTCCAGAAGGAAAAAGCGACGGCGGATGTCAAACATGTATGTTTTTTGATTAGGTTGTTCTTCGGAAGGGTGAGCTAATGCTGCTGTCTTCTGAGATACCAGGGCTCTCCAGTACAAAGGTGCGCCTGTTTCAATCGATTTAAGCGGAATCTATCGAAACTGATTAATCCCCTCTGTTTCAGCTCCGATACCGTCTACTTCACCAGTAAGTTAGTTGTCTCCCGAATGTGACGATGCCTCCTCTGATGTGTTCGTTCCCTCTACAGCGAGTGATAGTGAAGGTAATGCTTGCTCTTTCATCGCAAGGTAAGCACGTGCCTTTCCACCCGACGCAACCCAAGTCTTATACGTTTTATCTGTGTGCAGCAACTATGCCGGTAAGATACTACGAAAGCGCTGTAACTTGCCGTCCACCGATCTGATTCGCCGCGCACAGGTTTCGGAACTGGAGCTATTCCCAAGGGCTGTGGGTTTACGTTACAGAATCGAGGTTCCGGGTTTACATTGCAAGAAGGACATCCGAATAATGTGCAGGGTGGTAAAAGACCTTATCATACCATCAGTACGTATTTACATCCTACTACGCGTTGGCTGACAGCCGGTACTCACAGAGTCTTTACCGTTTCCGTAGTTCCTGCTATGGTTACCCGCGGATCGGAGCACGAGCTTTTGATGTCGTATGGCGTAATGGGAGGATTCATGCAACCCCGTATGTGGCTTTCCTTGGACAATTGCACCGTATGCGCAACGAGTGTCGGCCACGCTGACTCGTATCACATTTCGTAGAGGGCCATGTTCAAGTCTTGCTCAACGTACTTCGAGGCATGACCCCACAAGCCGCCTTGGACGCTCCCCGTTTCTGCATCTCGGCAGGACTGCCTGATGCCGATACAGAGGATGCTGGCAATGCCGGCAACATCAATTCGGAAGTCTGGATCGAGGATGGTGTCAGCAGCGAAGTGGTTGCGAAACTTCGAGGTACGTTCAGTTGGTATACGTTATACGGGGGGTTGGAACTGATTTCGCTGCTCTGCTCCGTAGAAATGGGACACGATGCCAGACAGGCAACAAGCTTTAATCGGGCTATCGCCGGTCGTGGACAGATTATCCAAAAAGTTTTAGATCCTTCTGGAAGGATCGTTTGGGCTGGCGGGTCGGATCAACGTGCCGATGGTCAGGTCGTGGGTCAGATCTAGTTGGCAAGGTGGGTTCGAATAAAGTAAAGAGAAGGCGCGATTGTGACGCATTGTCATGTATCAAGAACACACAAGGCGGATAGCATACGTGATACGTGACGACGGGGAAACCAAACCTTACCCGTACATGAACTTTCATCAGCGTACTCCTACAACAAGAGCTCCGTCAAGAATGCTGATCAATAAAGAGGTACAACCAGACTCTATAGATGCTGCATGAGTCAGCGATGAGTGATATCCAGGAGATGCGTCTGTCAGCATCCAGGTACCTATACCTAGAGCCGTGTGTCGAAAAGATACTGAAGCGTAATATGCCAGTCGGCGTCAGAGATAGAGCTCTTATTAAAAGAGGAAATGAAAGAGCAATATTGGCTTCCCGGCTTGCTACACGGCCCGGACCGACCGCTGCACCTCGCAGAGCCTGGTGTGAGCTACATACATAGGCTCGAAAGCTCTTCGTCGGAACCCGCCGGTCTATCTCACGATCCGGTTGATTATGATTTGGAGACAGGCTAGATATGTCGTTGACATAATCGGTGGGTGTCGCTGACCGAGTCGATGTCAGGTTAGCCCATTGGAGAGTCGGCGTCGCGTGCGCTGCCATGGGATAACAGATTCAACAGCGTCGGAGGAACGGTTCGCCAGCTGTGCGATATGCATGTTCCACTGATTACTAATAGTAGTCGGCACCTGATAAAGAGAACACTGCGACTATGACTGATGATATAGGATATAGTCAGCTATGAGCAGCTTTATGAACTCTTCCGCCATTCCATACACCGTCAAACACTACACTGCCTGCTCCATTCTGTACTCTTGATTGTGCAATACTTGCATAATAGCATTTGCTTCCTGGCCTTGGGAAGAAGTGGATGCATTTCGCACGTTCTGGCGAGCTTTCTGGCGGGAGTCGGGTACTATCTGAGACACTAGTAACCCTTGGGCGGAGAAGCTGGCGGAGAGCGCTCTTCCGAAGTGGACTTCTTCGGTATGATACCGACGACAGAGCTGTAAATGCTGGCTCTCCCAAAGATAGGTTCCAAAGATTATATAAATCCCTTGTAGGGTTGAAGGCCACGATGCGGGCGAGTTTGTGCTGCAAATCTTTTGTTGCGCCTCTCTCGATATCGACCACTATCGTCCTTGCTTCAACCATTATCTTCGGGAACAAAATCCACGGAACGTTTACGATCCGGATTGATAGCGGTCGTCTTCGAATATAAATCAAGTCAAGTCGGGCTAGAGAACTATGCAAGAAAGTGAGTGTCACGAAACTCTCTACCGTCCGGGAGGTCAGCTAATCAGTACCACTTACGGTGCTGTCATTTCCTCAGTGTCCTCACTGCCTACATCGATGCCTCCGGCCTATACCGCGGGCCACGAACGTGTGACAGATTGGGTGGGAGACGTTTCCTCCGCCAAACGTTCTTTCGATGCTTGTATCGAAGGCGCCCCGGCGCCTACCGCTACTCCACGGCACGCACCTTGGGCCTCTGAAACGCACCAAACCATCTTGGAAAAGGAGCTCCTGAAACAACACCTGGCGCAATTCATACGCATGCACCACAAGCAATCCAGCCAGGACTCGGCGATCACTGTAGGATCTACCGATTCGGAAAGACTAGAGAACTCCATCGCTATACGACGACGCCGTATACGGCGACACCTTATCATCGTTGCGATCTCGGTCGGAGTGCTTGTGATTGCGGCGGTTGCAGTGGGACTTGTGATTCACCATTACGACTCTTCTCGACATGCGGATGAGAAGGAGCATCGTTACCGTCCCACAATAAGGAGCAGCTAGTAGCCTCGGTATCGGAGCCAGGTTGGAGGAAGAAAATACTTATGGACAATGAGCCGGGCTAAATGGTTTTGGGTTTTTTTCTGCAGCGATCGTGAGGTTCTGATTGTATCTGCTAGTGTATAGAGATTGGTGTATCGTTGAACAAGTTGTATAGTCATTATAATAAACAAGAAAGCTATTGCATATAATATCATAGAACCGTTATCCACCAGTACATGTTGTCGTACGTCCCGTGGGACTACCGCTTGACATCTTCAAAGTCTCCAAACGGATCCTCTTCCTCTTCCCCCGACCTTTTTCTGGAACCGCTCGGTGACGGTGGATCCACCGCGCGGTACCCTTCTATTTTATCATTAGCGACTGGAGGCGCCTCTGTCCGTGGAACAGCACCCTCCTCGTCCTCTTCTTCACGATCAAACAAAAGCCCACCACGTTCCCCATATCCGTCTTTCGCCACACCCCCAACCCCACGCGGTTTCTCTGCATCATCATCGCTGTCACTCACGCTCCCAACCTCCCAAACGACCTGTTCCACCGACGAATCGGCCACTATAGTCGAATCCGCTCCAGTTTGGCGAGGCGATAACCGGGAATTCGATCTCGCGCGTGCATTGCTCCCTGATGCGGTGGTGGCGAGCGGCGGGCGAGCACTCGTGCGTCCTTGTTGATGCATAAGCGGGTTAAGGCGCATCGAGGTGGAAGGATTCGAGGCGGAGACGGTGTGTCCACCTGCTGGATCCGGTTCTGTTTTCTTCAGCGAGAGCAGAACCTGCGACATTCCGGGCCAGGTACTTATTAGCTGGATAATTTCCTTGGGCAAACGTGTGTGAAGGAGGAAGTGAACATACAACGCCGGCGACGAGAACGCCTATTGAGAGGAAGATTGCCACCAGGACCTAACAGTAATGACATCAGTACACAGCAAGTCCACATGCGCACATTTCGGTGGCACGACTCACCCAAGTCTCGTACTGCGTCGTCTCATTCATGAATATCAACGAGTTCACGAACCTACACCCAGCCCCCGACAAAAACCGAATCAGCACTGGTCGAAGCAATCCATCCCAGGTCTTCCGCTATAGCGCAAGAAACTCCTCCCTGGGAAGGCAAACAAGAACACGAGACTGATACTCACCCAAGCACGGTATAGCCCGCATAGAAAAGCGGAACGACAAGCGTACTATCCGCCGTCTTGAGACCCTTGTTCAGGCATATAATCTGAAGGACTGCGGTGAGCGCGACGAAGACGACGGTGATGATGCTTGCAAAGTGCGCAAACTATGCGTTGTTGCAGTGGCACAGACGGGGCAGAAAGAGAACGAAATGAGGTAGATGATTAGAGGGGATGATACAGTGTCGAATACACCCAAAGGAGCGACATACTGGTTTTCCGGGGAGTGGCATGATTTTCACCCTGCCCAACGTACACGAAAAAGAAAAGTGTTAATACCGGTTTGATACATCGAGCAAGTAGCAGCAAGACCTCGTGATGCCATGCAAGGGAGAAAGGAGTCAAAAAGCAGAAGAAACAGCGACAACTCACACAGCCTTCGTAAACACCAAACAACCACCCGCCAAACTACCGCCTACCACCGCCCATCCGATCCCCGCCATATACCGCACCCTCGCGTCATCCGTCCGTTCCAACACTCTCTCCAACCGCACCAACAACCTCGCACGAAGCGTCTTCACTCCTCCCAACGACGCACGCAGGGCTTTATACAGCGGATTCGTCGCATACGCGGGAAGAGGTTTTCTCCGCCCTCCGCCTGTCGGGAGGTCAGAGTCGTCGTTGTCCAGTGATGTGGGGCCAGGGGAGAGGGATTCCCTTGATTTGAGGAGGAGGGCGAGGAGGTGGGTTGTTTCGTATACGAAGAGTGTGGCAAATGTGATGAAGAAGAACCAGGCGAGCCAGTTCCCTCTCGACCACATCTGTGAGAGCCTGCCCAAGAAACAGGGTTAGCTGGCGTAGTTCGAGGAGGATGAGAGAAGGGGAGAAAAATGTTCTTCCCGGACGTACCTCTCGACCGTGATGACACCATCCAACCCATGATTAATACTGCTAAACACCAAAATACACAACACGCCCAACACGATCAACGACGTCCCGCGGATATCGGACTGTGTGACTTCCACTCCTACGAGGAGTTTTGCGAAAAGAAAATTGAAAACGAGCGAGGTGGAGCCGAGCGGGGCGACCCAGTCTGATCGGAGGTATTTTAGGGAGAGGGTTGAGCCGACTGTTGCGCGCGAGAGGAGGAGGCGTTAGCGGATGGTGATAAGCGTATACTGTAACAAAAAGGGAGGAAAGGGACTTGCAAATCTGTGAGGCACTGTTTGATAATAGTATCTGAGCAGATATCCTTGGTATATCAAAGGCTGGAGAGCAGGGACTTACATGTACGCCAGCATCCCTAGCAGCCATAACGGCCGCTGCCAATCTGCCGGTCTAGAATGTTTCGGTAGTGCTTGAGCTCGCATCTACGACCAAGCCACAGAAACTTCATCATCAGACACACGCAGGATAGAAACAGAATGGGGGAAGACACAAGCAGCCGACGTACGTGGTCCAACTTAGTCAAGTTTAGTCCAAACGCATTCATTACGCTCGCCCCAAGGACGATCATAATCCCCAGCAAGAAATTCACGACAGGATTCCCCTCGTTGATCGCTACACCTCCTCCTGCTCCGAGCCCTACATCGATATCCGTAACACTTGGGAATGCAGCAGTTGAGGTCGAGGTCGAGGTGAACGTGCTGCTGAGCCATTCCGTTGTGGTAGCTGTTATGGCTTCCGCAAGGCTGCTGCCCGTTGTTGTTTCTGAAGCGGTGAGAGACTCCACGAGGGAGGAGATGACGGATTCCATAGCTGATGAAATGGTTCGGCCGTCCGGACGGGCAGACGAGGGAAAGGGAGTTGAGGGATGATGAAGATGGATGATGTTTGCTTTGAATGTTTCGTTTCTGTCGGTTTCGCTTGGTCGCTCGTCGCTCGATCGCTCTTTGTTGGATTCGTCATGAACGATTAGACAACGACGATGATGATCATGAACGACGACGCCGACGACGACGGCGGTATCACCATATCAAACATCAGCAACGATATACCTGACAAAAGTAACACTACTCCACAGACAACAAGCAACACAATGAATACCAACACGGACGAAGAAATCCAAAGCGTGCTTTTCGTAGCAAGGGAAGCACTCGGTACGCATCCTCTTCCTCCTCCTTTAACAACCGTCCTGACCTGCGCCTTCGTTGTCTCTGTTGTCTCGTGCTGTCCATTCATCCTCCAGTTTATAAAGTCCCACCACGAACGAGCAACGAAGGGTATCGCGCGACCAGCTGGGGTGATAATTTCCTATGGAAGGGTCGAATCAGGGTATTAGAGATCGGAGAAAGGTGTGAGATCCGTCTAGAGGTACGTTACACCAAACCACACTGTAGACCCTTTCCTTCTCCCCTCCCGCCTACGACTCTAGTACCACTTCTGCAGGACTAAACATCTCCACCTGCTGTCCGGAACGCAGGACGCATCGACAGGCGAACTATTCGCACTAACTCACTACACACCGACAAATAACGCTGTTGAACCCGTGCTTGATTCGTCCCGTTATTTCGTGCTTCGTGTGGAAGGCGAGGGAGGGAGGAAAGCTTATATCGGGATGGGGTTTGAAGAGCGTGGTGATGCGTACGTTTTCTCCATGTCTTTGCTTCGTTTCTCGTGTGCTTGGCCGTTGCCAGCTTCATGGCTGGTGCTTTATCCTTGTGCTGACACCGTCACCCGCATTTTGTTTTCCGTTTAGGTTCGACTTCAACGTCGCACTCCAATCATTCGGGAAACATACCTCCTCCTCCGCCACCTCCTCCACTGCCGACAACACCTCCTTTACGACCACATCCACCATCCCAGCAGAACCACCGAAAGATTACTCATTGAAAGAAGGGCAAACGATCAGTGTTCGCATTCCTGGACGTGCTGCTCGTGCGGCGGGTACGCAGACGCAAGGGAAAGGGTTAGGAGATGCTGGTGCTGGAGGAGGCGGAGGCGGGGAGGTGCCGTTACTCGCTCCGCCGCCGCCGTCCAGTAGGAGACGATAGACTTTTGCGCTGTTGAGCGGTGGGTGGGTATATTTATCGCCTGGAGAGGTTGATGAATGGCCTGTGAGGACGAGAAAGCAGAGAGAAAAACATAAAGGCAAGGCAGGGCCTTTCTGACGTGTAGTCGAGGCTCCACTGTATGTTGTATAGTTGATAAAAAATTCCGGATTTCTCATTCCAGTTTGTTTTCCTCCTTGAGCAGCAGTGTGAGACATCGCTCGACACTCTAAGGCCGGTAAGGAAGGCGTGAGACTGAATCAAGTCCTTGCTATCACTCGAATCTTAGATCGGCGCATCGGAGTCGGTCGATTGCATGAATACTCTATCCCCACTACGGCCTTCGTTTTGATACATGATACAAACAAAACCGGAAAACTGATTACTACACTATACAATGATCGGGCACTAGCGAATGTAGAGCCTTGCTCCTATAATCAGTTGGTAACACCAATGGGGGATTATCACGATACCTGTTTGTTTGTAATGGTAATCTATGGCGATGAGGTCGTCGAAGTGAAGCATGAACAATGGCCGCAAGGCGCGATATGGACTCTGTCACGTGATAGCTGCCCATTACCTAAGCCAAGCGAGGGGTATAGCAGGAAATGAAGTCAACATCATCTTCTTATTGAACGCGAACCGGAACCGGACGAAAAACCCAGGAATGGCAAAATGGCGGAAAGTCTCCGCACATCCTCTCGCAGGTCACAGAACGCCAGCTCAGTCGCCCCAGCTCCATGGTCGGCGACCAAAACCGGAAAGCGAGGAACAAAACGCGGTGCTGATGGCGCGCCGTTGGCACCTGCTGCAACGGTAGATGAAGATGGGATAAAGCAGAGTCTCGGATTCGTTTGGAAGGACGCGGGAAGTGTAAAAGAAGAGCAGAAAGATGTCGATGTCAGCGATGGTGCACCGGCGCGGTTAGGGGTTCTAGGGAAGAAGGACAAGCAACGTTTGTTAGCTGTTTTGACTGCGTGAGTAATACGTTCCTCTACATCTCATATACCGCATCTCAGCCTGACAAGGGTAAATGTATACAGCCTCTCACTACCACCCAATGAATCCAACATACAAGACGACGCGTCCGCTGCTGCGTTTGCGAACGCAAAAAAGAGGGCAAGGTTTATGCAGCTGATACTTGATCAGGCGTTTCTTGCGCCAACGGAAGATGGACAGATGGACAGCAAAATGTCCACGGAAACCACCCAGGTGGTACCAGGAGTAGTGACATTGAGGAGTATGTTGACGCGGGACGACACCTGGAAAACGGATGATGTATTGGTACGTCCGCTATCTGACTTTTCCTGATTAGCTAGTAACTAACTGCAGTAATACAGTCACACATCAATGCACTATCCATCGCTCTGGTACCCGACGTTCCAGAACCATTCCCTTCAGCTTCCATGACTGGAAAGCAAAACGCCGCGACTGCAGCCGCAGCACCCACGCCGAACACACGTATACCCGGCAGTCGCGCAAAGCCCATCAAAGACGCTGTCTTGATTGATACGCTTTCTACCGTTAGGGATGTGATCGATACAGTCCTCTCTCCTCATCAAGACGGTACCATAGCTCATGGAAGAACCGATGAAGAAGAGGAAGGACAACATGATGCGCCAAAGCACGAGATCTTACAATGGGCTTTACATCAGCGGTTGGTTCCCCCTCAAACGCCTGGAGGTGCCGTAAAGGGAAAAACAGCTATACAGGCGTTGGCAGGAGATTGGTTTTCCGGTATTGCAGAAGTGAGGGATGTCGTTCCCGCTTCTACGGATGTAGATGACGAGTCGAAAATCAAGGAGGATGGGAAAGAGGAAGAAGATGAGAGTGTGATGATCCGCATGGAACGCGCGGGAGCATTCGGTACGCCTTGTGTCTGAAACTTATAGAGTTCTCTTCAAGCTGACACTTTCGACACCCCGAATAACAGGTAACGCCGATGTCGTTATTCTTCCTCGCAGCAACGATGTTAGGCCTACCAGCACAGCCAGTGCGGTCAAATCGGAGCCAGCACCACCAAAGCTTAAGGATATACTGTTTGTCCATCCGAGTCGCGCAAAAGCGGCGCATCAATGGGAAGATCGACGACGGCCAAAGCCTGCACAAAAACGTCTCGGTACGTATCGCAGAAATTTTTCGGCTCTTCCTTGCGCTGTTCGACTAGTGTAGACTGATCACATGACTTTGCTCCCCTTTCCTGATTTTGCCTACCACTTTGTCTGTCAACAACGCTATACAGTCCAATACCCCAGATATGCAACGTCATTCACACCCTCATTCGCTCCTACACACGATTCATCGGCTGTCGCCAATGAATGGGGATATTTCAGTACGTGGGATGCTGCTTGTATGCGTGCGGGACTCGGACGATGGAGAGGTGCGAGATGGGGCAAGAAATTCCAGGCCGCGTGGGAAGAGGCGGAGAAGACGCTTGAGCAAGATAATGGGTATGATCAGGAGGTGGAGCAGGTACAGCTGCTGGATCGACCTCGTGCGACGAAACGTGATATTGCGGAGCTGCTGGGTAGCCTTTTGCCATCTTCGAGCAGCGAGGAGGACCACACTACTCAGGGTGAAGACTCAGACGACTTAGTAATGGAGATTGATCCGGCGCTGGTAGACGCAGTGGACGAGGTGCAGGAGGACATGCGTACAGTACAGGCGAAACTGGATCAGAATGCCGCTTGGGTGCGTCAATTGCAGGCGTTTCAAGAGGTTCGTGTGCGTACGGGTCAGAGAATGCCGTTGGAGGAGGAAGAATGTGTCGGTGAGTCTAGATGCATCGTGTTCCGTCCCAGTGTGATAGCTGACTATTTGCATGGGAATTCGGGATAATCAGCCCAGAAGCTGCAGCAGAGCTTGGTCGAATTGGCGAGCGCTACTACACCCTCCGCTTTACTTCCACGAGCGGTAATCACCGAGTCCGAGGTCACATCGGTGCCACTGGCCATAACACTCGCACGCAAAGCCATACATATATCCGCGCCAAACGTACGTGGTACGCTCGACCCAGCGCGGCCTAAAGCGATGGTGGACAATACAACAGCAGTAGCCAAGCCTCCCGGACAAATTGCACCTGCACCTACTCCAATCCCGACGAACGCGCGAGCGAGCCCTGGTCCTGCCATGTCGGCAAGAACTCCAGCTCCACGAGGCGGGTGGGCAGGACCAGCGCCGGTCCCGCAACGGGTACCTTCCGGCAACGGACCTATTCCACAGTCTCCAGCGGGCATGTACAGTGCGCCGCCTCAGGCCGCAAGGCAGACGTCGAGGTATACCTTCCCGCCTCAATCGAATCCCGCAGCCATGCACTCGCCGTACCCGACTAATCCAGCAGCCATAGGAGGAAGATCAAGTCCTATCGCACCAATGAACAGTGTCCCTTCCGTACTACGCAATGCACTTCCCCAACCTGTAGGTGTTGGATCGTTCTCGCCAATGGGCCGAAGCACGCTCGCGCCGACTTCAGCAAATCCGCCCACTATGCCCGCCATGTCGCCTGCGGGTGCAGGGATGATGGCAGGCAATTCTGTCAATGCGATGTATGCCGGAGGAGGTCAGCAGGGACGAGGAATAGGATCGTCGATGGGCATCTCGATGAACAGTCCTGGCACGGTGGGTGGTGTCGTTGGTCCTGCTCCAGCATTTCGGCCGTCGAATAGTATGCGCGGAAGTGGGTGAGCGAATGACTGGTGGGTGCGCTACTTTGCATTCGTGGTTGTATCATGTCAGTGTATTGGGGTATAGCAAATCAGACGGGAACAGCAAGCGAAGTTCGTCGCATTCAATTCAGGGCGCCGACCCGGAGGAGGTGAATGAGCGCTTTGTCATCCCGCCGGCAGTTGAGATAGCGATCGGGCATCGAATGCCCAGCCCGTTGCTAATAACTTAACGTTTGCTTCCGTCGCTACTGACCAGGGAGACTAACTAAAACTCTTAATTTCTCGAGTTTCACGCTATAGTGGTATAAGACGTCGCAGTGTAAACTGACGTCCAGAGAGCAGCCTGCTATGCGACCGCACACTCAACGGTTGAAAACATGACTTCGATGAGCGGGCCCGAGCCGTCACGGAGGAAACGTGAAGTCTTCAATCGTAAGTACGTTCTTCGTAGAAGATTATCACAGGCTAATCTCGTCTCTGCTTTCAGCGTTAAGAAGGGGAGGAGCATGCGCACGTTGCAGAAAGGCTAAGCTGGTTCGTAGAAGTGGGTTACAGGTGTTGAAATAGAAAACCTAATGTCTATTCCGTGTGATACGCGCAGCGATGCGACGGAGCGAAGCCAAGATGCTCCAGATGTACCACCCTGGACAGCACCGAGAGCTGCATATATAGCTACGCCCATTCAAGCCGTGCTGTTCGAAATGGAGAAGAAAAGGTGACTTCATATCCACCACCGACCGAGAATGACCCCGTTGCATCATTTTTTGCAACATCGTTCGAGACCACCCCTGCGAACAGCCCGTATCAAAATGGTGAGATACAGCGTGGAGTGCATCGGGCCAGATGGCTGATACCCGTCAATTTGCTTTTTCGTGGCAGGGGCAAATGGATTGGCTGCTTCTTCAGGCTTTTCCCACCCCGTATCGACATTAGATCAATTTTTGAGGGGAGGCGTTGGCGTTGAACAGCATACCATGTTGCAGGGCGAAACTTCGAAAAGTAACACCGACGCATACTCGTATTCGCCCAGATTCAACGAGACATCGATCAACGGCCAAGAACAACCGTCGAACGATCTCTTCGGACAGTCACAACCTTCATTGCTCACACCAAATACACAGATGCTTTTGCAAGATTTCTTCAACATGCCATTACCTACGGCCGAAGTCGGAATGAACACGGCGAACGACCAGTCCGTTGCGGAACCGTATAATCAGGCTGCATTGGTCCCATATACACAACTTGCACCGCAGCCGACGCGAAATGATTCAACAGACACCGCCTCTCTGTCAATTTACCCAACCTTTCCAATGTACCAATTCCCGACTTTACTACCCACCGGAATCAACCTGTTCAACCCAGCGCCGCCCGAGTCTATAGACTTCAGCCAGATGTTCTCCAGTATGGATTCCGAAGCCGCCGCGTACCACTTTAGCCTTCCCTTAAACCTCGCCAAGCCCGAAGAATACTCGGCGATGCCGCAGATCGAGCAGGAGCGGCAGCAACGGCAGGAGACATCGCCTTTCGACTCTGCAGCATGTTCAAATACTGCTTTTCCACCACCGGACCCGCAGAAGGATTTCAACCCCGACTGGTTCCCCGTCGTGCGTCTTCCAGATGAAGGGAAACGGGCGAGAGACCCTATAGACGTCCCGCCGTTTGTTCGGGACAAGCTTCTTCGGTCCTTTTTCGATAATCTGAATCGCTGCCCTTGCTGCTACGTTGATCGCGATCGCTTCGAACAACGGCTGAAAATGGAGCCCGAGGAGAGACCACATCCTGCCTGGTTATTTAGCATGGTAAGTAGACAAATACCTAGACTCAAAGTATCTTTACTGACATGGCAACATGCTCGCAGTACCTTAATGGTGCGATTTGGCTGCATGATCCTTCATTCTCTAGTATGGAGTCCCACTTTTACTCGGTTGCGAAAGAGCAACTGGATATTGGCCTGTCCAAGGGTGACCGATCCTTGGATCTTATACGAGCTGGCACGAATCTGGCAGTTTATCTGATCCAGCGCAATCGCGAACAAGAGTCGTTCGTTGTATCCATGCAGGCAATCATGTGAGTTCCTTCTCCAGCAACCCCACACCATTTTGGCAATGAAATAACAATTTCCTCTCGCAGGTTATCGAGAGCATGCGGCCTTCACGTGGCTAGAGCGAAGCGAGATAGTCAGCTACATCGGCCCGCATTGGAATCCAGGCCTTTGCGTCAAGTGATGTGCCGTTTAGACGTCCCTCGAAATGACACCGAGGTAATGGAGAGACTGCATGGCTGGGCGGGAATACACGGTCTGGACACGTTTGGGATTCTTGTTGGAGGTCGTCCGCCTTCCATTGAAGGCCATTTGACTGCACCGGTCCATTACATTCCCGCCAGTGACTATAACGTAGGGTTTCAGGCTTACTGTCGCCCTGACTTCAGCTTACCAACTCTCTTCACAGTCAGTTGAGCGTTTCTTTACACTTCGGGACTTGTTTGAAGGAGCAACGGTGGATTTGCAAGCTGAAAACCCTTCTGCGTATGTTTCTTCCTCGTATTTTCTGATTTTTATCGCCTGACGTACCCTTCGTTTATTCAGCGCGCCTACGAGAATAGCGGTGTGTAACAATGCTTCTTGGTAGATGAGACATGGCGCTGATCGAAGTCGGCGTTTAGACTGTCCTGCTAGGTTACGTCTTCAACTTGACCTTTTTGCCGCGCGAAGAGATCGGTAACAACCATCGGCGAGCCAAACTTGCATTAGACGCTTTCGTCGGGACCTTTCCCCGCGATTGGCATCAGGTCGCCAAGTATACGTGTGAGAATCAGGACGGAGTGATTCCGGAACGACACGCGTTGATAGGACTTGTAAGTTTTCCTTCACTAAAATGGCAAAGACATGACCTCTGACGACTTGGCAACCGGGAACTTAGTGGTGCGCCATCCACGTAATCAATGCTTACATCTGCGAAATCGACCCAAGCCTCACCAACGAACGACCGGTGGATCATGCCATGAAGATTGCTCAATACTTACCCCTTGTGCAAGAAGGCATCCCGACGATGCAAATGCAAATGACCATCTTTCTAGAGTTTTGCGGGAAAGCACTCGCTCAAGAGGGAGGTCGTTTGCATATGTTGGGTCGTCATCGAGGTGCGTTCCTGTCGGTGGTTTATATGTGGTCTCGAATTGACCGCTCTTTCGCGTCTGTCCCCTTTGTAGAAGCATTTTCGTTGGAGAGAATATCTGAAATGGCTTTGTCGGCCATGGCTAAGATCGCTCGCGTTTACGGCTTGAAGTAAGTTGAAACAAAGAAGGGCAGGTCACGTCTTTGCAGCTGAGCTGTTCAACGAAACCGATAGTTCGAACCAAAGCTCGATGACATTTTTCGAGATGCACAACTGGGATGAATCTACCGGAATAAGCCCCCCGTTTATTTTAAATCCTGCGTCTTCGCATCACTCGGATTCCTCTTCGACGGCCCACATATAATATACTGATAATAGTGTAAATCATGTCAGCTAGACTCGTGTACACATCGAGTTGTAACGAGATGCAAAGTTTACCTCCTAGAGACCGGTAGGGAACCCAGTTTTTGGTCAAATGTGTCATCTCGTCTGGCGAAAGATATGCTCCCCCTCTACAGGTAGACACCTGATTAGCTCGCATGCCAATCGAAGCATCGTCGCGTCTCGAATGTTACCTACTTTACTTTTTTCCCGCTCATTCTACTCTTGAGGACATCAACGGTAAATCCTTCCGGCAGCGGACACGCCATCTCGGGATCCTTATCAGCGGGGAAACTAATAAGCGTCGTCTTGACCGCCTCGTGTTCTTCCTTTGCATTCGACGGTGACTCTGTTTGATAGACAATATTGTCGGTAGGAAGCGCTCCCTCGGGACTTGCAGGTTCAACGGTGGGAACGACGGATGATATATCTGCCGATCCGCCATTACCAGGAACTTGAGTTGCATCTTCATCATCGAGGAACGGGTTGTCTGGGGTCGGACGTTTCGCGTTGCTTTTGTCGTATGCGGCTAGCACCCATTTCATCATCCCCTTTTGAACGCCTAGATCTCCAACTGGCAAAATATTCGGTCTACGAAGGGTGAACATGAGGAACATGTCCACTGTCCACTAGGAAAATCCGCACATAACCATCAGGGCTTAACGAACCGAGGTCTGGAGTAATGTGCGTACCTGGCCTATACCTCGAATATCGATCAACGCCTTGGAGACCTCTTCCACCGATGCAGTTTGCAGAAAGTCCGCAGAGAGCTTTCCTGATGCAAAATGTTCGGCAAGAGATAGCACTATGAGACAAGATATCGTTCGCGACGATAAGTGATGCGGATTCGTAGCAGACCGTATGGGCAAGTAATTACCATATTCAGCCTTTCTCGTACTGAGTCCTGCGGATTTCAGCTGAGGAATATCCAGCGTCAAAACATCTTCAGGAGACGGAAAGGAAGTTTTGGACCTGTGGCATAGTTGATGAATGAGCGGAGGCATATCACGGACAAAGTGGGACGTGCTTACGCTCCCCATCCTTCGCTGCTCTTGTCGTCCGCCTTTTCCGGCAAAGACGGATCAAACAATCTTCGAAAGCGATGGTTAATAGCTCTAGCTGCCAGCCAAGAGACTTGCTGTCCCACTATCGAAGTGCAGAGAGACCTAGCATAAACTTGAGCCATTTCGTACGGATGCCATGCCGCGAAGGGAAAACTCGGGAAATAGCTCACCTAAAAGGGTCTACAGGCTCCAAGTTTTGAAACGGTTTACAGATCAGCCGTTCAAACAGCGTATCAAATCTCTGGTCGACAGAAATCAAGTGCTTCTTGGCATCCTCGAACGCAAATGACAGTTTTCCGGGAATCATTCGAGACGGGTCGAGACTCGCATCAGAGAGCTGGAATAGAGGGATAGGCTTCACTGGCGTTTCAGGTGCTCCTACAGGAGAGGCAGTTGTGGCTGCATTCTTTGCCTTTTTGCGTGGAGTGGGTGTGCGCAAAGGTGTCGGTACGCCGTCTACCAAGGTCCGCTTGTTCCGACGAAGAGGTGTGGCTGTCGTCGAAAAGTTGTCCTCCAATACGGTCTGTTCTCGCGGCACAGACGGGCTGCCCAGCGACTTTTGGGATGTACTTCTTGTGAGCGGCATCTTCAGTGGATAGGTACGACGCAAAATAATTTGAGCGTAGATGCAGATACGGTAACGCATTCTCCAGTAGGTAACAGTGATTTAAGTATCGGTGCTAGTGAGTCCAGTCTAATACCAAGTTCGTGGGAGGTAGGCGGTAGTGAGAGCTGTAGTGAGCCAGTGAGCAGGATTCGTCATAGAACATCGTAGGGGCGCACCGCCCAGTTGTTAGGGTGTAGTTGTTGATGGATATCCAGCTGGATATTACCAGCTTTCATCGAGTCCCCAGCTCCTCAGTTGTGGTCGAGTTTGACTGCGGCTGGATTTGGGTGGCTTGCCGCCTCGCAGTATCAAAGTGATGAACTTCCCTAGTGTGGGGATGCCTTCCTGAATGCTTGCGGACTGTACGACTAAGCTACTACCTCCTCCTCCTCGTCCACGCCGTGCGTGCAACAACTACTCCTCGTCGAGATCCTACAGTCTGGCACAGAATGCGTCATCTTTGCTAGCAGTGCGATACACGATACATTGTTGACTGAGCCTTACACATACGGATTCTGATACCATCTGAAATTCACCTCAGCTTGTCCTCCAAGCCATGACTCCGGTTCCCGCCGCCATATACACTGGAGTGGCGATAAGCACTACTTCGCAGTGTACCGGTTCGTTTCCTCAATTAGACGGCTTTCAAAGCAATAGCTTTTATCGCGCCTTTCTTCCAAGTTAATGAATGGAGAGGACCATAGTGCTCGACAATTGGGCAAAGAAACACATAGGGTCGTTTGCGACCGACTCCCACAAAGGTTGAGGATGATGAGGTGAGTAGAAAAGCTTTTGAACGACATTATAGGTTTATGGGTATAGTCCATCTACTTGGTAATTGATACATGTATGATAAGGAAAGGCGAGCTCTATAAATGCTGCGTTCCAAGCTCAAAGCAAGTCTAGCACTCATTCTAACGCTTGGCGTAGGTCAGGAACTTGGCGGCAACGAGAATGATGAAAATATTGCCTGTGGACGCAAAAATGGTTAGATCAAGTTCTTCTTTCAGGGGGGACTTCCCTTCAACTCACTTAAGATGTAGGCGCAGTAAATACCGATGTCTCTGCCTCTTGTCGCGAAGTTGACACCGACTCCAGCCATGAAAGTGTCGCCTGAAGCGTACTGGCAATAGTTGCAAGTACCGGTGGCGTTCGGATCAACGAGATACGCGCCCTGAGCGGCCGCGAAAGCGCCCGCGTATTGACCACATGTCTGACCAGCTGGCGTGGTGAAGGTAAAGGTTTCGTTGATGCCGCAGACGACAGGAACCTTGTGCAAGGCGGTGGAAATCATGCCGGATACCAAGAATCGGAAAGGATTGACGTTGTAAAGGAACTTGTTGTAGAAGACGTTCAACTGAGGTCCGGGGATAGTGACACCACACAAGAGAGAGAAGATGACCAAAAGGAAGGGGTTGAACAAGGCGGCGATGAAGATCGAAGGGCTCAATGCAGCAACAGCTTGACCGAGGGTGACCGAGAAGATTTCCGTAATGAGCACCATCGCGAACTGGTAGCCGGCCCTGCTAGAATCCTGACTGGTTCCCCAGATAGGGAAGTACCTGGTGGTATAAATGATTGATCAGTTGACAGAACAGTAACGACATTAGGATTGGCTAGTCACTTACCAAAGCAAGTAGAAAGCGACGGCGCACAAACTCGAGTACGGCATCTCGGAAATGATTTGAGACAAGGCGAAGACGGTGGTGCTGTACATCTTGGACGAAGCTTCACGGTTGAAGACCATTCGCGCCATAATATAATGGGGTTCGATTTGAGCGATGATAACTGGAAACCGAAAGATATGATCAGCACGGGCACCTAGCTCAAGGAACTTGTCGTAACTTACTAGCAGGAAGAACGGTAACGATGAAGATGCTATTGTGCAGGAGACAGATGGACATATTAGCTAATGAAGCTCCAGGAATAAGCGACAAGTACTCACGCAAAGACACGGTATTGCAGGTCACGGGCGTTGTTACCGAGTTGCAAAAAGGTCAACGAGGTAACCAAAGCGATAGCCATGTGACTGAACAATCGAGTCCACTGGTAATCGGCGTCTCTCCACATTTTGGTAGTGTCTCGTCCAAGAATGGTCTTGAACTGGAACCAGAAGGAGGTTGAGTAAGCACGGAGTTGGTCGGGCGTCTTCTCATCAGGATGTTGCATGGCCACAGCGTTGAGTTCGGCGATCTCCTTCTTTGTTTCATCGAATTCAGGCGAGTTGAGCCACTTTTCGTGCCAATCGCCACCGCCCATTCGCTTTCGCGAACCGGCACCGATGGCTTCCAACATAAACTCAGCGGGGTTTGCACTGTCGGGGACGGGTGCACCGTTTCGTTCGAGGTAGTCGACCAAAACCTGCGAGTCCTTGCCGACACCTCCAAAGTAGACACATTCACCACCTCGTTGCAAGAGCAAGAGTCGGTCGAAGTTCTCGAACAGGACGGCGTTAGGCTGATGGATAGTACACAGAATGGCTTGACCGGCAGCAGCTAGTTTTCGCAAGAATCGAACAATGTTGAAGGCGCTTTGACCATCGAGACCGGACGTAGGTTCATCCAAGAAGAGCAGCAACTGAGGCTTGGATGCCAATTCGACACCAATGGTGAGTCGCTTCCTAGCCTCGACACTGAGACCGTAACCGGGGAAACCGATCATGGCGTCAGCAAGATCCTGCAGTTCCAGCAATTCAAGGATTTCCTCAACGTAGTCGTCCTTTTCAGCCTTGGGCACGTGTGCGGGCTGACGGAGATAAGCAGAGTATCGCATAGCCTCACGGACGGTGGTAGTCCATTCATGAACATCCTGTTGCTCGACGTAGGCGGTACCCTTCTGGAAAGTGACATCGGGAGCTCGGCCGTTGATCTTGATATCTCCACCAATGACACCAGTAGTTTTTCGGGCAGCCAAGACATCGAGAAGGGTAGTCTTACCGGCACCGGATGCGCCCATGAGCGCAGTCAAGGATCCAGGCTTGACGTAACCAAAGACATTGTTGAGCAATTGCCTCTGACCACCCGGAACCGGAACAGTGTAGCATAGGTTTTCCCAAGTGAAAGGTCGACGAGATTCAACGAGACCACCGAGATCCTGCTTGAGTTCACCGGAAGCGAGGGCGGCCTTTCGCTCCTGAAGTCGAGCGTTTCGAACCTTTGTGTCCTTGTTTTCTTTGGCGAAGACGACAATAGCCTTGATGTTGGCGGCAGCACGTGCAATGTATTCCATGCAGATGATTTGAAGGATGGCTAGAGATAAAGTGTCTCGTCAGAGCTCGTCATCAAATGAGAAATGGAGAGAAATACTTACAGAAGAACAAGAAGAAACCAATGAGAATACCGAAGTTTCGCCACTGGTGTCCGTGTCGATAGTCAAATGCGACTTCGAGGTATCGCATACCGCTGACCTCGTTTTGACCAGGAACGGAACCTTGCAATGTACAAGTCTGCGTCCTATCTGTAACGGTATTGCCAAATCCGGTGATTCCTGCAATGTTGTGAGGAACGATGTACTGAGTGTCACAAGCGAGGTTGAGTCGCTTGAACTCGTTGATCATCAATGACTCGAAACCTAAAGGAAAGACTTAGCACAAGTGGGATATTGCTTGCGAACGAAACTTACCGTATGACAGCGGGTTGATGTAGTAGATCCAGAACAACCATCGCTTCATCGTGTTGACGGGAATCATATAACCAGCGTAAATGACCATCAATGAGATAAGTACCGAAGCAAGACGGGCCGCTACATCATATGTCTATACCATCGAACGAGATTAGCGTTGCGCAGCGTTATCGAAGAGGAGTTACTTACCTGAGTACCAGTACCCAAGACTCGGAAGAAGGCACTCATGACCAAGTACGACGAGAAGACAAACAAGTAGAAGGTGAAAAAGGCACCTGCACTCGAGTAAAGACCGGACATAAAGTAGACGATGATACCGAAGAGCAGAATTTTGAGGGCGTTGATAGGCAAATCAGCCAAAGTCTGAGCGACGGCCAGAGCACCAGGTCGGTAGAATCGGTATCCAACTTGCTTGTACATGATGTTTCGGCCACCCATTTGAGCTGGCAGTTCGGAGAAAGCGTTGAGCGCGTTGAAAAGCATGGCAATGAACAAGACACCGCCTCGAGTGAAAGCACCAGATGCGGTTTGAGGAAGCTGATAAAAGACAGAACCGGTAATGAAAGCGATAGCGATGGAGGTGAAGAATCCAGTGTAGATTGTCAACTTGTCCTGAGCTTGGAGTTGCAATTGACGTTGGAACAGCGCGAGTACCTGAGACCCGAAGCTGACCACGTAAGGACTCTTCTTTCCGACGCCCTTTCGCTTGCTTTCTTCGACAGCTCGCCTGAACTCCGCTTGTTGTGTTTCATCGGCGTGCATTGATTCGGTCAATGCTTTTCGCTCAGCTTCCATGCGGTGGAAGATCTCCGATGATGCGTATGCAGCTTCAAGCGCATCAGGAGTCGAAGGAACATTGTCGGCATTCTTGCCGGGCTGATATTCCCTTTCGTTGGGATCCGTGCATCCGGTAAGGTAATCAGCTGTTGTCTGTCGCGGCTTGTCTGCGAAACCGAGACCGATCATGTACGCTCTTGCCTCCTTGGCAGGACCAAAGTAGACCTGTCGACCGTTGTCGATGACAAGAACCTTGTCGAATTGATCGTAAATACCTTCACCGGCCTGGTAGAGCGAGACGAATGTCGTCATCTTCATGATATCAGTGATGACCCGAATCGACTTGGCGTAGTCCAAGGCGGTGGATGCATCGAGACCTCGTGTAGAGTTGTCCCATGAGATGACACATCCTTGTCCACAGAAAGCTTCAGCGATGGAAACTCGCTTTCGCTCACCACCGGAAACACCTCGAACGTATTCGTCTAGATGGAAAACAAGAATCAGCCAACCCGCAGCAATGTAGACATTGCCGAGTACAACTCACTTCCAACCAGAGTCTGCTTGGTGTGAGAGATGTTCAGCATCTTGAGCAAAGTGTCAAGCAATTCTTGTCGGAATTGCTTTTGCGAAACGCCTTCGATCAATTTACCGGGAGTCTTCATCTTGAGTGCCAACTCCAACGTTTGTTGGACAGTGAGGGTTGGGAGATGGATGTCATCTGGGGGAGAATGTGTTTCAATGAGCAAGAATACATATAACCGGCTGTAGCAATAACTTACCTTCCATCGAGTAGATGACTTCACCGGCGTATCGCTTCTTCATCTCTTCAGGGGACACTCCTTGGTATGAAACATCACCTTCAACGCCGAGATAAGATTCCCGGTTGTTTGTAATGGCTTTCAAGAAAGTACTCGCGCCACCCTGAAAACAAAAGCATCAACATTTCTGAAACACTACTGAGTCGCATCATGAAACGAAACACTTACACCCGGTCGCGCAAGAACCAAACACATCTCTCCTGGCTTTAAGTAACCGCTAAAATCGTGCAGCAGGTCTCGAGGCTTGGGGGACATGAGGTCCATACCGAAGAGTTTCAGAAGCGAAAAGACTGGCATAATGAACTGTTCCATGATGGCGTTGGGGAAAGTTCGGACGTGGATCTTGAGACCACCTCCACCGATGACTCGCAAGTGATCCCAAACGACACCGACTTCCTTGTGGTTGAAGCCTTGTTCATCACGGGCAGAACTGCCACCACGAAGGTAGCTGGCGAGATTGAATTGTTCCTCTTCTTCCTCCCCGGCTTCAAGGTCCTGCTGAGAAACACCAGATTGCCTTGTTCGAGCCCGGTGAAGCGAAGATTGACGGGAAAGAGAGCGCTGCAGGTCGGCGAACTGGGCCTTTGCCTTTTCGACATCGATGGGCTCAACATTTTCTTCGCCATAGTAGCCCTTTTGTGGATCGTTGTAACCCTGGCCGTGTTCGGCTTTCACGCCAGCTGTTTTTTCGACATCGTGCGATGTGTTCGAGTGGAAAGCCTTTTCATCTTCCGATCCAGAGTGTCGGGAAGCGGCCAAGGTGGGTGCGTTGCTGAGGGTGTGCTGCTCCGTGCCATTATGCACAAAGCTTCCAAGCCGCACATTCTCAGGTGCAGGTGGTAGATGCGACATGTCTGTACGCAAGCTTACTATTTTGATGACAATCAGTGGACTAAAAGGGCTCCAAGACTATAGAGGCAAAGGTATGGAGATGATATATCTAAAAGGGAAGACCAGGTGTCGACGACTCTCGACCGAGGCCTCCGACAGGCTGCGCAAGCTCGATGCAAAATTTGCGGCACCCCTGACACGATTCATCAGCCAAAGGATGAACGGTTCCGCCGTAAACGCATATTTGATAGGCATGACTTGTTTTGATTGTGTTCCTCGGTTGCGTCACCCCGAGCGAGAATCAAGCCTGCACGAGGGATTCCCCGTTACTTTCCCAGATGTTTCCCGCCCAGCTGGTTTCCCCCATCTTCCAGCAGCTCTTCCAGCTATCTTAGCTAGCTTCTTAGCTGCTATCTTTCCTGTACCGAAAGTTTGTACCCTTCCGCTTGATCATCACCTCCACCCGGTTCTCCACTCTTTGACACACTGCAACGAGCTTTTTTTACGTTTCCCGTTTCCCGCGACCGCATGCATGTGCTAGCTCATGTGCTACAGTCAGCCGCGACCGACTGGCGACTGGATAATTTCTCATCGCTTGATCGCTTGGCGCCCGGGTCCTGAGCACATCATCATTTTTCTGTCAGCGGAGATGACTGTTTTCAAATCCGTTTTACTCATTGTCCGCCGTGTATCCGAGCGATGTCTTCGTCCAGATCCAGAAAGTTATCGCTATCATGCTATCAGCTCGCTATCCGACAAGTTCGGGAAGCTGTTCGGGGATTTACGACTCGTCCCGTCCCGTCCCGCCCTGAACATATTGAGATGATGACTCAATCAGTGCGAGAGTAATGTGTTGATCATTTTTGGCGAGCAACGTTTCAGTCGCGTTTCAGCACAATCAGTAGAATATCACTCAACCGTTTCAAGTCGGTAATAAACGGTGCGTTCGCTGCGTTTCGTAGCTCGTTTCATGCGCAGGGGTTTCATTGGAAGGATTCTCACTCTTCGCTTTTCTAAATGTTGTGAGGCTGGACGCATGTGTTGCGAAACACTGAAAGCAATGAAACGATGCAACATTTCACATTTTCGGCATCGAATTGCTTGATAGAGCTCTTGGTGCTTGCTGTGGCCATCTACCAACGTGTGTTTTACACCACTGCTGGGACGAATGCACTGATTTACTAAAAGAGATTTTCAACCGCTCTATAAATCATCGCTGGGACATGACAAGCCCGGGCATGGTCATGCCATACTTCATTTTTGTCATAAAGTTACTCTCCACTTCTGGCATACTGAAAGCTTACAAAGTCACCCTCTGTCATTGGTAGAGTCTCCAGATTTTCCGGTTATGCACCTCGCTTCACGTAGGAAAACCAGCCTCGCCTCGCCTACACCATGAGCAGGGTGATTGATGCAGGATTTGTAGACGTAATGATTGCGAATATGCTACTACTTCTTTTTCTCTTTGACCGCATCCAAAGGACTGAACGCCGACGAAAAAGATTAGCATTTGCACTACAATGCGTCTACGGTGAGCTCTTGGACATACCGATTGAATCCTCCCCTTCTGTTCATATACTGCCGCCACGTTCTCTCTTTCTTGATGTTTGCCCCACCTTCTGCATTCCCTTCCCGATGTTTGCCCTACGCCGAGATCCGTGTAAGTTCAAGTCGATGTGTGGTAGTAGTTTGGAAAAATCAGAATGAAAACGAACCTTTGTACTACCGAACCCTCCGAAACCCATAGCAGCCATAGCAGCTGCTTCTGCATCGTCTTCCCCCTCTGACTCGCCGCCTTCTTGTTCCGAACCTCCATCAGGATTTATATGTCCGCCGTTAGCATTGCGTGGACGACGATATGGCTCTGGTGATCGAGTCACCGAACGGGATGCTATTACGCAGATAGCAAAAGTAGAGAGTTAGTCTAGACCAGAAGGTTGGGACAAGGGAGGAAAAACTACTAACGATCTTCACCTTCCAGTTCCTTCTGCGCACGCATGGCTCTCTCCATCTCACGTTGCCGTCTCCCTTCCTCAATCGCCCTCCTATCCAACGGTCTATTTTGCTCGAAGCTCTGGTACCCTCCCCGCCCGCCACCTGCGCCGAACCCATGCGGCGGACCATTCCGTTGAAATCCTCCTGCTGGAGCTCCTCTTGGTGGTTCCGCGGCACTGGGTTGACGAGAAGGTCCATCTCTTGGTGGCGGACGAGATTGAGGTTGATGAGTAGACTCTGGTGAACGGCTGCGGCCTTTTCCTTTGACGTCTCGTCGGTAATTGCTTTCCCGGTGTTCATTATCGTCATCTTGTCGTCTGCGGTATGAACTATCCCTGTCCTTATCCCGATCACCATCTCGATGTCTCGTTCTATCGCTATCCCTGTTTCTTTGATCCGGACCTACAATTGGGAGTTGCTATCAGCTTTTAGCTAATCGGGAGGATATGACATCCGCATGCCAGACCCACCTGATTCACGAGCATCTGGAGAACGACTTCGACGGCGCGCCGGTCCCGCCTCGGCATCACGATCCCGGTATCCACCTCCACGAGAGTTATAGTAACCTGAGGGTCGCGAGGACATGTTGATTTGGTTAAGATAGATGGATAGATATAGCGATCGCTTTCAGATATAATAGTATAGCGAGGAAAAGAATGCTGAACTGGCAGCTGCATAGTGCGTAGGCCTGCGTACTGGTGGTTCTACCTTATGCCAACTCTGGACAATTGAGACAATTGACTGTTTGTTTACAATTGTTCAGAAAGACATACAACAGCTTCCCAAGTGTGAGCGGTCGGTGAGGATGATATTGATGATGTACTGTTTCTAACATCCTAAAGAGATTCTAGACAGCACATACACACTAGCCATACCACCATATCGTCCGCCTTAGTCTGGTCTTTCCATTGCAAGCTTTCTCCCAGCTTTCTCACGGTGACTGCATCAGCACCGCCATATTCGGGGATAGGAGCATTGCAAATCCAAAATTGAGGAACGGGAGCAGCATATTTGCCTGATCAAGCGGCCTCACACGGCTGAGGTGATGGAATCGTAAGTATCTTTTTCCCTCGACTTGCGCTGTTCTACTTCAACTAATCATCATCCACGTCTACCAACCTCGGAAATTCTTTCGTCGTTTTGACGATTCATCTTATTTAGCAACGGGTCCAGTGGGAAGAAACCTTTCAACCGAAACTCGTCTGCATACCCGCACGAGCCGGATAGGAACATTGTAGGGTTTACCGGGACATCGATCAAGTAGGTAAACCTGGAAATTACATACTATGTCCTCATTGTTTGCTCACCCGTCTGCCTTGGTCACGTTGCAGCGTAGCACACGCGATGGCTCGAGCACTAGAATCCGGGCCGATACCATTGGCGAGTACGAGCAGCAACATCACATACGACTCGGATCCACCCCGCAAAGAATCGCAGCATACTCTCCCACCAGCACGATCAAGCGATGAGCAGCCAAACGTCAAAGTCTCCGGAGGCAAGAGGAAGAAGCCAGAGGTTGGCCGTCGAGCAGGTGTCATTTCAGTCAAATCGCAAGTAGCGAGGATGGAACAGGCGGAAACGAGCGATGAGTTGGCGGGTCATTCGGAAACCATATCCGATACTGAGCGAGAGGTCAAGAAGTCGAGACGGCTCATGTCTCCGAGCGAAGCGTTACTGGATTCAGCACAGGCAAAAGTCCCCGCACCAGGCTTACAACGATACAGTCAAAGTAGGATTGACTCGACCGCCCCGTCTTCGGGTTCCGCAATGAATGCAAGAAGGCAGACTACATTCACGCTCCGACCGCCGTTGGAAAACTCTAGTGACGCAGCGGAAGGAACGCCTTCAGGACATACCAGGAATCGAACCGCGCCAAGTCTATCGCCTGACGCGACTTCTCAGGTTGCTCCTGGGGCCGCATTGATTAGCAGATATGTCAATGGACGACGCCATCGAGCTTCACAATCCCCAGGCGCTGCGTCGACAATCTCGCAATTCCATTCCTTTTCCGCTATCGTGACGACGGGAGGCGCGGGATCCGGAATGGATACAACAGTAGAGGAAGACGAAAGTGGAGACAGTGGAGATATTAGTGGTGCCAGTGGTGATACAAGTAGGCAAAACCAGACGACCAGCATGAGCATCAGTGCTCTTCATGACGAAAGTTCATATGAGGCGATGGAAAGAGAAGTGCAAGCCGGCCGAGTCTCAGGAGCAGGAACAACCGCGAACTCCTCTAGTGCGGGACCACGATTTCAGACCCCTCGGCAAGCACTGTTTCTTCAACCACGGGCTGCAACATCTCGACATGAGTCGGAAACACTCGACACGGCACGACAGGCTTTCTTCCCTATTTCTGAATCCGAAATGGGGCCGCATCCTCCTGGAAGTGCTGAAGGGAGTCGCAACAAGCGCCGTGGCGCTCGCCGCAGTGTTGATAATCAAGCTTACAGACCAGAGGGAAGCAGTACACAGGCTCCTCATCGAGAACGCACGATGACGGACTCGGCAGATGAGGATGGCGGTGGAGAGGGCTTGGCAGCTCATCTGCCAGAGCGCTCGACAAGAGGGAAAAGACATGAGCAGGGGGAAGGATATCTTGGCACTGGCTTGTCGTTCGACCCACATACACCCGGCAAATCGAGAGGCAAGAAAGGCGAACGTGGACGTCGCGAAAGTACAGAGGCAGAAGACCGGAAGCAGGGCAAACAGAGTGCCGCCGATTCCTCAAATAAGTTAGCTGATGCGTCGAGCGGAGCTCGGAATGCCAGCCGGGCAGGAGGAGCAAAGTTCACTGCCCCTGCCAGATCCAGAAAAAGTACATCCGTTGGCCTCTCCCCAGCAAAGGAGGAGCGTACAGTATTTGCGAATCACAACGCCGAGCAGACGAGCCCAGATCAAAACTTGAGTGAGGAAACCAGCAGGAAGACCCAAGAGGATACCTTTGCGATACCAGTAAGATCACCCTTTGTGGATCAGGCAAATCATATGGCGGAGTGCTAACCTATGCTTGACATCTGATGCCTTTCTTCTGTATAGCGTCATCATCTATCGGAGCTTCGTGAAAAGGCATGGCTAACACCGCTTAAATGGCTCGGAATACTCGGTGGGCTTGTGGCTGTTCTCTGGTGGCTTGTGTCACATGCACCACCAGAAGTGCTCGAGGCCGGACACAAGCATTCCTCCTCTGAAACGGGCAACACGTTTCGCGGCTGGAGTCGTCACGTGCCACAGAAGACCGGGCGAGCCGAGGTCGAAGCCGAGTTTGGTGAAGGTGTATATAGGTCAATGGGCGACCTGCTCGACCGTTTAGGACAGCTCGAAGACACACTGGCAATGTTATCGACGGAAACAAATACTTTCAAGGACGAACAAGCTCGTTCACAACAGGAACTTACAGTCGCTCAAACGAGAATGGAGCAATTGAACGAAGACTTGCGTCGCGAGAAAAGCAAAAGGGAGCAGGACCGTCACGATCTGAATCAGTTGCGCAACACTATTCACACGTTCCGGCAGGAAGTAAAGACCTCGTCGACATCACTGTTGACCTCGGTGGAAGACCTGAACCGCAAATTTGACACTCTGGAATCGGGTGTCAAGGAAGCGCTAAGCGAGCAGCGAATGATGCGGATCCTGGAAAGAGTGTTACCAAGTGGTGTCCCGGTACGACGAGACTTGAAGACCGGCGAAATCACCATCGATCCATCTTTCTGGACGGAAATGCGCAAAGTCGTTGCGGCCAAGACCGACTTGGAATCTCTTTCACACAAAGTCGCCAACATCAAGAAGAACCAGGATACGGCGAGTATTGGTGCTGCTCAGCCAGTAGTATCTACCGTCGCCAAAATCCCCACATGGCAGGACTTTCTGGACGAGAATGAAGATGCGCTTCGAACATGGGCCGAAAAGACGTTTGATCGGAAGCTCGTCGAAGCAGAAGTTATCGATCGGTTCAGCTTTATATCGATGCTGAAAGACGAGCTTTACGCTTTACAAACGACTCTGCGAGAGGAGGCTTCCTCTCGTGAGGCATCCACTGTCGCCAAATTGGGCAAAGAACTAAACGACATTCGCCGCATGTCCCGGACTACAGAATCTGTACCGAACCCGGTGATCGCGGCGGGCGATATGGACTCCGATATCAAACCGGTTCTCCAACGGCTGATCGATGACGCTCTCCTGAAGTATTCGAAAGACATGTTGGCAAAACCCGATTACGCTCTGGCATCCGGTGGCGCCCATACTGTGGAAGCGCAAACGAGCAAGACCCTCGTCCTCGTCCGACCACAAACTGCGTGGTCTTCCTGGTTGACACGTAGTCGGACCGCAGCCCAGCTGGAAGTAACGGGCCGGACGCCGCTTGTCATTTTGCATCCTGCCACGCAACCTGGCATGTGTTGGCCGTTCGAAGGCGCTCGGGGGCATGTAGGCATAGCGCTCAGCAGAACAGTTCGAGTGACAGATGTCACTGTAGAACATGTCGCGAGGGAGTTGGTATCGGCGAAAAGTTTGATGAGTGCCCCGAGAGATATGGAACTGGTGAGTAACGCTTGGCTGGGTCGCACTTGCAATACGAAACTGACCCTTCTGTGATTGGGACAGTGGGGAACCTACGAAGAAGATCGCGCGGAACAGGTCAAGGACTTTTTGAACAGGTATCCGTATGTGTCACTGCTGTGCTTACGCAATATTGTCTACTGACATCTTGATGTATCACAGTGAATACCAGAGCGACTCGGAACCATCATTGACGGAAGAGCGGATGGTCTTGCTTTCCCGTTTCCAATATACCCCACATACTTCGCACCCAATACAAAGCTTCCCAGTTCACGGAGACATTCAAGCGCTGAATCTCTCTACGGATAACGTTATTCTCAAGGTGACAAGCAACTGGGGCGATGATTACACTTGTTTATACAGAGTACGTCAATGCCGGGTAGGATTTCACCACGGTTTTGCTAATCTCACTTCTGTGATGGCAACAGGTCCGCATACACGGTCAAGCTGAAGAAGACTTGAGATTGAGTGAGTCGTTATGAGCAAGGACGGTGTGCGATTCGGCGATGGTCAAGGATAGCGCAATGCACATTGCGATACCGCCTTGACTGTTGCCTTCAAGTTGTAGGTATAACAAGAGGGTGTATGTAATCAAGAATGTCGCCACTCTGATTATCCTTGCAGGGAAAACGACTGATCATCACGAAACTACGTCTAAGAAGACATCATATGGATCGTTCGTTTTCCAGAGGTAAAGTTCATGACCGCGGGAGACGTTATGCATGAGTACTGTTCACAGGTTGAAAGGTTGACCACAATACAACTATGGTTTCACGCTCATCTAGGCTCTCGAGCATGTATCTAATGCACAGCTCGGAAGTCGTTACCAACGGTCGCAACGAACAAAAACTGAATTCCGAAACACCGGAATCACCGAGCGCAACGTTTCCAGCTATCTCCCCTCGAAACTTTGCGCATCACTTTTACTCAGATATCATTGTCAAATACGTTGTGTGGGGTGTGAGATAAACGTATGGTTGACCATTGCGTCGAGAACGAAATTCCAAATGCTGAGTAGGCAAATCAACATGTTCCTAGCGAGAAGTGTTGCATCGAGAGCAACCACCGTTCATGTAACAACCCAACATATCCTTGTCCAGATCGTATTCCCTGGTTCGAACCACACTCTGACTTTTGTGGAGAGTCAAAGTCATGACAGGTCGATGTTGCTCTTGCGCCTTGTTTCCTTCGTGATTATCCGTCTCGTCGCCATTCCCGTCGTTGCTGCTGTTGTACGAGCCGTTATCGTCATCATCATCATTGCTGTCCGTACTCATATTGTCTTCAGATTCTCGGTCATGCTCGTCACCGTCACGTCCTTCGTTGGCTTCGGAAACAGGGGTCGACTGGTGCTTTCGCATCTCATACTCGCTATAGTCGGGACGATGGAATATCGGAGGTTTGATGTTTCCATGAATGAAGTAAAGACGAAATTTGATGATACCAGTACCACAGCACATTCCGTCCAGATGGTCTGTGGCCATCCGCTGCACGAAGTCAAAAATGTCGTCTAGTCCTGTGGGATGATGATCCTCGTCAAGCATGAGCATAATACCGGGAGTGTCAACATCAGGCTTCAGAAAGAGGTCGACTGTGATAGATTTGAAATCTTTGCGCGCGGGGAGTTGGATATGCTTTCTCTACTTGTGTTAATAAACCATCAGCCACCACCCAGGTTAATTGGTGATTCCATTAAGAATACATAGTGCGCACCATGTACTGTGTTATGCTTCGCGAGTTCTGCCCGATCCCATAATCTTCCCAATCCTCCAAATAGAAATAACATTCGTCCCTGGATGTGCGTCCTTCAATTAATGACTGGATGCGATTGGTGTTCAGGCATCCATCATGATGTTCCGCCCCCTTTTTTTGGGTCTCAACAATGCTCAAAGATTGCACATCTGGCCGCATGTAATATTGAGTGCTGCAATACCGGCTGCACTTGTTGCCTGTCTGTTGTGAAAACTTTCGATTGATCAAAGCGAGAGCCTTTTCTTCGACGACTCCAGGAGTAAAAACATGGTCAAGGCTCGAGGACAAGGGATCTTCGATGAAGCGAATCACTTTGACGGTTGGGAAGAGAGTTAGTTGCAATTTAAACGCAGATTCGTGTGGCTGTCCGAGGAAGCGAATGACAGTTGACTGGATAAGGTCGAGCTGCTCCTTTTTCTTGGCTGTAGATAACGACGGGTCGATAGGATAAGCGCTGAACCGGGAACACTCGATGTACCTGAATCCTCGCGGGAATGTTCAATACCAAGGTTCTTCGGACACGATTGGGATAGACATAATACACTTACTTGATCTTACTCCAACCTTGTCTCTTCTTCAAGTTCAGATTTTCAAGCTTGAGAACTACCTGCTTGCGTAGGTTTCGCAAAGAGGACTTCATTGTATCACGAAAATAACGCGAGACACGAGACAAGTTGACCATAGCTTTCCATTCTCCAGAATCTGCCAGTATGTCACCGATGTTGTGAAGAATGTCTGGATTGAAAGGCCTATTAGGATCTGATCGTTTCACAGCAGAGCCACGAGCAAGGGCAAGCAGTCGCTTTCGCGTAGTAGTAGATCCAGTGATCACGATCTCATCATCCACATGTTCATGCCCAGATTCTGAAATTTGGATGATAGCTTGTGTGTCTCGAGCTTGGTTTCGACCTCTGTGTTTTACCATCTTGTGATGTACTCGCCCGCGCCATCGACTTTCGTACGGCGATGAAATTTAGCTTCCGCAATCCCGCTTTTCGGGTTGCGAGACAAGTAAAAACCTATATTCTCAGTATCCATATATTCTGTTGTATGATCACTCAGAGGTAGTAAGGACGCCTATAATGAGTCCTCGGTCACATGTGCTTGTAAGCCCTACCAAGAAGGGTGAAATGTACGGAAAATATCAATCTGGGATGTCAATGAAAGCCGTCGCCGATGAGTTTGGCTGTTCAAAGTCAACTGTTCAAGGCATCATTGAGCATCGACAGCGTACAGGCACTGTAAGACCTACATACAATCAGGGAAATGAGCATATTCTAAGCGCTCAGGCTGAGGAGCGTATGATACGCCACGTACGAGCCTCCCCGAAGCAAACTGCAGATCAAATAGCAGACTATATGAAGGTCAGCGCAACCACAGTCCGTCGTATACTCGATAAGCATGGCTACTTTCGAGCCCGCTGCCGCTGCAAGCCCCTCTTATCCCCTAAAAACATTAAGGATAGACTCGCCTGGGCTACAGCAAATGAGAATCAGGACTGGACTCGAGTGATATTTACTGACGAGGCCGCCTTTGAATTGGGCGATGATCGCGCCAAAGAGTCCTGTTGGCGTTTGCCGAATGAAGCATACAATGCAAAGTGTCTAAGCCCAAAGAAAAAGAAGGGCAAGATGCTCCATGTCTGGGGAGCGATTGTACATGGCCACAAGTTCCCACTGGTCCGCTTCGCTCTGAAACCGGCTCATCAAGAAGGTGGCAAAAGAATTGCCGCTCAAACGATTAATGCTAAAGTCTATTTAGCTCAGATTCTGGCAGGGCCTCTGACCGAAGCTGTAGCATGGACGAAGAAGGATGGGAGGGAGCCTCTTGTAGTCGAAGATGGAGCTCCCGTTCATAAAATTAAGACTTTGCAGGCAGAAAGAGCGAAAGCCGGGATTGTCAATGTGACACATCCTGGGAATTCTCCCGATCTCAACGCCATCGAATCGTGTTGGAATATGGTAAAAGGCACCCTGAGGCGTATGCCTGAGAAGCCTACAACCATGGATGGCCTTTGGGAGGCTATTGAGAAGGTTTGGAATGAGATACCACAACATATAGTCGATGGGTTTATGGAGAGCTTCGAAGAAAGGCGCAAAGAGGTTGTAGCGGCGCATGGTGGCTCAACTCAATTTTAAATTCGATATTAAATTATTTCATAGCTAGGACTAGCTCTACACCAAGCTTCAAGTCTCTAGGTAGTCTATAAGGAGTATAAATGCTAGTTGAAAACTATTTTATAGAAGAGGGTGGAAGCGGGATTTCGGCCGCCGTACGAAAGTCGATGGCGCGGGCGAGTACGAATTCACGTGTACGGCTGACCGGAAGGCGAGTTTGGTCGATAGGAGGTGTCTTGTAAAGATTCTGCAAAGCGGCGAGTTTCGTTTGCACAGAGGTTCGGTGATGTCTGTTTTCCGCACCGACTCGTCAACTGTTGACATACAGGGAGAGCAAAAAACTAGGGCTGTTACCGATACCGAGGTCATAGATTAGAAGGTAGCTTTCGACGATAGCTTGTTCACACAGAGCGTCAAGAATGGCGTAGCCTCAAAGTGCCGAACACGCGAGAAATACGGCGCGTATAATCTACCTAAATACTATAAAATCGCTTGGACTATTGACTGCCACTTTGTCTTTTGCTTCCGCGCTCCAGCCAAACTTGCCAGATTATTACGTAAGCTAGCTGTTCAGCCATCTCTGTAAAGGCCTTTGTCCAGCTTTTGAGCAAGTTGTACAACCATGTTAGCCTATACCATTCAATACAAACGCAAGTCATGAACCTTTCAAGCGAACTAGCAAACAACACCGATAGCCGTAGCGCCCTGAGACAGCAATTACGGGATCAAGTCGCAGATGATCCGTTGAATATTCCACAGAACCTTTCTAATAGACAGATCGCCCAGAGACGGCGCAGGGCTGTCGAGAGAGCCGAGCCTGATCCCTTTCCAGGCTATCAACGGCCCGCAAGAGTTAGAAGAACTGAGAACGCGGATGGTGCAAGTACACGTGGAAGAGGTCAGCAGCGACGTTGGGCAAATCAGAGGGATCAGCGTGGCCGTGTAGGTAATGATAATCCTGCTCAGATGCCTCCTGTTGTACAGCAGCAAGTACCTCCAGCAGTTGTGCCTAGGCCAGAGGAGTCAGCTGACGAGAATGATTCATTGGATGAGGGTGCAAGTATTGAAGAACAGCGAGCGAGGTTACAGCAATTCAACGAAGCAAGAGAGCCCCACAGTCTCGGGGAGATGAACTATGTGTGTACTCATTGCTGTGCCTTACATTTCCTTGACGAGCGTCTAGCCAACTCAAGTGTCAGGTCACCCAAGTTCTCCAGGTGCTGTGGCTCAGACAAGGTACAGCTCCCTCATATCAGCGGTGACTACAAGTACCTGCAGCGTCTGTTGACGGAAGATACTCCTCAAGCTGTAGCGTTTCGGAAGAACATACGAAGGTACAACAACGCTTTTGCGTTTACATCGCTCGGAATGAAAAATGGATCTCACTGTGTGGGGTCAGCGTGGTCTGTATGCTCTGCGTGTTCAAGGCCGAGTGATTCACATGATTGGTACACTGCAGCCAAACGCGGAGGAACCTCACAAGTTCTGCCAGATCTATATGTTAGACGAGGCAGATGCGATACAGCAACGGGCTCAGCATCATGCAATGGTAGGTCGCCGTAATATCACGGCGGGATTGGACATGGAAATTCTGCAAGAGCTAGAGCGATTCTTTCGGGAGAATAACGAGTATGCTCAGCTATTTGTGGGTGCGCAGCAGCGATTTCTAGAAAGCCCAAATGCAAATGCCATTAACATCGTGCAAGTAGAAGGGGGTCCTGATTCCCGTCGCTATCACATGCCGACAGAAAGGCATACAATAGCCGCTGTCTTTTTGGAAGAGGAAGCTACGCCCAATGGCCGAGACTTCTGGGTACATCGCAGAGGGGATTCGCGGCCACGGAAGGTAAAGGAGATAGAGGAAAAGTTTCTGCCTATGCATTTCCCACTAATTCACACTCACGGCCAAGGTGGCTGACACCCAGGTATCTGGCTTACAGCTCGCCAAGGCGGGAACACAGCCCTAGATCAGCGGGGGGATGTGCCTTACAACGGTGAAATCCCGGGCAAGAATGAACGGGTAACGCAAATGGAATGGATTGCCTGGCATCTGTACGAGCGTGTTAGTTTTCCTGCGGGCGGCAAGGAATTTTCCATTTTGCTGCACAGCGGGGATTTGCTCCAAGAATACATTGTGGATTGCTATGTGCAGCTAGAAACTGGCCGGCTTCGGTGGATTGCGTTGAATCAAAGCACAATCAGAGCAGAAAGCTACAGAGGTTTGGCCGATGCAATGAATCAAGGTTTAGCCGCCGCGCAAGTAGGAAAGCCTGTAATCTTGCCATCTTCCTTCATCGGCGGTCCACGTAGTATGACGCAGCTGTACCAAGATGCTATGGGATTAGTTCGCGTTCTGGGAACCCCCAGCTATTTCGTTACAATGACGTGCAATCCCAAATGGCCGGAGATACAGAACAACTTGGGGCCTGGCCAGACAGCAAGTAATAGGCCTGAATTAGTCGTGCGAGTATTTTATGCAAAGCTTATGGCGTTGCTCAATGACTTGAAGAAAGAGGAAATCTTTGGGGAAGTGACGGGCATGGTGCACACTATCGAGTTTCAAAAGCGTGGTTTACCCCATGCGCACATCCTGCTCATCATTCGTGCTCCTTTCAGGCCAAAGACTGCGGAAGATGTGGACCGTGTAGTGTCAGCAGAGATACCCGATTTAGCAGCAAATCCTGATCTCCATCAAGTTGTGATTGACTGCATGTTACACGGCCACTGTGGCGCAAACTCTCCGTGCTGGAAAGATAGCAAGTGCCAGAAAAACTTCCCGAAGCCGTTTCTAGAAGAGACCTCTGTAGCTCAAGACGGTTACCCAAAGTACAGACGGCGTGAAGCTGGCCGCACGCATGAAAAGACGGTAAGTGGTCGGCCAGTTGTTTTCAATAATACGCATGTGATCCCGTACAATCCGGGCTTATCTCGCAAGTACAGGTGTCATGTAAATACGGAAGTAACGACAGGCATCAAAGCTGTGAAGTACATCTACAAATACATTTACAAGGGCGACGACCGTGCGATGGTGCGACTGGAATCAGGAGAGGTAGCTGCAATGGCGCAAGACGAAGTGGGAAATTACGTCGATAGCAGATACATCTGTGCGCAACAGGCAGCTTGGCGTTTACTGCATTTGCCTTTGCATAGCATCACGCCCTCTATCTATCGCTTGGCTTTTCACCTTGAGGGCGAGCAAAGTGTGACGTTCTCAGATGATGCAGATATTCAGATGGCTTTGGATCGAGATTCCAGCAGTCGTTCGATGCTCTTAGACTTCTTCAAGTTCTGTACTCTGCACCCTGACATGACGCAGGATCTCACGCATCCGCAAGCTCCAGAGATTCTAGCGTACACCAAGAAAAGTGGTTGGAAGGTCAGGCGGGATGGCGCAAGTCTTGGCCGCATGTACTTTGCAGCGCCATCTCAAGGTGAAGTTTTTTTTCTGCGAATGCTTTTGCATGTCGTAAAGTCCCCGAAGGGCTTTGTGCATCTACGCACGGTACAGGGGCACGCGGAACCTTTTGCAACTTTCAAAGAAGCATGTGTAGCCAGAGGACTGTTAGCTGACAGCGCTGAGTGGCACGTATGCCTGTTAGAAGCAGCCGGTTTTCACACGGGGTACCAGTTGCGTCAGCTATTCGCAACCATTATTTGCCACAACCAAGATGCAGAAGCAAGTTCGCTGTTTGATACTCATTTTCCTGCGCTATCTGACGACTGTGCGAGAGCAATAGAGCGTATTAGGCCGGGCGAACAAGCATCTGCAGCGGATGTACGTGATTTCTGTTTGTTAGAGCTGGAAAAAGCCATTCGCCGTGTTGATACACGCAAGTCTTTGGCCGATTTCGGCTTACCCATTCCGTCCGCGGAAGCTGCGGAGCGTCTGCAGCCAGGAAATGCGTTGCTCCAAGAAGAACAGAACTACCCTGTAGAAGAAATGCGGCAAACAGTGCAACTCGCAGAAGCAAGTTTAACTCAGTCGCAGCGGGCAGTCACAGAAGCTGTACTCGATGCCGTATCAGACCAGCCGAAAGTGTTCTTTTTACAAGGTCCGGGAGGTACAGGTAAAACCTTTGTGGAAAACTATCTTCTAGCTAAAGTTAGATCAGCAGGAAAAGTAGCCCTAGCTGTAGCTTCGTCTGGGATTGCAGCTTTACTTCTGCAAGGCGGTAGAACTGCGCACAGCCGGTTCAAGCTTCCCGTCAAAGGTCTGACAGCAAATACGACACTTAATGTGCCCAAGCAGTCTACATTAGCTGATCTATTTCGCAAGACAAGTTTGATCGTCTGGGATGAAGCCCCTATGCAGCATCGACAGTGCGCTGAAGCTGTGTCCCGTTGTTTACAAGACGTTCGCGATGATCCCCGTCCATTTGGAGGTGTAACTGTGCTATTCGCCGGCGATTGGGTGTAAGGAGACTGATGATATACACACAGCCCTCCTGGCTACGGCCTTCCCGCACCCATGGCTGCCATCGCCCCTCTCTTCCGAGTCTGGCAGGCCATCGAGTAGGACGAGAAGAAGAAGAAGAAGGTTTGGAACTTGTGTGGAATTCGTTTGGAACACTACTGTTGTACTAGTAGCTGAAAACATAAAACCAAATACAAAAGGAGCCTTCTGGACTTGTAACTGAATAGCCTTGTAACTGAATTGACTTGTAATGATATCGCCTTGAAGTCTAGAACCGGAACTTGTTGTAAATGACACAGAAGCCGAACTGATTCCTCTACCTTGCAACAGCTGAGCTACCGCTCACTGTGCTTAAGCCCGTCAGTGCTTACAAAGGCTTACTGTCAGCTTAATATACACGTCACAATCCACATCTATCGGAATCTCAAAGGCCTTAAAGTTGCCAACTCTGCCTGCCCGCTTGCTGCGCTTGCCAAAGTCTGCCAACTCTGCCTAAGGAGGACTCAGCCTCTTGCTAATCGCTATGCGCTCCTCCAGCGATGCCAGTTATGCCCGCTCTGCCACAAACCTTGCCCGTCTCGCCATTGCTTAAGCTGACATTGCAAAGGATGCAGCTAACAATACAACTACTCACAATCCCTAGAGACTTCATGGGCTACCTAGGGCAAACTGACATTCGCCACCATTCCAAAACGTGTATATATAGCCGTCTATTTCAGTTGTAATATTCGCCTCTATGACTTTTTATGACACGCTTTACCAGAGTAACTAGAAGCGCCACTGGCCTTGTACCAACTTTGTACTTAGCCTTTTAACCTCATCACCACTTCGACCATCAACTTAACCAGCTTACACATTACCGCTAGTCGTAGATAATATCATCACACGAACCTAGTACCTTGTGTATCATCCTGATGCTGTAAACACTTAGTGATTATCATAAGTCTTGCTATACAACTTCTACATTAACATCAGCTATAGTAACAGAGCTGGTTGGTGTTCAAGTAATACTGGACTTAGAGTAACTCAACTACTGCGTGCCCTACATTGGGCACAGACTCTGCCTATCATTCAGCGAGGAAAAGAAGCGGATGTATCTAATGCGTGCCTGTACTCTTCACCGCTGTGGTTTCAGGTCACCCGTCTAGAGTTACACGAAAACATGCGTTTGCGCCGCCCAGGTATCACGCCGCAGCAAGCGGAGGAAATTCTTCAATTTGCAAATTGGCTCAAGTGTGTGGGAAAGGGCGAAGGCAGGGATGACAAGGGAAATATCCCGATTCCCAGCTACATCCGTCTGATCACAGGCTCAGATGGGTTGAAAGAGCTAACTGAACGAACGTATGGCGATGTCTACAGCCGCGCTATTGACTTGAACGATGAGGCTCGGCTAGAATGGTTTGGAAAAAGAGCTCTGTTAGCTGGCAAGAATACCGATGTGAACACAGTGAACGCTGACATGCTGGCAAATATGCCGGGGGAAGCAAAGTCGTACAAGAGCGCTGACTGCATTCCTCAGCGGGCAGAGAGCGATTACGCAGGCACGGTAACTACAGAATATCTCAATGCTTTGGAATTTCCTGGAATCCCGCTTCACGATACTCAGCTAAAGGTAGGTGCTCCTGTGAAGCTGATGCGAAATCTAGATCCCAGCAATGGGCTTTGTAACGGAACCAGAATGTTAATCGTCAAGATGGGCAGACGTGTCCTGGAGACGAAAATCATCACAGGTGACAAGCGGGGGCAAGTGGTACTAATTCCCAGAATAGCTCTAGACTATGACGACAAGGAGCTGCCGTTCACTTTGCGAAGACTGCAGTTTCCAGTCAAATTAGCTTTCGCACTGACCATCAACAAGAGCCAAGGTCAGTCCTTGGAATCGGTAGGTATAGATCTCAGCGCAGACGTCTTTGGCCACGGCCAGCTGTATGTAGCGCTCTCTCGAGCAACTAATTTTTCCAATATCTCTATCCTCCTGCCTCCACCCAAGTACCGCCCGAGACACACAGCAAACGTCTTCTTCCAATCAATTATCCAGAGGGCTCAATTGTAACACGCTTCTCGGAGCAGCTCTTCGGAGTATTACAGATCAACGCGGTTCTCAACATGAAGTTCAGCAGTGTCTAATGACTGTTTGGACCATGTCTAACCTACATCCCTTCCACTTATATTCGCATGTTGCCACAGTAATAGATAGAAATGCTTAATTTAGACAATTCCTTTCACGCGTCCCAACTCTAGCCCGCGCTCAAGGAGACCTGCTTCGCCCATTCAGAGAGTCATTTTTCAAAAATGGGTGAAACAGCTCGTAAATAACTATATTATCACCTGTACCGTACCTAGGCGTCCGGACGTGAGTCCGGCTGGCCTGTCCAGAGCGGGGCTCTAGGACGCGACCCCCCTTTGCCTTTTTCCGGCCATCTTTTTCCGGCCGGATGCCTTTTTTCTGGTGTGCTTTAGCTGCCTCCTTATGTGACTGAGCCGTGCAGGGTAAAATTGGTATAAGACAAACACGACCATAGGAGATATGTATTTCACTTGTCACAGATCTATCTATATCATGGCAGCCTATACCCAGCCAATAGTTCGACACAGGACGTGAGCAATGACAAGTCAGTTCAGGAGGGCTACACAGCCATCACCTCCAACATGGCGATGCAGCAGATCGAGGTTTCAGCAGACGATCAGGCGGCATTGAACGCTATTCGGGTCGACAATGAGAAATCACGGCCCAAAGCGACTACTAACTCCTACAAGGGTCCTCAGAAGGAATACAGAGACTGGTGTTTGAAAAGAGCAGTGGAGAGAGATGGAAAGCCACCTCTCGACCAGATAGATGAGGTGAAGCGGAACATGGAGGAATGCACAGGTAAATGATGAGATATTTTTCTTTGCTTGCTTTCTCGATTGAGAGAGAGCATTGGACTTTGAAAGGATCGCTGGACAGTAGCTAATTATTCCTTACATACAATTAGAACATTGGTTACAGGATCTAGAGTTGCGGTCTTTCTTAGCGAGCAAGTGAAAGGAAGGCAGCATCGCTCTCGGGGCAAGGGAAAGAAGGGGTTGAGAGAGGGTTCTCCAGCCGACGATGTGACAGGTGGGAAAGAGGTGGGATGGAAAACGATGGAAAGATATCTGTGCGCATTGTGCGATCTTCAAAAGGCGCAAGGAAGTACGACCCAGACTGTGATGGTCAGTCCACGAGCGCACCCTGAGGTTCAAGCACTCGGTCAGACCTTGAAGCGAAAGAATGCCGACTTGAAGAAAAGTCACTTCAACGACAGAGCCCAAGGTGCGACATGAGAAACCAATTAGTATGTAGAAAAGGCTGAGCTGATGTATTTGGCCACAGGCACTTTCCTGGATGGGTACAGCTTGGACAAGCAATTTGCCAATATTCTGAACGAAGGGTTTGACCGTAACTCCCCTCAAGCCCTCCGGGATCGCACTATGTCTGCGCTCTCTCACTTTGGTCTTTTGAGGGGAGAGAACACTAGAGGCATTCAGCTTCCAGATCTTCAGTTCCTGTCTCTAGACGAACAAGAGGGACCGAGTTTGTGTGATGTAATGGTTATCCTTCTCCTTAATGGCAAAACAAATCAAGAGGGACGGACACAGTATATGGGCGCGATGCGTAACAAGGACTGGAGATGCTGTCCCATGGGCACCTTGGCAATGTGGCTTTTTTATAGGTGAGACGCTTGTCAGCATCTCGATCTATTGTTTCTACTTACGTCCTCCATACAACGATTTGTCATGGTATGACAGATTTCACATTAGCGGCGAAACGTTCGGGAAGCAACAAGCCGCATTTCCCCAGGTCGATGCCCCTGAGGAGTGGTACCATCTCTGGCTTTTTCCAGGGAAAGACGCAGAGCTACCTATGACATCCGATGCTCACTATAAGGCGGTCAAAACCGTCCTGTAGAATTCCGGCATGTACTCTGAGTCGAAATCGGTCACGCATATATTCCGAGGATCGGCGGCGAGGATGGCAGACCTGAAAGGAGCGGGAGAATCCGACATTAGAAGGGCAGGGAGATAGGATATGTCATCGATGACGCAGTACTACCTTACAACCCTTCCAAGAGAGACGATGAGAGTACTGGCCGGTTTCAACGTCCAGCCTGGTACGTTCTGGCTCTCGAGGGATCTGGACCCACCGAAGGAATTGGAAGACATGGTCTTTCCGCATGCTCAGCTTTGGTACGTGAAGCAGATGCGATAAATACTATGGCTGGTACGGATGGGACTTACGGAGCACTAACTTTCAACGCATTTCCGCAGGCTCATCAAGTTGGAAGCGGCAAACACACGAAGTCTCGCGGCTCGTGGGTTTCTCACCCTTCTCACCCGACTACGGCGCGTTCTCTTGCAGGACTGCGCGCTTCTTCAACAAACGCATCCGAGCCATCTACTATTGAAGCACGATGTTTTCCAAACGACTCTCTTTACTTCGTTTGCGGAACGTGTTCGAGCAACCGTTGTAGAAGCCGTAAATCCCTGGGAGGTTGTCCTACAACAGGCAATGCCGAAGTTAGCGGATGCGATTGATGCGATGAGAGGTTCTTTGGGGAACAATTTCAGGGACTTGCGACAATCGGTTTTGCAAGAGACATCGTCAATACGGACCGATATCATCCCAGTAATTGATAAGCTGAGGGAGGAGCACCGTAAGAACAGCTCCGCTATACGTACAGTCGCATCGACCCTCGGAATACTCGCCAGCAGCCTGCAAACAATATCCAGTGGCGTGTTTGAGACGCGACTAAGGCTTCCCGACGCAGAAGAGGACAACCTTACCGGCGCGGTCAGTGGTGCGGAAGGGAGTGCGGGTGGAAGAGCGGGAGGGATGATGGACGGTTTAGCCTCACGCTTGGAATCGGCTGGCATCAACTCACGACAAGTACTAAGCGATTTGGCGGCAACAGACTCGCAGCAAAGAGCACCCGGTCCCAACGTGACGTCTACTCAAAACAACTCCAGCGCCCCTTGCACGTAAAAGTTTGTAATGGAAAGTAACCATGCAACAGTGTTGGAGCTATGGAAGGAATGGGAAGAGGGAGTGTTCGGTAGGCTGTCAGTGAAGGAGATGATAGCCGAAGGTTATGTCAAGTCAGAGGCGCAAAGAAAGCTGTTCTCACGAAGGAAGATCATTGTCGATGAGATACAGCGGCTTGCGAAGGAACGCACCGAGCCTGAGCTTGACGTTGTGAAGTCGCTCGGTGTGTACCTTGCTTCCAAGAAGATGTCGATTTCGAAACTGCAGGATGTAATCAGACAGCGGGCCAAGGAGGGACAGGAAAGTGCTTTGTGGCTGTAGTGCGACTTCTGATGTTGAGAGGATAAACATGTATAATGAACATGTACCAGAAGAAATACATCTGTACGAAAGGATATCGTTGTAACATTAGCAAATGTATACCGCATTTAACGGTGAGAAATCGTCTCACTCACAATACAACCGCTCCCAAAGAACCGCCTGCCTTGTCGAGTCATCCCGATTTATGCCATATCCTTCATCTGAAAGAAGTCCCACTGCAGCTTCCCTAGGTAGATGCACGGCGATGTGAATGCGGTCATATTGCTACATGAGCTGTACATACACTTACCTTGGCTTGCATCACAGACACCCTGACCTTACCTTTCTTACTTGATCCAACCTTTTTTGACCAGCCGAGTAGCTTGCATTGAATTCCAGTTTCCTGCGTGATAGCAGTTCAAGGATCCTAGATTTTACACTAGTGAAGCAGAATGAAGTCGCAATGTGGTCAGCTACTTTGATTCGAACATGCAATGTGAACAGCTGTCGTGTACCGAGCCATGGGACCTATGTTATCCTATGCCTTTTTTATTAGTGTGCTTACGACGATGATGATGATCCAAACCGAACCACTGTGAGATTTGACGGGCATGGTCGATATTGAGCTACAAGCAGAAGAGATTTGTACAACTTTAACTGTACAATTGGTAAAGCGTTAGCATGTATCTGGAGGTGAAGGAAAAACTCAAGGAACTTACAGGACTAGCCTAGGGCGTTCTACCTTACGCAGAGCATGTACAGGGTCCAGCACAACTTACGCGAGAAACGGTAAAGCCGAGCTGGACGGCTATGCAAGGTAAAAGGCGACATGCACTTACAACAACGCCTAGTCAGTAACATGCATTCAGATTTGTAACATGGGAGGCCTAGTTGTAGCCGACAATCGGCATCTTTGCGGTGTAATCTATAGCAAGGTAACAATCCACCAAAGCGTAATGATTGTAACCTATGTGCCAATATTTTGCAAAGGTAGCAGAATCAGTATACAGAAGGAAGCGACGGAGGGTTTTCTGACAGTAATCCCGCTGCTCAATGTAGCAGTTGATTCAGGATACAGCATGCGAAGGAACGACGGAGATTGTGAAGGATAAGATAGTGGTGTGATGATACAGGAACGGCGGAACGTATAAACAACGGGATAGTGGTGTGATAGCAAGGGAGGAGACGGTAGCATCATACGCTGACACCATGCTTACCGACACGTCCTTTGATCCGCAACTCAACTCGGCTTCTTTGAAGTCCAGCATATCCATAGCAACCGCGAGTCACAATCCAACTGATGAAACAGATCTATAATTGAATAAAGCATAGGTTCTATAGAAATACAAAGAGACCTGTAAAGAGGGATTGGGTTAGCGAATGGGTAACGTATCAAGCATTTGACGCGAACTCACTACATGCAAACAGATAACCAGCGAGCGGAAGTGATGGACCAAGATAGCCTGGCGAGTTGTACGAACATGCGATGTGAGGGACGCAGATGAATAATGCGAGAGAGCTCGAAAGGGCAGACAAAAGCGACGATACGAATGTGAAGAAGTCATTGAGAATAGATTGAATGCTACAAAGCGATACCTCTTTACCCAACTGGTTGACTGATCCTCGAAGGGACTTGAGGTCGATCGTATGCATTTGCTTATCTAATGACATTTTTGCAGGAAAGGGTGCACAGGCTGGTTCGATAATTAGGTCGGAGGATTCACAGAGCTGCCAGCATGAGCGGGGACTTTTCCAATTGGGCATGCCTAACAGGACAGAACGAGTCCATAAGGCAGTCCTAATTGGAACGCGCGTGTAGAATGGCTGTGACCTGTGTCCAGCCAGAAAGCGGGGTCCGTCGGACGGACAGCAGTCCAGCGCGCGGACAGACCGTACTGATAGTAATGATTGTACTCGCCCGCGCCATCGATTTTCGTACGGCGGCCGAAATCCCGCTTCCACCCTCTTCTATAAAATAGTTTTCAACTAGCATTTATACTCCTTATAGACTACCTAGAGACTTGAAGCTTGGTGTAGAGCTAGTCCTAGCTATGAAATAATTTAATATCGAATTTAAAATTGAGTTGAGCCACCATGCGCCGCTACAATCTCTTTGCGCCTTTCTTCGAAGCTCTCAATAAACCCATCGACTATATGTTGTGGTATCTCATTCCAGACCTTCTCTATAGCCTCCCAAAGGCCATCCATGGTTGTAGGCTTCTCAGGCATACGCCTCAGGGTGCCTTTTACCATATTCCAACACGATTCGATGGCGTTGAGATCGGGAGAATTCCCAGGATGTGTCACATTGACAATCCCGGCTTTCGCTCTTTCTGCCTGCAAAGTCTTAATTTTATGAACGGGAGCTCCATCTTCGACTACAAGAGGCTCCCTCCCATCCTTCTTCGTCCATGCTACAGCTTCGGTCAGAGGCCCTGCCAGAATCTGAGCTAAATAGACTTTAGCATTAATCGTTTGAGCGGCAATTCTTTTGCCACCTTCTTGATGAGCCGGTTTCAGAGCGAAGCGGACCAGTGGGAACTTGTGGCCATGTACAATCGCTCCCCAGACATGGAGCATCTTGCCCTTCTTTTTCTTTGGGCTTAGACACTTTGCATTGTATGCTTCATTCGGCAAACGCCAACAGGACTCTTTGGCGCGATCATCGCCCAATTCAAAGGCGGCCTCGTCAGTAAATATCACTCGAGTCCAGTCCTGATTCTCATTTGCTGTAGCCCAGGCGAGTCTATCCTTAATGTTTTTAGGGGATAAGAGGGGCTTGCAGCGGCAGCGGGCTCGAAAGTAGCCATGCTTATCGAGTATACGACGGACTGTGGTTGCGCTGACCTTCATATAGTCTGCTATTTGATCTGCAGTTTGCTTCGGGGAGGCTCGTACGTGGCGTATCATACGCTCCTCAGCCTGAGCGCTTAGAATATGCTCATTTCCCTGATTGTATGTAGGTCTTACAGTGCCTGTACGCTGTCGATGCTCAATGATGCCTTGAACAGTTGACTTTGAACGGCCAAACTCATCGGCGACGGCTTTCATTGACATCCCAGATTTATATTTTCCGTACATTTCACCCTTCTTGCTAGGGCTTACAAGCACATGTGACCGAGGACTCATTATAGGCGTCCTTAGTACCTCTGAGTGATCATACAACGGAATATATGTATACTGAGAATATAGGTTTCTACTTGTCTCGCAACCCGAAAAGCGGGATTGCGGAAGCTAAATTTCCGCGCCGTACGAAAGTCGATGGCGCGGGCGAGTACTCGTAGTTCATCAAAATTGACAGAAAGCTCCTGGTCGAGTAGCCGCGCTAACTTCGAGCCAGCGATGAAATGTATTCACGAAGTGCTCATGCCAGGTACGTCGTCCATGGAGTACTCAGTAGCTCAGTAGCTTACTCAGTCTGGCTATCTGGCTAGCTGGCTACTCACTGCGACTTGGACCCCCATTTTCGGCTGACGAAACAGGTGACGAAACATGGCAGAATGGCTAGAGGCGCCGGAAAGAACCAGCTGGAAAGTCCGACTCTGGCGAACAAAACTGGTTTTTTTGGAAATATGGCCGACTCTCGACAAATTGGGCTCAGCGGTTCTTCGATGTATCCGAGACAAGAGCTTCCTTAGCCTGAGAACTCAGACCGGAGCTGAAAAGCGCGGCGACATGTGTCAACGTTCAATACACGTCATTTCAACGCGCAGTCGGAGGCTTCAGTAGCCACTCAACACAGCCTTCTTTTCCATCAACTCCTCCAAAGGATAGACTCCTTTTCAGTCATGGATATATAGATGAAGCCTCTATGTTGTTTTCCTTTTCCTTTCCCCTGTGAAGACCAGCGACTATCAATCTATTCGTTACATTGATTGGTGTGCACGTGCTGGGTCTTCACAGGTTATGGGCTACCACTTCACTGGCCTCTACGTACATCTATCAATATTGAACTAGATACAGAAGCTCTTCCACAATGACCGATCAGAAACGAAACATACGGAGCGCGGATAATCAGGAGCTCCTCGAAGGCTCTATGAACTTCGCGGAGTGGAAGAACAGCGTTGTTCCAGCTATCGTTCGAGCTGGGAAATACGGAGTCCTCAAGAAAGCGGTACCTACCAAACTCGTTGAGATCCCCTCCACACCTAGTAGTAATTCATTCAAGAGCCCATTCAAAGGGACGATTCAACAGGATACGTCGTCGACCAGGACTCAACCTGACGTCTCTGCTCGAACAACTACATCCACTACCTCATCCACCACTGCGCCTGTTGACGAATTCGACCGAGAAGACGTCTGGGGCTATCTGCTTTCCCCCTTGCATCAAAAAGTGCTCTCGCTCCTGTCTACTCGGGTTCGTGATGCCGAACTCTGCGGCATGAACGTTTTTCTCTGCATTGAAATGTGTTTATTTTCGCACTTGCATGCGGGAATTTTGCACTAAAGCGCGGCAATCTCGCGTTTCAGATAGTTTCCTTCACAAGCGACAGTGGTTTATTTTGCATCACCGTTTCCTTATAGTTTTTTTTGCATACGAACAAGGTTACTGTCGCATTGTCCCATAGCTTGCTTTGCATCACTGAATCATTATGTTTATTTCGCATGCTACTCGGGCTTCTGCGCTCGATTCCCCGTCGAATTCCCTTTCCTGGCAGAAACCTCAGAACGACGGCAAGAACCGCAGAGAAAGCTTAAGCCAACCATCCAAGCGGCGCAAGGGAGCCGGTTGAGGTGGCTTACAGCTCTCCCCAGTTTGATCGATTTCCCATGGTGGCTGGCGTTAATCCTGAATCCCTTCTCGCATGAAGGCAATCCTAGATTGACTCAGGGCTTGACTGCTAAGTGATAGTCATTTCTGATAGCCAGTTCAAGAGTATATTGCCAACCCAGCATCTTGTCTGTGTAAGATGTACTGCTATTTGACCGCGAATCCATAACTACCAGTTTCGCCTCAGAGGAGGAATCTCTCGTGCGCCATGTATGGGAGGGAGAAGTATTCAACTAACGCGGAAGGTACATCGGAATAGAAAGAGTGTGAGGTGGCAGAGCCGCGGCTAGGGTGGAGAAGAAAGATAGAACAATGCCAAGAACAACAGCAACAACAATGGTTGAAGTGGGCCATTCGATCATTCACGTCCGCTTTAGGCAATACAGGGCAGCGGCTGCGGCACGCTTGCCGCAACAACTTGGCTGCGCCGGGATTTAGAAGATAACCGAGACTTGCGAGTGAAAGAAACAAAATTTTAAGTCGAGTAGTGTTACCGTGTATAGAGTCAAGCATGTAGACAACCTGCTGTCGTACGTAGCCTGAAAATTCATATAAGCACACATCAATCTGCGTCTGCATCAGTCTTCAGTACCAGATCCTTGCACTCCGCCCTACGCACCACTCCGTTACACATTCCAACATCCTGCAACAGTACTTGGTTCAGCATTCAACACTGGCACACACGTCTTCAATCTAACTTTCCTCATAATAATTAGCATATAATCAACGAGTCCGCATAATGCAGGATAGTCCCCAAAATACACGTCACTTAGCCATGCTCCACGGAGGGCTGGATCCCGGCAGCAAAAAGAAGGTCGGACGGCCTAATAAAGCACAACAGATGCGAACAGACGCAATCGCTCTGGGTTTACTTCAAGCCCCTTCTAGTTCTTTTGTAGGATCGTTTCCCATCACTCAATCAGGTATCAGTCGCTCCATAGAAAGCGATGATTCTAGAACTCACAGTCAGCCTGCTGAAGCGACCCTTCAAGATGCAAGTTTACACTCTTCGGCAGCGGATGTCTTCCTGTCTCAAAACCGCAACATCACGCCCGCTGTTCCTGTAGACAGTCGCCCTGTGACCCAGATCTCTGGAGTATTAGTGGAGGATATGAAGATATCGAGCTACGAGAAGAGTGGATATCATCGCATTGCAACCATTCTGACATCGAAGCTGCCAAGCTGGTTTGATAAACAAGTACGTTAATTCTTCGATGTGTGTTATGCGCGAAGGCATTGGACGCTTTGATTTAAGGCTGACTTTATGCTGCTTGTTGCACGTGTACAGCCTGTCAATATCGGATTCAACCGTTGCTTCGCCGATGAAAATGTCGCTATAACATGGCTGGGCGAAGCTTCCGATCAAATCACGAATCCCGCAGGAAGAGGATTTATCTGTCGCATCACACAGGAACCGAAATACAGAACGAAGCTACTCGAAACCGACCGGCCTGTTCTACGATTCGAATACACTTGCGCAACGCAGCATCTCGACCTCCCACATGATATCTCCCATCGACCACCGGTATTCTTCTCCGAATCACCTCTAGATGACCAACAGCGACGCAAGGAAGAGACGCCTCGTCGCAGTTCTGAAGCCAGCAGCACCTCTGGACATGACACCAGTGGTACGGATGGCAGTGATCCAGAATACATCAAATTCAAACATATCAACCATCAGACTTGGGAGGCTGGGATTGATAGAGCGTTGTTCGATGGCGAGATCATACGAAACGCCGGTGGTGACCCGGTGGTGAGCGATTATCAGAACACCTTACGCGCGTTGCAGTCAAAGGAGGAGCGGGAACGCGGTGTTCTTCGTCGGATTTCGCGGAACTGAGCCGTCAGCCGGAGGAAATCGGGGACAATGGCCCAGGCAGCGGAGAAACCTTCGATCAGGAGGAGAACGTGGGGAGCGTGCTGCAGAGGTACGGGCTCGAAACAGACGTGCAGCCAGAGCAAGAAGGCAACGACGCTGAAAAAATGTCGTGTGGCGTGCAATTGGTAGTGAGTAGCTGGCCATTCGTCTTCCGGCGCCAAAAACTGATTCCCATCCATACCCCCAGGTCGAAGTTACCGTAGGTCAGGTAGACACTCAGAGGTGTACAATATGGCAAAAGGGAGAACACAGTGAGATGCCAGAGGCTCTCAGAGAGAAGTACCTGTGGACATCACTCAGGGTCCGACACCGTGTTCGTCAACTGTCTGCGCACCTCAACACGAGACCTCACGACATCTACGTTTGTAAGCAGCGCAAGTTGCGAAAGGTTCGTCCGTGACTACAGTGTTTGACCCAGACTCCCAAATTAGACTTGCTCCGGACCTACCGAGATGGCATGGAGTTTGCCGATGTTCCGAGTTTTCGTCGACCTACCAAGAAGAAGATACAAACAATTTACAATGGTATTCGAAAAGCACAACGCATTCACCGAAATCCGGTCATGGCCGCCCAGGTTCTGCATGATCGAAATCGGGAAAGCTTCTTTTTGCAAGTGTACCGACTGCTGTCTTCAACCTCCGACCGTGTTTACTGTTTGCTAAGTCTAACTAACCTGACCCTCGTTCGTTTAACTTTCAACAGACATCAATGTTTGAGCGAGACCCAGCAATTCCTGGCAGGTATTACTCATAGTAACGCTTTGGATTCGGCCCTACTCAACACAAGCAACGGCATCGCATTGGACAGTACCTGGCGCAATGTAAGCCATAGCTCCTGTCCCTTGACGTTCGTGGTGATGGTCAACAGTTCTCTCAGGATGATCCCCTGTATGTTTCAAAGGTTGCCAATCACCCGTTACTCGATGCTGATTGACATTATCCGGATGTGCTTCCAGTAATGGCATTTGTTTCTCAAGACGTTAAACAAGACACCTTGCAGACTCTGTTGCGTGGTGGTAGGACAGCGGTGCTCAAACGCGCTCAGGATATCGTCCTTCAGGGAGATGACGGTAAGCAATAGCATTCAGTCTGCATGTGTCAGACAGGCGAATTCATTGAGTTGAGCAACATGTTCAGCTGTATTCAAAGGAGTTCGAACGCCAAAGGAAATCATGACGATCAAAGCTGTGGCACGACAGGTAGATGCAGCAGGGTCGTGGGATCCTCGGTTTGGAATGGTCGACAAGGACCGCGCGGAGGTTAACGCTTTGAAAACAAGTACGTCTAGACCCCGTATTTTTCAGCCTTACACGTATCGTTTAAACGTTTTCATTGAGTCTTTGCATTTCTTAGTTTTCGGCGCAAGGTTTCCTATCCGCCTCTGCCAGTTCCACGTCATGCAAGCGATAAGGCGCTGGGACAAGGGAAGAGCTGCCTCCGAAAAGCTTGCTCGGCGGGAGAGTGCGCAAATAGAAGAACAAAGCGAGAATCACGGCTCTTTTTCGACCCGCAAAGTAAAAAAGACCGACAACGTCAATGGGAACAAACGAGCGCGAAAGGCAAGCACGAAGATAGCCGACGGGAAGAAAGCGATCTTGGATCCGAGTCTGCCCAAAGAGGCAATGTCAGAGCTTCTGGAACTGTTCCGTAAGTTGCAACGCTACAGGGCTGAAAACCTCGATTGGCAGTCTTGTCGAGATCAGTTTGAAGTTGGAGTAAAGGGAATGTGCTCGCGGTACGAGCTTGTATCAAAGATGCCGAATGTCATCATGGAGTACTTCGAGACGAACTGGTTCACGGATTTCTGGCGAGGTAAGCAGCGCGAGAATGATAAATGCTCGAGATTGCTCTCTGATGATGGATCGTGGTGACATTTAGACCTTTGGACGGACAACGGCTTGCCTCAGGGCGATAGTAGGGACGGCCCTCTCAACACGAACAATTACATTGAATCGGCATTTCGTACTTTCAAGCTAGTGTTCCTCGGAGGAAGGAAAAACAAGCGGTATGTATTAATGACTATCGCACATGGGTACTTGATGTTGTGAACTGACATGCCTTTTCATAGTATCGATCGGCTGTTAGAGATCCTGATTACAGACTTTTTCCCATACTACGCGCTCTGGCCCCCTACTGCCGCACGACCGTCGAAAAAGCTGCTGACTGTGACTGGACAGGGCTATGACCTCTGGAAACGATCGACCTTTCGGCAAGTGAAAGAAGGGGAAAGAACCAGCTGGTACATAACTCGTCAGGCTGGGTATGTCGTGCATTGTGGCTGCCGGTGAGGTGAGCAATGATGCTTATTCATCTCCCTTCCGCTATAGGGGAGATCCTAGTGCGGATTCCAAGGAGGACAGAGGTCACGTAGTGCCTGAGAATGTTCTCACTATCGTTAACATAAACGTCGACGACTCGAGATCTTGTCCTTGCCGAACCTTTTCCGCCACCGGCAAATACTGTTATCATCTTTGGGGTTTATCCTGGCACCAAGCATGTGGTCCGTATTTTTCATACTAAGGTAGGTTTGTCATGGTCTGTGCTAGTGCAACTATCGCTGAATGTGTTTTGTCCACAATTCCACTTACTATAGATGAGATCCACCGCCTGTCAAAACAACAAACAAAACCGAAGGGCAAGCCAGTACCTTTGAGCATCGAACAGCGAATCGGGGAGGAGATGCTGTGGCAACAGTACAGCGAGGACGAAGTCAAATTCTCCGAATCACTTTGGTCAATTCAGCAAAATCAGCCAAATGAGGGCTTTCCTCCACCAATGTCCAGTGAAGAATGTGGAGTCGGACCAATGGAAGATCAGTTGATTGGACAATATCTGGATGGTGAAGAGGAGCTCCAGGAGTACAGGCCCAAGCTCTCGATCAATTGGGCTAGCCCCGACAAGGAGCTAAAGAGGGCACAATCAAATGACTTCGCTTTACCGATTCATGGTAAAAAGAGCGGGATATCCGCCAAGAATGTTCCGATCAGATCGGTAAGAACCCGGTGGGCATGAAAGCCAGTTCCAGCTCTGATCGACATCGTCTCCCTTCCGAAAACAGTCTCCGAGAAAGGCCAAGCGGAAAAGGCAGGTATCCGACGATGGAAGTAGTGAGGATGTCGACGAAAAGACAGCAATGAATCGAATATTCGAAGAGGCCAACAGGAAGGCCTTCATTGCAGAATCAGCAAAGCCGAAGAAGACGGCAACCAAACCGACGACGAACAAATCCACCAATTTACCAACCTTCACTGTGTGTAAGCGGGAATACATGGTACTCTATCCTCCTCCCACGCAAAAGGGGGTGGGATTCATCAACCCACCCGGCTCGATGTCATGTTACATAAACAGTGTCTTCCAGGTATTGTTTCATATTCCAGCTGTGCTGGAGACACTGCTCAGGATGATACCGGAACGAGAAACAAGAGGTGAGATTTCGTCTCTATACCGTTGTGGCAGTGATGTCTTCATTTATGCTCCAAACGTGTCAGCTGTCTCTTTTGGGGTGAACATATCCAACTTAGCCAAACAATGGGCAGCGGCGACAGAAATGTTTCCACCGGACTGGTTTCAGCAGTCACACGAGGTAGCACGCGGCCAAAACGTGCGAGTTCTTAATCGTAAGCAAGAGCATGTAGTAGCGCATTTGGTAAGGTCATCCGACACATATGCAACATTCCTCCCCTAGCGTTCGATCTGTCTCTCGGGACACAGGAGGACGTGCTCGATTTGTTGGACAACCTCTTCACCAAATGCGAAAAGTGAGTGAGAGATCAGATAGCGGCAGTGCAAATTAGATTTTTGACTCTGGATGCCCGCATTTTCTCACTTTCACAGGCGCAATGAGATGAAATGGCTGCCCAAGGACGTGTTTGAATCCACGTTAGAAGAAAAGTTCTCCTGTCATATGTGTGGAACGCCACAACCACCAAAGTCGTTCACGGCGCACTATCTACATCTACAGATCCCGACCAGCAAAGGTGTAACGACCGTGTCTGACTTGATCACGTCGTTCTTCCAAAGAAAGTCTCAAGGGCACCATAGAAGTAACGCTAAGAAGGGAGAGAGGTGAGCATGTTCAATTCGATCGCCCATGACTGTGCACTGAGACATGCTCTAAGTTGTTCCTGCGATACAATGATGGTCGACACCACGCTGGAGGAAGCGCCGCCCCTCCTCATGTTAGCCTTATGCCGGGATGCAGAGCGTGAGAACGCTCGTGCGGGGTCCAAACTTGCTGTCTCGAAAGCAGTGAAAATCAACAAAGAGGTGGAGCTGAGTTTGCACAGCGCCGGGAAAGTAAGCACCTTTCTAAACATAGAAATTGGTATTTTGGCCTCACCCTCACCTTCGCCCTATTTTACAGTGGAAGACATTGAAGTATACACTCGTGTCCATAATCCGCCATCGGGATGACGCATCTGGAGGAGGACATTACACTGCAGATATTCTCATTAATGGCGTGTGGACGAAATACGATGACGGCGCCGTAATCGCAGCGCAAGATCCCTTCAAGAACAACTCCCGTCGCTATCAGGTGCGCTCGGACGGCGTCGATTACGAAGACAGCGCCTACATCCTATGTTACCAAATGCTGGAGGATATCCTGATGGAAACGGAGAAGAAAGACAATGATGTCCACGCGGAAATACAAAGCGTATCAACAAAGACTGTCAGTCGGCAAGTCCAGTGCCTATCCCGCAAGTGATGTTCTGACTGACGCTATGCTACCAGGACGCCATTACTATGGCCTTGGCGGCGTATGATTACCCTTCTTACAGTCGCTTGCCTAGACTGTTGCAACACTTTGCTTTGTCTGAACCGGAGCACGAACGAATGGTAAGTTTAATTTTGTTGAATGATGGATGCTTTGGGTGTTGAGTGTACGCACGGCGCTCGCAGTACCGCAAGATATGCACATATCCAGATCCCGATGATGCTGCGTTCGCTCAAACCTCAAGATCGTGTACGATACCGGGTGTAGGCATGAATGCCGTCATTAGTCCGAGATCGGTACATCGTCTGGCCCCCGACCAGTGCTGCGACGATCTTCTTATGACAGAATGGTGCCGAATCTTGCAGCTTGAAGCGCAACCTGGTACAGTGTTATTTGCAGATAGCTTCGTTTATGCTAATATCATGCAGGGAGATAAGGCCCGGGCGCTATCACACTTAAAGTGCATGGATGATTCGAAAAACAAGGCGAGCTGGTTTACCAATCGATTCAGTACGCATGGTTTCAGGCTGAACTTTGACCAAACTCTAGGTTCTATTCTCCAAGCGCAATCCGCCGTATGAAAGGATATTGGTGCCTATCTGCTGGCTACATCACTGGGTCGTTGTCAGCATTGACTTTCAGGAGGGAACAGTCACCATATTCAACAGCCTTACTTCTGCTTTCCCAACCCTGGAGTTTCGCACCGTGAGTAGGACTACTCGAGGTGAAGCACTTCGCGGATTGCTAAATACACAATGGGCCTGATATTCTGTTTACAGCGGTTCGCCCCTTTTCTGACTTATGCGTATACGACCGAGGTTGATTCGTCCCCGGAATCGGTACGGTCGGTGGAACCCAATTGGGTTTGGCTACCCAACGACGTGGGTTTCTGTTGTCAGATTTGGCTTGAAGCTGAGCAGATATATTGATTGACATTCGCGTACAGAGAAAGAAGGCCACAGTACAGGTCCTTCAACAAGAAGACAAGAACAGCTGCGGTTTCATAGCTGCACGCTACCTGGAGCTACTGGCCATGGATCTCACGCCAAACAAAAACAACTGTGGCCTGCTGGGTGAGACATGGTCGAAGCATGAAACGCTTTACTTGCGAATGGATCTCTGGCTGCGGCTATGGAAACACTCTCCCAATCTACTCAATCGTCCAGAATGGGAACAAACTCAGCTTTTGCGTATTGAGGTGGAAGATGAGATAGCGCACACGACCCCCTATCCGGCAGGTAAGTTGTTGGCTCTTTAGCGGACGCTGCGCTGCGTCCCACATCCGATTTGATACCATTCGTCAATACAGGTGCATCGCAAATGGATAAGGCTGAGCGAGCTCCCAAGAAGCTCCCCAAGGCAAGGGCCGTCCCTATAAAAGGACGTAAGCCGAAGAAGGCCGTCAAGTTACCAAAGGACTACCCGACCCCTTGCAAGCCAATAGTATATCCGGATCGAGAACTTTTAGATGCAGACGCCGCTGAAAAAATGGCCGGTACCGATTCGTCAGAGCAGGTTGAGAAGAAACAGTACGTTGCTGTGTTCTGATGTTGAATGATGTAAATTGACAACTTGAATGTACATCCCAGGGTATATGAACTTCCGGATAGACTGTGTTCGCCCTCCAAGCACCCAACGATTAAAGAGCTTACGATACATGAAATGATGGCATTCGAAGGTAAGTTTCATTGTGCTTGCAGTGCTAAGCAGAGATCCCATGTCTGACCCACTCTGCGTAAAAGCTCACATGACGTCGGATGAAGTTTGTTTGGTGTGTAATATCGGGCTAGATTGAGTGTCTTCGCTATTTAACCTGACTGCTGCCGGACCCTTATGAACCAGCATTGTGGAGACGGGCTTCCCAAAGAGCTGTCAGTAGCGCTACAGCATCAGATGGACGAAGTCGACAAACTCTACAAAGTCCTTGAATGTCAGAGGGACAGGTACGGGAGCTGGGCAAAGCCAGCAGACAAGATGGCCTACCTCAGTCAGGCAGCAGAGTTCTGCAAGCAGCATGAACTCGAACGTATCGTGTATCCTCTCGGCCTGCTACATGGGTACCCGCAAACCTTGAACATATCCGCATTCAGAAAACGCGTCGCAAACTTGCCACCGGTAGTTGTTCGGACGCTCGAGAGTGACTCCCCGTCGACAAGCGACTTTTACAAGAAATGTATTAAAGCTATCGATGAAGCCGGTCTGCGTGATTGGCGGAAGTACGGGAGCAGTAGACTAATACCCGGCTAGTGAGTGAATACCAGCTGGAGTCGACGATGCTAAACATGGACGATGATAAACATGTAACGGACGTAACTAATAACTATGCTTGCAATAGTTATGGGGCTTCTGCCATGTATATTCTGGAGCAAGAGGTGGAAAGAATTATCACCGAACAAAAGCTATGGCCGGGATGACTAGCTGGTTCAAGAGAGGTAACCCATTTCAGTAATAACACTGGAAGTCGATTTACATTGTACTGGTTCGTCACAAGGCCAACATACCTCTTGTCCAAAAACAAAATTGCAGAGTCTCCCTCTCTACTGCTCGAGGTAAGATGGCTACCACAGGAGTGCCGGTGGTAGCCCCACAGCTACACGCACGCGCAATACGATAATGACATTTTCGGCACTGTTGTTAACATACAAGCGTTAGCAACGAGTCGAGGAAGCGGACAGAGCGCCAGGCTGACCACTAACGATAAACCCACGACAGTGGCTAGTCGTCTTGGCTATCTGAAGGACGCAGCAATGGCGTATGGCGGATACTGTGAGAGTATTGCGAACGAGTGGAAGAAACCCAAGCAGGATGGAAAAGAAACCTAGTTGAGATGCAAAAGAAAACCTTGGTTGGTCAATGTAGAAAAAACATTACCCAAGTGCAAGAAATTGGTGAACCGGTGTTGAAAAGCCGCGTTCTGGCGAAAAATAAAGCGCTTTCGATGCAGAGAAAACCAATTCGGCAACTCTGCGACGCTCGAGGCCTATGGGTCGAACTGCACGCCAAGTTTGATAAAACGGATCCGCAGGCGGTTGCGTCCCTCATGCGTACACTGTGGCGGACCGATTTTCCAGCCAACGGCGACTCCTCCAGCATCTGAAAAGCTTTGTACAAATCCAGGATAAGCTGACCCAGGTCGGCAAGGCATTTGACGACGAGTTTGTGGCTTACGCGATGTTGGATGTCAAGATTTGACACGTCATTGTCCCAGCATTGCCTTCACCTCCCTCATCACATCGATAACCTCCTTTCCAGTCGGCCATCAAGGGATTTTATAGGAGAAGGCATCAGGGTTGATTCCCTTTCTAGATTGAGGAGACCAGACGCATCACTATACGCTAGGTATACTGATATCTTAGCACGTGCTGGTTCTCCTCAGGTTATGGGCCCAGGGTTCAATTACTAAAGCACAACAGATATCCAGTACAAACACCGAAGTATACAGCAATCGTCAAACTACTCAACATGCCTACCCTTTCCGACATCGAGAAGCATCTACATCGCCTGAAAGGATCGGAGAATTGGGGAGACTGGAAGAACCGTTTGGAAGCAGGGTTAGCTCGATGCAGAAAGTACTACGTTTTGGAAGGTGCGATAGCCGATGCGAACTATACACCTACTCCTTCACTGGATACATCGAACCCGCTTTTAAAGAAGCTTCTTCAGACTCCCAAGCCTGGTGCGGGAAAATCAGCCGATTTAACAAACATCGCCGAAGAATCCAGCCGAACATCACTCACCGGAGTGTCATCTCTCATTCAACGGTACGAAGAAGGAGATCGCTACGACGTATGGGGAACGATCAAGGGTAGTCTCGAGCCTGATGTTATCGAATCGCTTACTCCTTATGCCTCGAACCCATCAATCAGTGACGCCTGTGCTCGCTGGCGAGAACTTCATCACCTCTACGAAAGAACGGACGGGTTAGCTGTTGCTCGCACTCTCGGGAATATCTACCGAACGAAGCTAGAAGAAGGTGGCGATGCGCGAACTCACCTCAACAAGCTCCGAACCATGTACAGCAAACTTTGCACGGCCGGAGAATCACTGTCCGACCGGTCTTTCGCTTTTGGAATGTTGATCAGCTTGCCTACGTCGTATGACACCATCGCTACGCCGCTCTACCAACTCCCAGACCTCAGGTCCAGCATGGGTTGTCACTCTATCTTGAAAGAGTATGATCGTCGACCGAAGGAAGGTCAGAGTCAGCACGACCACAAGGCATTGGCTGTTGTCACTGGCAATACCTTACCTGCCCAGAAAGACAAACAAAAGTCGAAACCCAAGCCGGTCAATCCCTGCCCGAACCACCCGGACTCCTATCATGCCATCGAACAATGCTCGGTCTTCCTGAAGAACAAGCTCAAGGAGATGGGTTGGAAGCCCGCTGAATCCACCACCCCACCCCACACAACACAACACCACACAGCACACCATATCATCACACACCAAAGGCGCTTTCTATAGACAAGTCTTCCTTAGTAGAATAGCCTCTCCCTAGTAACTAAATAACTATATATAGGCAGCTCCTTTGCCATTGAATTATAGCCTAGCTTAGAGAATGCCTCACGCAATATTGGATTAGGTAACTTATACTTCATCTTCGATATCAACAAGGAATCGCGACCTTACGTCATCAAAACATCGAGTAGTATTAGGAAGTAGTCGCTAAGACAGGTGAGTATTACATAACCACCGCGTAGCGCCGAGACGCTGGATATAGTTAGGCCGCTGCGGTTACTACCTTCATAAGGTAAAAGGCTTGATGACTTCCATCTTTGCGATCAAGTCGAAGTCTTCTTAGACATAGTAGCTCTGGCACTTAACACAATACGTCAAGCTTTGGCGTTTCAGCCTACCAGGGGCATCAAATACTCTCGTTGGCAGCCAGTATATACTAATTAGTCCCTCCTTGCAGTTCGTGCCTTCTCCCATAAAACATCCCTCTGGGCATTTGAATACCTCTTGATCGTTTTCGCCTCCATAATCCTTATCACCAGCTCACAATCATGCCGCCGAAAAACACCACCGACCGTATGGCCATAGTTCCCGCTGTCGACGAACTCGTTCCTGCGCGCTTCGTATTTCTGGACCAGGATTCCGGCACTTGGAGGCCATTAGCACTATTACCAGCCATGTTTCGAAGGGATCCAATCAACGGGTTGTGGACGGCGCTGATTCCGTCAGATTTGGCAAACTGCCCTGTCGCTCTTCCTCATCGCGCAATTCGTCGACAGATCGAGCAGGAGTTCCTGTACCGAAAGGAAGAGCAGTATGCCATGAATGACAAGTACAGGCTTCCTATTCCCATCGGTTGCAACAATCAACAGGCCAAGGATCGACACATCTCGTGGATGCAACGCGCGGCGAATAGCTTGGACTTTGTTGGATTCAGAGACGAAGTGAGTCCGAGTTCTGAGCCCTCGACGTCACAATGCAATAACTGAATATTGATCTCGGGATCCAGACGAAGGCAAAAGGTCGCATAGCAGACTATGCCGAGCGGCTATCAGCGGTTTTGGCAGCTCCAACCGAGATTCTTGATGAACAGTCCCTTGATGTGGACGACTTACCAGCGCTCGAACAACCGAGTTTCGAACACCTCTTGCATCTGGGTTCGCTCAGCCAAGACCTGAAAGAAAGAACACCGCAATTCGAACCGATGGACTCTTGGTCCACAGCTTACGCTTTCTGGTGCTCTCCTCGACAACAATGGCTCGAAATCGACAGACCCCTGTTCATCTGTTACTGGGATCCAGAAGCCGAAACCTACAAAATGGTTCCTTCGGTCCGGCGGCTCCCTGAGCACCCGATGGCAGGCTGGTTCTCTGGAGTCTATTGTATGCTAAAATGGGATCAGGATTCGGGCTTAGCATACGCCGTAAGTTGATGCCCTTGTTCAACAGCATCATGACGACTGACATGCGTCATATTCCCCTTCGCGAAGTGATCAACGTTTGTTTGGTCATCGTCCACAGAGATGTCCTTCTTTTATAGCGTGGCATTCGCACTTTCTGCTTCAGTGACTGAGCGTTATAAGAAAGCACATTATCGCGGGAGCAATCATATCATGTCTACGTCTGATTCGGCAGTGGGATAAGTTCTAAGTTGTACATGAAGAATCAAGAATTCACACGAGCTTTACAAGCTGTCAGGGCAACGCCTCAGTAGCATCATGCTCTTACCGCTTCGAGTCTCGAGTGATTTATTCGATCTCGTGTATGAAAATTTGCTCTAAGCATCGTCATCCTCCGGCAGATTAACTATCCTGGGGTCTGACATGGTGGTACACTAATCATACAGCACGAACAATCTTAGTATCACGAGTGAGGGCAGACTGATGTGTAGCCTGGATGCTCCAACGCGATTCGGTTACGTGCATGTCAACCGGAACATCCTCGTAAAGTGCCACTCGCACCTCGCCGAAGTATAAACGGAATGGCGCCTTCCCTCTGTCATGAATGACATTGGTCAGCATGAAGTAGCATCAGCTGACATCTTGTCATCAGCTGACATGCATTGTCGGCTGAGACGGATGTCCGACAAGTCCGTAGTCGGCTGACATCAAAAGTGTCAGCCATCTATCATCAATCATTCCGTTATTTGCAATCCGCGCGCCGCGCGTCGTTCAGTTCAGTTCCAAAGTGATCGAGGTCGCAGGCGACCCTGGTCACTGTCTTGTGTCCCAATATGTATATATAGCGAGCTTTCAGACTCGATTCCCCCTCGCCTTGTAATCCATTTTGCTCTTCAGAGCAAGATCATATGTTAATACTATAGTCACGTGTTTTTCAACTATAGCTTAGTGGTTCGAACCCACTGCCTTGTCATCAGTCTTAGCCTTAGTCCTGTTCCCTCTTAACGTCAGTGTCGCACCCAAGTGTTGAGTCTTAGCTCAACAGCCTCCCGTTCGTGACATACCAGGTAGAACGTATTTCTGCATTTCAAGAGTTTGTTCCTCGTCTGCTTGTGTATGTGCAACAGCCAGAATTGTCCTAGGATTGACGATCCATCGAACAGTAGATAGACCGTCTTCTTTGCCTCTCCATCCTGAATCGATATTGGGGGTGCATAGAGAGGATCTGATTGTGACGCTCGTCGGTTTCCAGTGAGATGGGGCGGTAGAGAACGATCTTGATCTCGTAGTATTCGGCAAGTAGGCGAACATGAGGCGTGCTGAGATATTCGTCCAGTCTATGTGGGCGCCGAACACTTTCCAACGCTTCCATCACGTCCCGGTCAAACCGGTACTTCCAACCACTACCCAGAAAGTCACTGTAAGATGCCTTGTTCATCTCCCTCCTCAGTCTACTCCCAACGTCTCCTTCTGTAAGCGAGCACCAACGATCTCGTAAGCCGGAACTCGTTCTGGGTTATCCCATGTTGGATCGGCACAGGTTCCTATGAAGTAAGCGAGTCGGATCCCGAATCTTCATGAAATCTCGGCGTGGATGATACACGGACATGATTGGACCCAAACGCACCTCACCTCATCCAGGAACAGTCGTAGCGTCGCGCGCAAGAACACACGCTTCGGATCCCGGTAGGTTGAAAGCCTCCCGCGATGGTTGGGGAAGTCTAGCCAGGCCACGAATGTTTCTTGTGAGACATCCCATATCTATGTCGAAATGGTAAGGTTTCAGTTGATTTTGTCGCTCACATCGAAGCGCAAAAAGGTACTCATACCTTTAAGGCCAGATTCGCCAAGCGACTTCGCATGTATCGAGTGCAGTCTTCAGATCTCGGTGCTCTGCCGGTCTGGCGTTCCAACTGCTCCAATCTGGCGCGATATTCTGCTTGTCGAGCTATCCGAGTTTGATCGCTAGCAATGTTTCGCCTAAGACATGCGCCCAAGAGACAACGAGGTAGCTATAGAACTCACCAACGCGTTTTGAATTCCTTATCGCGTGATTTGCTGAAGTCACAAGGAGGGTACCTTCTCATCTCCTTTTTCAAGCGTCCTAACAAGTTGCAAGCCCAAATGTCTGCAGTGGGAAAGGCCTCCACGAGGATACCAGCTATTACCCCTTTCCGATTGGGACCGTCGAATTGAATCGCCCCTCTGATATCGTCCTCATTGTAACCCCAAGGCGACAGTGCTCTATGAGCCACCGCCTCCATCTCCTCGATGGTTGGAGCAGCATCGGTGGGCTCGTATCGGTAAAGATAGTTCGGAATACCCGCAACTGCCTTTCCACTGACCGCGGTCTTGACGTACTTTGTCTTCGGCCAAAACCAATGGTTCCAGCAGATGCCGATTAGATGTACTAGATAAGCGATGAAACTGTCGCTCGCGTCATATCCGATATTATGTTGTTGAGCCGCCAAGCGACATGCTTGCATTCTTAGTTCAAGCTCCCGGGCAAGAGCCGCTGGGTGGATCTTGATAAGGTTACCCTGTCGGAAGAACGTCTGACTGCCGTCGAGAGCTTCGTAAATTTCTTCCAGAGTGAAGCGCTTGCATGCGGCATTCAAGAGATCGAGGAGGCCTGAATGCCGCCGGCCCGGACTCCATTCCGCCTTGACCATCCGACCATGTCCGCTGGAATTCCCTCTGCTACCTTGCATGTAGAGTTGTTCCGCGACGGAGACAATGTACTGCATCTTCATTGAATGATTCCCCCAAGCTATATCGGACCGTACAGCGCGAAGGTGGCTGAACAAATGCGGATACACCCTTAAGATAACCAAAAAAGGGGTGTATGAGGATGGTCATGAGCGGGAGGATGTGGTTGTATACCGTCGCGAAGTCTTCTTGCCACTCATGTCAGAAGTAGAAAGGCGCAGTGTGAGCTTCGAACCTCAAGGAGAGGGATGGGTGGAGATAGCTCCGCAGCTCAAGGAGGGCGAAAAACGGGTGGTAGTTTGCTGGCACGATGGATCATGCTATCATCAGAAGGACTTCCGAAAAACCATTTACCTTCGAGAGGGTCAGCAGTTCCTGCCTGGGAAAGGATTAGGTTGACTGGTTCATGTTTCCGACTTCATAACCAATGCGACTCCCAATGGTCGCCTCACGCACGTCGACGCCAGTTCTGACACATCATACGATGCCAGAGTGATCATTAAGCCCGGCTCTAAGGATGATCCCTGGTGGGACACCAAACAGCTCTTAGCTCAGGTGGCTCATGCTATAGAAGTTCACAACATGGCATTCGGGCCTGACGTTGAGGCATGCTTCCTCTTCGACCAGTCCTCGGCTCATGCATCCAATGGTGATGGTGCATTGAATGCCTTTGATATGAACAAGGGTGATGCCGCCAAGCGCAAAGTTCCTGTTTGGTACAAAGACGCTGTTGTTCCCTTTGATGGTCCCAACGTGGAGATGCGTGGGAAAGTTCAAAGTCTGATGTGATCAGCCCAAGGGAACAGAAAGGGTTCTTAGTGAGCGAGGAATCCTTCCAGGGAAGAAGAAGGCGAAGTGCAATCCCAGATGCATGGACACTGCTGTTGATTGCTGCTATGCCAGAATCCTGCATAACCAGCGAGATTTCAAAGAGCAGAAAAGCGCTCTTGAGACTATCGTTCTCTCTAAGGGGCATTCAGCTATCTTCTTGCCGAAGTTTCGCTGTGAATGTAATCCAATTGAGATGTATTGGGGGTATAGCAAATATCTGTACCGGCAGGTTCAGAAGGGAAGCTTAGAGCAGGCTGAAACCGAGGTGGTGAAGGCGTTGAGAGGTGTTGGGTTGGACAAGATCAAACGTTACATCAACCGATCTTACCGTTTCATGGATGCCTATCGGCATGGTCTGGTTGGAGATGCAGCGCTATGGGCGGTCGAGAAGCAGAAGAGTCACCGCAGGATCTCCGAGAAGGCGATGTGGGCCTTAGATCCTCCCTTACTGAGGAATTCACTTAGGGATGCCCGGAAATTAAACTTGTAACTTCAAAATATCATCAAATATGAATATCCCCCATTGGATTGTACCCTATGATGGCATCCCGAGGCAGGTGTCAGAATGTGTCCCGCATCTTTGGTTGTTGTTTTGGTACAAAGGGGTCTCAGATTGTAGGCATATTCCATAGATGAGCAACGGTAGTACTCCGAGGTGTCTACGATAAGGATCTCATGAGTTATTAGCTGTCAAACATGGGCAAAACCAGCGAATTCGCCATCTCTTTGGCGGGCGTCGCCATCTTCGTCGAGACCGTCGAGACCCCCGTCAAATCGCTATACCCCCTGCTTTACTTCCGCGACTTGAAACGAAACGCATTCCGAGTTCAGAGTGGGCCAGCTATGACGTATGCAGTGCCGCGGAAGCAATATATGGGGTGCCTCCCGAACAAGCGACAGTTGGCGCCGTAATGCAAAAAACTGCACCATATTTTCGAAATCCAAACCGACAGAAAGTTTCTGCTCATCTGAAAGATGCGTTTGCGCCATACACAGGGCCGATCTGACGGTTAGTTAACGCGCTGTTCTAATTTCCATTCTCGGCCCTCATTTTTCGCGTTTGGCTGTCCGGCACTGTAGCGCGACTTCCTTATAATATTACTGAAAGTATTGTGTTGTTAACTTGATCCAATATTGCGTGTCATAATATCTAGATATATTTACAGAGAGTGGCAAAATTCCTACTGCTTATATAGTTATTTGGTTGACTGGTAGAAGCAGAAACAAAGTTACATAGTGTTACAACACACAAGGGAACGCGTGTGAGAGGTTCGAACAGTGCGGCTTTTCGAACAGTGCGGCTGTTCGGCCGCCGCGGTGCTCGATCAGTGCGCACTGAGAGGTTCAAACAGCGCACTGCTTGAGTTCTCCACACTTGCGGAGGTATTTCCAGCCGTGGATATTTTCGCGTGCAACTTACTCGGTCGCCTCAAGCAAGAGTCAACCAAGTACCTCCCTGGGACTTCAGCACATCACGCGGCCAAGCTTTCAAGACACGTTGTTAAGTCGCCTCGCCGTTTTCTCTGCTGCGGTACTGATGTATGACGCACCTACCGCTAGCGGCTGAACACGGGAAGAGCGATATACCGAATATAAGGCGATGGTAGCGCAGATGAGACTTGACGAGCTTCACACGTGGATAGGTCTTGAGTCGGCGACATTTTGGTGGAAACATGACTCGTCATGGAAGTAGAAGATGACTCGCCTATCCCCAGCCAGCAGCGATAGCTGAGTAAGGTTCCACTCTCCCCCTTCGGCGGGTTCCAATGTGACCGAACGCCTTTCCAGTGACGCCATCAAGGGCAGAAAGACCTTCTCTCTATGTTCCACAACATCTTCGCGCTCAGGACCATCTTCTAGACGGCCTTTTCGATGGGCTTGGGCTCGAAACGGACGTCTTAAGCCATCTGCGAGCAGTGCGCTCACAAAACGAGTATTTACCAAGATGTCCACACCGCCCAGGCAGAATGTCGTCTATGACGACATGCCGGAACTTCTTGGGTGTGACAGTGACGAGGGGCTGCCGATGTGTAAAGAGCCACGTAACGTTGTAATTAGATAGTATAAAATATGGTATTATACTAACTATAAAACAGTGCAAGGTCTTAAGTGGGATCATGTAAGAGTACTAGCTGCGTTGTATGTATATAGATAGTATAATATATAATATGATATATCTTACAAGTACAGAGCTAGATCTTCGGTGGGTTTAGTCAAAGGTACTATGCTTTCGCGACGATAGTATCGTAGAAAATAACTATAACGACTATATGTAATGATATAGATCACTATAGATAGCGGTTCCACCTTGATTACTCAGTATGATATTTGATAGCCAAGGACGGTTGCTCGGATCTAAGGTCGGGAGGTCAATCGTGAATCAAATAAGTCATGGTGGCGAAATTATTACAACTAAAAGGGCTTCTATATGTAATGCATTTGCCACCAAGGCAAATGGCTCTTTCCCAAGGGCTCCTTGAGGACGCGCTTAGGTGGCACAGTCGCGTCTGTGCAACTTGTACCAAAGGCGCAAACTAAAGCCAGAATCTCTAAGTAAGAGGTACTGTCAGCTTGTGCGTGTTGTGCATACTTGTGGCACTGCTTCCGCGAGTAGAGGATATCATATCATCAACACGTATAGTCCTAAATAGTACATTGGCGAGATCAACTAGCTAAGGCGGAACTGGGAATTGGTTTCTACCTATCTGCGACTATCTAGCGTACAACATATAGCAAAAAGATAGCCATATCAGGGAGTGGAACATATAAGGTTGAGATGGCGGAAGAGGATAGGCGAAGATAGTATCCTATAGTTGATGAAAGGTGTTAGTATTGCTAATAGGGTGAGACGCTTGCAGATCAGTCAGAAAGGATTTTGCTTCGCCACCACTGATGTCTATCAGGTAAACGGCTAACTTACTGAAGGTAATATGTAGACAGCTAGGTTAAGCAGCAAGATAGATCTACGAAACTATTTCTGTTTGAATCTTCTTACAAACGCTCCTGCGCCTCCCGAATGCACATGAAATGGTTCAAACCTTGTTACACGTTTTGAAAGGTGATCTAGAGTCAACTATATATAGTAAGAGTCCACTTTACTCATCGCTCCTCGCCCAGCTTGATCAATTATCTCATTTGTCGGGCTCACTGAATGTTAGACTTTCGATACAACTGAATTACCGGCTGATTGAATATGGCATATTCTGCCCTTTCCCATGGTGTCTGTGGAGATAGTATCCTCAAGAGGAGCGAGGCAAGTAGCAATGTCAAATTTTGTTTGCGACGGAATGTACAGATAGCTAACCTGTCCTCTTTCCCGTTCTTAGCATGAGAAGGATTCGAAGATGGCGTTTGAAGAAGAAATGGCGGCACGGCAGACTGGCAATCAACGTACACCACACGATATCCACGTGGGCAAAGAGGTCGTGCGAAAGTACTACGACTCTCTTCGAGCGATTAAATACATACAGTCCGCCTTCGAGACATTGTTTTGGTATCGAGCCGACGCCGTAGTATGGCGAGAGAAATATGTCGAGCTGTGCGAGAGGTATCGACAATATATGCCCGTTGAGATGAGATTGCGCAGGGCGGTACCTGAACTAGACGTGAGTGGGTCACGATGTCTGTCGCCTTTACATCGCTAACCTCAAGAATTCGTGTTCTAGATCGTCTCGTTCGAGGATGATGTTGCTAACGATGGCAACAAAGTCCGAAGTCTAGTGTTTCAATAAACCTTCTTCGAACATCTTTCAGGTCAAATAAACGATGCCGACTTCAACTTCTGCACCCAAATCCGCGCGCCATCCAGGATGACTGCCATAGGTGAAAGGAATATTTGTTATTTGATCACCAAGTATTTCATGCAAGAGTTGGATATTCTCAGTACCTTGGACCATACGGTGGATCTTCTTGGTAGCATGGAGACGGCTGCCAACAGAGGTTGATCGTCTCAGGATGTCCTCGATATCGTTGGGTATCCAGAAGAGAGGTACGTCTCTTCCTGTGGTATCTCTCAAAGCAGGACGCCGCAAGATTCGAGCTGATAATTGCTACTTTTTCGTTGCTTTTCAATAGGAGATGTTGTGCCTCCATGAAGACAAAGATGGTCTCCACTATACTGAGTGCTGCCAATACGCCAAAACCTGCATGGAACTGGTACCAGGAGGGGATATCTGCAAGCTATGTCTCAATTTTTAGCTCAGGAAAGCTGAGCTATCTCCTGCCCCAAGAACCGGAGAAGGTCTGTGTAAGCATTCTACATTTTACCCTTTTGTCCCTTTTGACTTTTCCGGACTTGTCTAGTGTTTATATAATTTGCCACCGATTGTATAGTAGTGAGAAGGATAGTTAATATGAGTTACTGGTTCGATTCGGGATTCGGGCCAGTAGTTTTGTCACTTAGTCACCTTTTGCTGAAAATAGCAAAGTGACATAGTTTTCTATGTCACTTTGTCACTTTGTCATTTTTGTTACTTTGTCACTTTGTGCCATTTTCGGAACAAAGTGACGGAAGGACTTTTGTCTCCAGACTAACTGCACTGATTTGTAGTTAGGCTGGTGCGTCTCAGGCTACAAGAAGGGGCGACTCGGACAGGTCCTCCCATTGCGGTGAAAGCGAATTCGAAAAAGCCCTAGCGGGTGGAAAGCGATGTCTTCCTTTAGACAACGTCCGTATCGGAAACTGGCAAGGTGGTGGAACGCCAGATGCTGAGTACGAAAGCAAATGACGGTCGCTAAATCCTCTCTGATCGATCAGTTGGGGAACTACAATGGTCCGAAACCAACATATAGCCTTGTCATTGACTGGAAGGAATGTGACGAGAATGAGTACGTCGAAATGATCAACCGGGCAATGGAACGATGCTTCGGAACGAGGGGAGTTTCTCAGGCTGGCAGCTATTCCTCCGGAGACCAACTTAACGTCTTGATCGGAACCTTTCGAAAGGAATATCTTCCACTGAAATCGATGGAAGACCCGGAGTTTGCGATCCTCGAACTCTGGGGGAGGAGAGGAAGAGATGTTTCTTTGAGATATGTGAAAAGTACGTGATGTGAGCTTGTGCAGTTGAGACTACATGCTTGACGGTAACTGGCCATATTCAACTAGTCGGATACATTCCCAAGAACCTTTTTCGTGTGGAAAAGGCAGGGCTACCATTGGCTTTTATGTCGACAACCGAAAGAAACAACCGCTGCGAACGAGTTGGTCACTGAGCTAGCGATCCCAACTGACGCAAGAGCAACGCTGGCGCAGCTTTTCAAGTCGTATTTTGTCGGCAATACTCGTACGCATACAACAACCGAAGACCATCACATAGGCAGAAAACAGCAGAAGCAGAAACGGTAAAGCACTTCTACGCTCTATAAATCATAGTGCAAATTGCAAAGACTGACTTGCGATGTGTCAATGCAGATTTTACGGCGGCGACAATGACCAGTAATCGGCTTATCAAGAGTCGACTACCCTGCCTTATCGTTGATTTGAATCAGCTAGGGGAAAGAGCGGAGGACCCTAACCCTAAGTTGACAGAGCAAATCGACTTGAGTATTCATGTGCTTGGAGCGGGAAAATGTGAGATGTGGTCATTCGCAATGCTGTTCTACCATCCAGCCGACTTTGTGTTTTAGATTCCTCTCTGCGGTATACGTGTATCGTCGGAGTCCTGCATCGCGTGGATCCTGATCGAGGTGGCCACTAAGTTGCCGATATTGTCACCGGGAAAGGCTGGAAGCGCTTCGATGACGACAATCTTTACAGTTCAACAAACCCGGCCATCGATTATGCGGCTCGGACACAGCGAAAGCACAAGCAGATGGTATATATATAGACTCCTGTAAGTCTCATTTTCCAGCTCTGTTCAAGCGGTGGCAGACATCACAGCGACGATGACGCGAAATCAGCTCTCGACCACCTGTATACGGGTAACGGGTTTAGGGAGTGTCAGAGGTGAGAATGACTCACTAGACCGATGGTGAAGGATCCAGTTGCGACAAGAAGTGCTTTAGTCTGAACAAATATCAGCAATAGTAAGGGTACCTAATCCTTACTGTGACCAATGACTCTTTATGATGTCATCGGTGGTGGCGACACAAGGTGATGTGATAAAGGGTGAGAAGCAAAAGCAAAGAGGGGACTGATTACTGTTGTAAACGTCCTGTGACACGTCATTACACGACACTCAGTCGCATCACATCAATTGCCATCACCTATTGTAAAGAGCCGCGTAACGTTGTACCTAGAATAGTATAAAATGAGATATTAGACTTATCTAAATACAGTACAAGGTCTAAAGTGGGATCAAGTCAGAAAGGATGATTCTTCACGCTGTTGATGTCTGTCAGGTAAACGGCTAACTTACTAGATATTATATAGAAAGCTGATATGAGCAAATCTAAAGGCATTATCTGAAGTTGTAGTTAGTACAATCAAGAAGGCGCTTCTTGGAGAGTTAGGGAGGAAAAGCGTGTTTCATAAAATGATAGTGGCAAACTTACTACACATTAGGCTTCCTTATATAGACGTTTGAAAAGGGTGGCGAGGCCAACCCTGCGCAAGGGCTCCTAAGGAGACCTTGGCGTACAACCTAATCTTTGTCACTTTGTTCCGGAAATGGCACAAAGTGACAAAGTGACAAAAAATGACAAAATGACAAAGTGACATAGGTTTCTATGTCACTTTGCTATTTTCAGTACAAATGACAAATCAACAAAAAGTACTAACCAGACCAGTCTCGAACCAATAACTAAAAACCAAACTTCAAGTCAACACTATTACAAACGGTGGCGAACTATATAAGAACTAATCAAGTTCGAATAAGCACGGTTGACCAACAAGGGTACAAATGTAAGATACTTACACCTATCACTCGACCCTCCTTCCGTCGGATCCAGCTATATAACATGACACTTGATGATCGGTGTCCTTTGTGCCCTGGGAAGGTTGCCTTACACACTATACAGATACTGATCTATCTCCTCTTCGTGTGCGGTGGCTGTCTTCCCAGATTCTGGCATTACAACTTAAAAAAGGCTTCCTATATACACCTTTCCCTGATGCATGGGAGTGAGCAGTAGAGTCAGGCTGCCAAGGCGCGGTGGCGCAGGAGCTGGAGTTGAGCTGGGCTGGGGCTAGGGTCGGAGTTGGACAAGGAGCTGGACATAGACATTCAAGGCGATCGAGAGGCGATCGAGATTTGGCGAGATTCGGCAGGACAACTCGTCTAATATACCCCCGTACGGAGTGGCATTCCCAGCCAAACACTAGCGCGCAAATTGCGCAAAACGTTTGCATTTCTAAGTTCAAAAACATTTCGATCCCTAAATCCCTATCCCCTAACCTCCCTTACCCACTAACACCCCAGAATACATATCCCCTCCCTTCCCAAGTGTCACCCTAACCTTCCCTGACTCTTCCCTACCCTCCCTAACCTCAACACCAAATGCCACTCGCGGCGGGGGTATCACGCCTGACTTGAGATCGGCAAGACTCGAGTAAAACTGTAAAAGTGATAGAGATGATGCGACTGAAGATTTATGTGTGATGGTTGGTTGCTGACTATGGGACATAATGGACAAAGCCTGTCATTCCTTTAAATACCAGGTTTGACGATAACCCTAGCATCCTGAACATCACCAGTGAGGGAGTCAGTATGCACAAGGCGACCTGACTCGGTCGCATTTGTGACGAAGACCTGACTCGATCGCATATGAGACGAAGTCTGAAACGTGATGAAAAGTCGCATTCTCTTTGCAGGGACTTTCTGCTGAGTATGCGATTGCCACATGACTTTCTGGAGTTCTTTTGGTGGAAACATGACTCGTCATGAAGTAGAAGATAATTCGCTTCTCAAGCAGCAGCAATGATTGAAAGACGTTCCACTCTCCCCCTTCGGCGGGATCGAATGTGACCGAACACCTCTCCAGTGACGCCATTAGGCATTAAGGGCAGAGAGATCTTCTCTCTATATTCCATACCTAAGGTCATGATGACCTTCATAGACGGCCTTTTTGGTGGGTTTGGGCTCGAACCCGCACCTCTTCAGCCATATGCGGGCGGTACGCGCACAAATCGAGTATTTACCAGATGTCCACACCACCCAGGCAGAATGTTATCTATGACGACCTCGGAACTTCTTGGGTGTGACAGTTCCGAGGGGCTGCAGATGAAGCCATCCATTAACCCTCTGATCTGCAATCAGTAATGCATAGGAAACTGATACTCCGTCGCATTCCGCCCCTGGCCACAGCTTGTAGTCGCTCATGCTTCAGGCAGTAGCGAGACAGGAAACGGATCGTCGTGCCAAAGCTGCACCTTGACTCTGCCCCCACATGTCTGCCACCCTCTGAGACGCGTGCATCATTCCCCAACCTTTTTTGGCGTTGGATGAAGAAGTTCCTCAGCACCTTGAGGCTCTTTGGGAGGGATTGATATGAGAATGTTTTTTTTTTCACTTTGCCGTAAGAGCCGGTTCAGGTTCTCAAGTGCGTGTGCGACTGAGATGGGCGGGTTGTTGGCGGGGATCTTATCGGGTCCATGGTCATCGAGCTCAGGAAGAGCGTCTTCGGCGGGATTGTGAAGCAAAAGCAGAGAGCAAGCCGCTTTTAATTCTGCATTGTCGGCGAGTTCTATGAAATGTATGCGGAATTGGTAACCGAGAATGCAGTCTCAGAGTGAAAATGAAAGTACCTTCTTGAATCGTTCGATTAGCAGACTCCGAGTCTGTGTCTCCAACTCCATCTTCTTCATCAGCATCCTCCTCCTCCATCTCATGATCATCCTCATCCATATTCTCATCCCCTACTGCAAGCAGCTCCTCACTCGCTCCTTCCCCTTCCCTTTCAATGAGTCAGGGTGACACTATCCGAACTCCTTGTCTTCTTCATTTTCCGAGTCCTCGTTGATGGAGATGGGCTTAGGGACGGGTGATTTAGGTGAAATGCATATGATTTCGTTATCGGAATGGTCGATGTCGTATATTGGTTGAGTCTGAGAGGTGGAAGGGTTCGAAGCTTTTACGGTAGGTATGGTGACTTTCGGCTTAAAGCTCAATGTTGATTGTTTGCTGGGGATTCCTTTTGATCGTTCAAATTCTCGCAAGTCATTTGATTTCTTTGCATGTCGGCGCTCGGTTCTTTCCGCTTGTTTGCCAGCCTTAGGAGCATAGCTCATGCCTTTCCTGCCTGAATAAGGGATTTTTCTTAGGGTAGAAGCGCCAAAATACTGCAGAATAGCTACTGACTAGTCTTTACAGGTCGATTATCCTGCTCATCTGACTCTTCCTCAAGGTATATAGTATTCATTGCCTTGTCCGATTCTTTATCCTCATCCTCTGGCATATATGCTATCGTAGGCTACAACTTGCTCATCAAACGTGAAGCCTAACAGCGGAGAAGAGCTTTCCCTTGTATCGTTTGGCGTATTCGTAGCAGCCATGGTACCTCCAGGATTTCGCTTGCGTTTATTGGATTTGCGTGGCATAGTGTCGTTGTTTGAGATTGGGCGGGTTCACGAAGATAACAGCAGATTCAGTGCAGCACGAGGAATACAATTGACAACTGAGAATGCATAGATTTCCTCTGAACTACGCGTGGAAACTCGATCAACCTGAAAACACAAATACAAAATATGCCGAAACATGCAAGCCATCCTGATGAGATGATCAGCTTCAGCGAACACAAGATCGATCCTCGCACCAGATGTCGAGAACCACAAGGCCAGTCCAGCTGGTTGGGTTGTCGTTGAGTGGGATCACAGTACAAGGTTGTTAGGTCAAGCGTGATCGATAAGTCTACTAACTAGGCGCGAGTCTTGGGTAGCTAATCCAAAAGGTGACTATGGCTGAGTTGTGATAACTTGTATTCAATCTAAGGGTCAGAGACTATCTAAGAACAACTTGAGGAGGCACTGCCATTCCCTCTGCTATATATACCTGAGCTCAGCCCAAAGGTGTTGCTATCTGAAAGTTGCTTTCTTGAAGCAAATGTTGCTATCTGGAGACAAATGTTGCTAACTCGTGAAAGAGTTGCTAACTGACAAAGCAATGTTGCTATCTCGCATTCTCGGCGCCCGGATTCTCTACACCAGACATCTTTGCGTTTTTTCTCTCTTTCTGTACAGCCAAAAATCGACTCAAACATCAACCCCTTACCCCTAACAGCCTACAACTATCCCGGATGTCGTTCAGCGCTGAAATGGCTTGAAAACTCAAACGTAGGGTTTTTTCGAATAGAGGAACCGTCTGACAGTATCTTGCGCGATTTTGATGGCTATTTCCTGAGAAAACGCGTCCAAACTAATCGTCACCTTCGGCTTGTCCGGTGAAGAGGAACACGCTAGGGGGAGAAGCTTGGTGCATGACTATCCTACTACATGGCTCAGCCTTCTAGTGAGGCTTTTAGGCCTGTGTGAGAACCACGGCTCGGCCGCCCTAGTTTGCACCGGCACTGTAGCCTAAGCTTCAGACCGAAGCTACGCGCACACACTTTTAACGCGCGAGGGTGAAACAGCTCTAAGCGCATCAGGGGTAACCCGCCGCGCAGCGTGAGCGTACTCTGCGAGGCAGTTTACCCCTTGCGCCTGATCCGCGTTTCACGTTTGCGCTTCTGAAGTAAGCGCGCCAGCCGACTACTAGCGACTAGTTTCTTAGGCCATCGCTTGGGTCCGTCTAGCACTTAGGAGTCTGCTTCAAAGGATGTTATAGATTCAGCAAGGCCACGCCTCCTTTTCCCTCGAGATATATAGTTGGAGGGTACACTGATTCCCATGATGTAGACAGTTTGCAGCTCAGTTTGCCAGGATCCATGAATTAGGTAATAACAGCTATCGATCGCTTCAAACTGTAAGCGTAAACTTTAGGCCACCGACATGATCACATACATTCTTCATCATCTTCAATGCACGTACGCATCCATCCTAACATCGCTCACTTATGGAAACATTGCCACTTTCGCACTCGTCTACCTATGCTGCACGAGGTTTGCGATTTCAACGCGAGCGGAATCTTATCCGACGGTATCGCGAATCCTTTGCCAATGATTCGAAACGATCAATATGGGACCAATTTGCAAGTCGGAGTGCCCACTGTGGATCCAATGACGATGGAAGACAGGGCCTAGACTTGAGTAGGATGTCGCTCATGCAGGCGAGTCAGATACAGTATGAGCTTGTCTATCTCGAGTTTCCGCGTACATTCTCGCACTCCCTGGAACTGGGTTTCATCCAGGTAAGATTGTCCATGCCTCCTATACTGCTAGCCAAGTAGAGCGCTCCCATCTAATATCATTTGCTACTGTAGACTCTGGCGTTCCCATATCCTGCCAAAATATTGAATGACACTCACCAGATAAGCGGTCTTGACGCCTCGCCAAAACGGATTGTGGACACCAGTGTAAGATATCCTTTGACAATCTCTCGTCCCGTCGCCAGTCTGATCATGTTTGCGCACGTAGGTGATCATGGAGAACATCTACAATTTTCCGCCTGACTATTTACGTTTCCAAACTGCCATTTCCCGAATCAACTACATTCACTCTCGGTACAAAGGTATTAAGAACCAGGACATGCTATACACCTTGGCCGTGTTCGCTTGCAATCCTTGGCACCACATTGACAAGGACGAATGGCGACAGCTGTCCGTTCTCGAAGTCGCAGCTATGGGAACATTCTGGATGAACATTGGACAATGCTTGAGAATCGACATGTCCTGTATCAAAGGTATGGCCATCACACATGCGACACCGCTCAACAATGGACGGGAAGACATTGCCGTGTACTCGAGCACTAACATCCCTGACTGGGGGGACGGATTCGACTTTATGCTTGACCTTCGTGCCTACATGCGGTGGCACGAACAAGAACATGCCGAATACAGCGACGATGTAGGCGCGCTTGTTTCCTCCAGCTTCAAGATTGGAACGCGATACATTCCGACGAGCTTGTTAAAACGTATCGCTACCGATATCGTGGTGTCTGAATTTCACGAAAGGTGGCTGCAACCGATGGGGTAAGTCAATGCAAAGCATCAATGACTATCTGGGCAACTGATTGTTTGTCCAATTCATAGTCTTTCTCCACCCAACGTTTGGACATCCCGCCTTTTCCGTGCCTTCACCTGCTTCCGTCGCCTCTATCTTCGCTACATTGCTCTTCCTCGGCCATCGTTCTGGTCAACCGAGCGAACTTCCTCATTGGCAGATCCCCAAACAGGCCGCTTCCATCAAAAACGCTACCCCATCCTCCCCTTCTACGTTCGTCCGTCCACTTGGAATAGGTACGGACCATCCAGCTGGTCATCCTGGCTTTTCTCTGGTACTCCGCTCCCAGGCGACGATGGCGGCAAATACCGTCCAGAAGGGTATTCGTTAGAGGAGATTGGTCCGGAGAAACTGGAAGGCAAGGGAAAGCAGTGGATGGAGGAGAATCGTCAGTGGTGTAACGAAAAGATAGGAGCGAGTGCATGTCCATTTGCGGGGATGATGAAGGAGTAGTGGAGGGCATGTGCGTAGTGCCCACAAGTTTGGTGTGGTTCTTGGATGTACGCCGGTGTTGACGTTGTTGTTGCATCAATTTATTGAATAAACATTCTTCTGTCTTTCGAGATTCAGTACGATCAGCTATACGAGGTGCCTTTTAGTCTAGGACGTCTGGTCGCAACGGCTGTGCTGCTTGCTCTCCAAACGGCGACCGTGATGACTAGCTGGACACAGCATGCCAAAGGCTCGAATAATCTTGCTTCGCAAAGTACTCGTGTTCGACCTGCCCGATCTCCTTTAATCACGATATGCCTTTAGCTTTATTTAAACCGGCCAGTCGGGATCCAGCTTACCATGTTAGCGCATGACACCATGACTGTCGTATCGAGATTCCCAATGCGAAGTTCCGCTGACAATCTTCTTGCCTCGAATCTGACCTCTCGTGCGCGTGCATACGGTAGAAGAAGTCTTGGGAAGTGAGTCGTAAGAACGGCATAATTCTGTGTTTTGAACTGAATGAAACTGTCCAGACGAACGTCAATCACGCGAAGCCAGGGATGCAGGCGAGAATGCTTGTTTGCAGGGATAAAAATGCCCAGTGCAATATTCGCTGCATTGATCTTGGATTGGCTTGCAGTCCGTGCGAGGTGTAAAGTGGATCACAAGTAAAGCCGGATGATGCAGAAAGCGATGGTAACAGTGTAGACAAACCTGTCGATTGTCTAGATATTGGCAATTGCGGGAACAGAGGCGGCCAATGCTAAAACTCGGCGAAGGCATTCCTTGTTCCGGCTTGTATTGGTAGTTTTCACATGAGAATACTTCAACTCGACAAGGTTTCTTCTTCTCGATGACAAAAGTGACGGAGGCTTCGAGTGTATTTGACAAACAACTGGAGATTGAGGTTCGGTCTGCTGCGCCTTCCTGGTGCTCATGTAAAACCGGCTCGATGAGGTATCTAGAAGGGACAGCATTAGCAACGATGGTCCTCGTCACAGCCGCAGATAACGCTTGCCAGATGTATTGCGCTTCACGAGACGCATTGAAGATTTCCCACTTTGTCTTTATTTCATCCTCTCCTCAGTGATCGGTTGTATCGAGGCGGCTAGGCCTGAGCGAAATTCCAAAGATAGATCACCGCACCGTGTGCAGTGTGTGCAGTGAGCTAGTAAGATGAACTTACAAAAAAACATAGAAGTCTTTGCACCTGCCCGTCATCAGGGGCTCATCCGCCCCTGATATCGATGGCTCTCGTGGCTGCAAGATCGCAAACACACCTTTAGACTTGTCTCAGTTCCCGTCTTGCGCTGATGGTGACACGCATGGCCTTCCACTTTGTTTGTCCTGCAGTACGATCTTTAACGCGGGTGATTCGTCTTCACCAAACGACGATATATGCGTTACGTTGTTCAGCACGCCTTGTAAGCCGAAGCGAGGATCCATGTGGCAGCTCAGCCTGACGGAGTACGCACATCGATTCCTTGATGCCTGCTAGACAGCAGAGTTCGCAGCTGAATGGCGAGATCGTCATCTGGACTCTTTCTGAAAAACAGAAATGATTATTGATACAGTGTGTCATATCGGAACCTACGTATCGTACATCCCGTCCGCACCATCCTCGCACGTTGCACTCGACCTGGCTAAACCCTTTGTCGTTTTCATTCGTCGCACGACACCTGCATTCCCGCCAAATCACTTGTATCCACCTAAGATCTCCTGCTGCGCCTGTGCCTTCTCTTTCGGTGTTCCGTTTACTGCTGATTCTGCGGCCTTTTCAGCGTCTGCTATACGTTGTTGCCCTGTATACGTCGACGATACGCAGGAGTAGTTGAAGATGGTGTTTGGTTCAGGGGAATGAATTTGCGAAAAGGTAGATTGTAGGTTGAAGCGTTGTTTCATATGGCGATTGCGGGAAAAATACAAGCAGGTTGCGAGTAGAATCATTGAATATGGGATGCGATCATGAGGAGCAGTCATATGAAAAGACGAGTGGAGACATGGAGGGATTGAGGACGAAGTAATATCGTTAGGAACTTCTCGTTCGGCCTGAAGGAACTGAATTGCCGATTGCACCAAGAACATCAACAGCAGTGCCGTTATCGAGCACCATGAGACACATAGCCAGACGAAGAAGACCAGTATCCCCACATTGCCTAATAACCATCGAAGAAGAGAAAAAATGTATCGCTAGAAACTTACATGGCCGCTTCTCCCTAGGTTTCGTCGTACTCTTTTCCTGCTGCCTCCTTCGCTCATCGATATGTGATTTGGCAAACCCGTACGATCCAAGACCTAGAACAATAAGAATACCCCAGCTATATGCCTGTGACAGGTAACTATGTTAATCATCGTTCATCTGGCTTCAACAGAATGAAGAATGACGAAGCAAGAATGTACTAACGACCGCTGAAGGACGAGTCATGGCGGAACCTGCTCTTTGATCCTGAATTTGTGGCAAGGCGGTTGCTTTTACTGTGCGAAAGTGCCGTGTGTGCGAGTGGTGGTAAGGTGTGTTGGCAGCGAGGTAATCATTTCATGTCATGCATGAACTGCAACGATACCTTGAGTAGCTCCTTGAATACTACAAGTATTGGGAAGAAGCGATCGAGCACTCGGCACTCGATCGTATCGAATATCGATGCGCTTGGTCTTCTTCCTTCTTTCTTCCTATTGATGTTGCAAGGCAGTGGGATAACAGTTGACTCTGCAATGGATCTCCAATCCTTTGTCCATCATTAGGACTGCTACCGGATTGCTGCACCATAAGCAGGATCATACAATGATCTTCTTTGCTCTCTGGTGATTCCATCGCCTTTCCGCCATGACGACAAATCCACTAATGACCGTCAACCTCCAGTAACCTTTCCTTGACGACCACCACCATCCTTTATTCAATGTCGGATACCAAGCCACTGGACATACCAAATATGCAACAGAACATACGTAACAAGTTTTTGTTGAGGCTCTCAACACGCGAAATCAACCACGCGATGTCGAAAATGTCGGAAGCCGTGAATGCCGAAATTCGAGGCGATTGTTGAGACTGGATTACCTGCAGCGCAGTGTCCCCCGTTCTACCTGCGCTGCGCGATACTCAGTCTTCGCAAGGTATGAGTGTGACATCCCGATGCTCCTTCCCGAATCCGCCTCGACAGAGGCCAAGAGACTCAGTCCTTGTTGACTAATAGATCGGCATGTCTTTGAATAGTTGGTCCTGAGTACAGCTCACAACCTGGATGTAATTAGAAAGAGATGCTCTTGTACGCGGAGGAAAGCAAGCAAGCATGCATACGATGAAGACGTATATCGTACACATAGCTAAGTAGACGACTTGACCTACTGAAATGACGATACAATACCGAGTGGAACGGAGACCAGCCGACAGTTCTTTTCCTTGGAAACGTCTCTCTGTCATCATACGTGCGTGCGATCATCTAGCGACACCTTGCGCATCCGTTATTTGCGATGCACTTCGCAAAGTCTTCATCATAGTCACGTTTGATCACGCGAACCTTTCGTTTTGGCAAAACAGTCACACTGCATGTCGTGGTGTAGAGTGGAGATACGTCGGCCCTGTCTTGCCATATGTCTCCAGGGCCAACAATGAAGAATCGCAACGTGAGGGTTGATTTTGAGTCGAGCAGACTGGCCAAGGCAGTTGATTCTGCGAGCTCGGACATTCTTTCGTAACCAGGCGGCGAGGTGCCGTCGTCGTCGTAAAAGAATCGGCCGGGAGTCGTTTCCGGAAATCGAACGTAACAATCTATAGATATTGTATTGAACCGCGGGGTACTGGGAAGAGCGACGAAAGAACTCTAAAGTACAAAGATCAGTAGCCAATACCAAAATGACAATCACAGAGGCAACTATAACGAGGCATACCCTACTTACAAGGTTTACCATCAGACGCCTTTCAGTGAGACTTCCCCGCACGCTGCAATATTCTCGATCGATAGTGAGTCCTTCTTCATTCGAAGCCCTTAGAACCAAGCAACGCTGGCCGAGGAGACTGAAATTAAGTTGCTGATAGTCGCTGTGGATTCCATGTCGGAGCGTCATCATCGTCCCATTGTAGTCCTCGCAACTGTAATTTTCGGCCAAGTCGTTGAATTCGGAGATAGATTCCGTCCAGGGAACACCACGTATAGGATCGTCTTCCACTTCTCCGATCAACATTTTTGCCAAGTTTTCCGAGAACACAACTTCGGAAACTGAATTATTGAAAAGACCCCGACGGACGAGCGTCAAAACACCTTCAGAAGGACGGCCGCGATAAAAGATCGTTTTGGGCTTGAGGCTTTTCGAGAAGGATTCTGGAATCTCGGTATTGCTCGAGCATTGCAGGATTCTGTATTCAGGAGGGTGTGTAAGAAATCCAAGCAGTATGCGGCCCCTATCCACAGGAAACGACTGTGGCTTACTCAACACTCCCATCATTTCTCCGGTCTCGGCACAGGTAATCATCTAGTGGACAATATCTGGATGATTGATGATATTGCGATCCTGAAGTGGACTTTGCTGACGGAGAGGGTTGACAGGGTTGACAGACATTGCTGCACTCGCAGAGTTCCTCGGCGTCTTGCTAGGCATCCGATGGTGCGAGCAATGTGTGCTTCTGGGTAAGCGGGAAAGTCTGATATGGGCAGATTGCAGAGTCGACAAGTTGCCAGTAGTTGATAAGTTGACAGGGGTCTCTTTCTATGATTTAGTTGGATTCGTCATGACAACTTGATGGAATTCTGACGACTTGGCAAGTTGGCTGACCTCTGTTCGCAGAAAACGATCGAGGCCGTGCGTCGACTCGGAAAGAACTCTTGAAGCAGTTCCTGAAGCTCTCCTGATATCGTGCTTGCGTGCTTGTATGTAGTTATGCCCTCGCAACTCATTGCAACCGACGAGGAGCCAGACGGACAGTCTGAGGAAAAGGCTGAATAGGAAAAGGCTGGATACGTTCGCAGCCTTTGTCCATTTGGTCAAGCAACTTCGCGCATTCGGTCAGTAGCATGACCGGGTAGAATGCTTCTTGGCTTCACCCTAAATAGCTGCCTAAATCGGTAATCAGCTCACGTGTTAGGCGAGTCCCAGACTAAATACTTGTCAAGAGCAGTCACTGAAAACCAGTAGTGTCAAGGTCTCCAATGCAAAGCCGACGCGAAACTGAATACCAGCGTGGGAATGCCGTTCTTTGCCTGAGCGTACGGCCAGAAGTTAAGCTGGTGGCATGTGATGCGGCGCCGAGTAATATTGCAGCTGTATTGATTACTTGGTCCCTCTTACTAGCCGCTACAACTTGACCGGTGAGGCCTCCTCTCTTGCTAGGCCTGCTCCGTATCACCAGCTATTCCCTGGTACCTTACAGCTTCGATTTTGCATAATGGCTCGCTTTCGTTGTTTTTACCGGAGCTGAACCGTCCGCGATTCAAGTGCTCTTCTTGTATCCAGCTTCAGCAAAAGCTTCCTTGATGCCATTGATAACGTGATCCATGTCGCCTCGCTGAGTGTCGACGACTGTGACACCCATATGACCGACTCGGAAGTACTTGTCCTTGATATCCTTGTGCAGACCAGCAGCGACAACGATGTCCTTGCTAGAAATGGCAGGAAGAGTATCAGTGAATCGCTATATCGCTATATGCAGGCACGACGTACGCAAGCAGCTTGGGAAGGATGTCAGGTGCCTTGAACCCTTCAGGGAAGTACACAGCGGTCATGCCGTTTGCCGAAGTCTCAGGCGAGAGAGACACCTACACCACAAAGGAGTCAGCTTACTCATGCACGACTTTGACCGGCACTCCATTAACATACAGTCTTGAATCCCAGGTTCTGCATCTCCTTCTTGAACTTCTGGCTTGCTTCTCGGTGCATCTTGAACCTGTCCTCGAGGGAAACCTTGCCCTCCATGATAGTCTTGAGCGAAGTCTCGAGAGCGTAGATGAGTTGAACAGGAGCTATTTCGGCCGACAACAAATCCGAGTTAGATCGATGATTCGAAAGTGTTCATCCGGAATGGACTTACGTGTAGCAAAGTACGAAGGAGTTCCTGCTTCATAATTCTTCATCACGGGCAACCACTTCTTCCAGCTGATGTAGTACGAGCTGGGAGGGGTCTTTCGGTTCTCGAATACCTTGATGGCTTTTTGACTTGCACAAAGGACGCTCAATCCAGGTGGGACGCCGAGACCCTCTAAATCACACGGAACGAATGGTATGAGCAGCGGTACGAGTAAGAAGAAACCCCGACCTAACAAACTCACTTTGAGTGGCACTGATGACAACGTCGATTCCCCAATCGTCGAACCTAATCTCCTCTGAAGCTACGGAGCAGACGCCGTCCAAGACGACCTAATCCATCCGACTTCATTAATGCTCCGAATCTCTATTAGATATGTAAGTGGCACTTACCAATGTGTCAGGGCTGACTTCCTTGACGGTTTCGGCAATCATCTTAGGGTCGGACAAGACACCAGTGGAGGTATCGACTAGAAGCCAATATGTGTTGCGTGTGAGGACCGCTTACAGCTCCAGCTAGTGGGAAGTAAAACGTACCATGTGTGAATGTCAAGACCTTGTACTTGTTCTTCTTCAAAGCTTCGGTGATCTGTTCCTTCCTATGCGTAGGCAACGGAAGTCATGATCAGCTAGGATGGAATAGCGTGGAATGCGCGTCCAACTTACGTAGGGCTTCCGCCAACAGGAGCGGTCAATTGCGTGACATCCGCTCCGTAGACTTCGAGACTGATGCGAGTGTTAAACGTATTAGCGGGCCAAAGCCAGGGGCTGATAGTCGTGATTTACGCACCACTCGGCGAAAGAGTCGCCAAAGTATCCAGAAGTCAAGACAAGCTACATCGTTCAACAAAGACCATCAATTCCCGCACCTCCGATCCTCCGTTAGAGATGAATACTTACAGCCTTGTCACCCTTCTCAATCAAGTTCGCACCGACCGCGTCCCAACCCAACGTTCCACTTCCAGCAACCAAGAACGGCTGTCCGTCCTTGGTGTAAAGTACTTGTCGAAGGAGCTTAATACAGTTGCCGAAGACGGGTGCAAAAGCGGGGGAAACATGTGACATCGATGCTAAGGAGAGCGCGAGAGTTAGCTGCTGGCGAAAAAAAATGATTGGAAAAAAGGACAGTGGACGAAGTCTGGCAAGCGGTCGGCTGCCATTCCTCGAGCTGCGCGTTGACATCCAAAGCGGCAGATCCAAGTACTCACGGTGCGCATTGGCCAAGAGAACCTGTTTGAATCGCCAGGGTCAACAATATGTCCTCTACCATTGACGCAAACCCAAAACTCACGTCGTCGGCTACCTCGATTGGTCCGGGAATGCTAAACGTTTCAACAGAAAGCGAGAGATCAGGAATGCATCATGACACAGAGCGTGCCAAAGTGAAGCTTACACCAAAAGCCTGAGCGCAAACGGCGAGTTAGTGATTGGCCTTATGTGTGAATGGCTACAGGCAAGATGACTTACTTGTGAGGGTCCTGATCACGAGAAAGAAAAATGCAATCATATTTCAACAGCCCGCATGAGAACGCTGTTCCCGACATGGACAGAGAAGAGGGGTGTGACGTACCTGTTTCCACGATTGAGACATTTTGAGAACACTACTGCTACTGATCGTTCTGAAAGAAGCTGGGTATCTGATGCCAGAGGAAGTGAACCGGTGGATAACGGTGGTTGAGGGTCGAGCAGCGTTCGTTCGAAGACCGGTGATTATTGCGCGAGCGTTCATGGAAGGGAATAGGGTTTGACCAAAGATCAACAGATGGTCCCTTCAATGCAGTGAGAGAAGACTTACAACAGACTATGACGGTGCGAGTCGGTATCATGTCGCTGTCACGACCGTGAACGATGGTATATCAACACTCGAGCATGGAATCTCAGCCAATGCCCATTCGCGAGCGGTTAGTGAGAATGTAATCGTGGGGTCTCCAACCGGCCGAACGGCGGTAAAGGCTTCAGCCGGTCAAATCGGAGCGGACAAGCCGAACATAACATGACCCAAAAGTGCCAAAAGCAACCTTAAATAGCTCACAGGCCCCCAAAGAAGTGCAGTGTCGATTTTCGAGTCCCGACAGTTGATGAGATATCGTTTATGCATACTGCAATCTACAGAGCTGAGATGCTATCGAGACGACTTTAGGTTGCACCGGCTCGCTACGAGGTTGGCTGAGCGTATCTGGGAATCAGGAAGTTGTATAGCAAATTCCGACTCCAATTGCTAAGAATCAGTGGATATAGTTCATCTTGGAGGACCGAAGAACGAGCTCCGACATTCCAACGGGGGGGTGGCGTCACTCTCGCCTACCGAGTCCTTGCAACTTGATCCATTCACATCGATATGAGGGTATACTTGAATGTTACTCTTGGAAGGAATCACTGAGCCCAGCAGGTCTGTATCGCCCAGAGGCCAGTTACTATAGGACTAGAATTGGTGAATAGATTGAGTATCTTGGAATGACGACTCGGGCGCATCATATATTGGAAGTCCCTTGCCTCATATCGCCTCAGACGGTTAACTTCAGCAGGTTCCTTAACTTGCATGGACACCCCTACATCCACATGTGCTTGCCACTCTTTTCTACATGTCTTGCACGACCCTTGTCGTCTACCCTGGCCTGCGAGAAAGCATCCGTTCCTAACCTTCCCCGTCTCCGTCGCTCCATCTCTCGGAATTGAGAGAGATTGCCTTGGGGCAGAAGTCGATGGAAATGCATAAAGACCCCTCTCACACTTTGCTATCACGCAACCTTTGAGCGTCCGACCAGTCTCGACTTCTAAACGGCGTCCATGTATGATTGTCATGGGGGATGCAGCTGGATTGAATCGCCACGGCAAAGACGTTCGCTTTCTCGGTCCTCGGGCACACTCTGGCATTGGACAGAGCGCGGAAGCACGAGACAAGAACACCTCTTGAATAGATCGGTGACCGCTTTGAAGCTCGAACGCATGAGAAAGTGGGAAATTCAAAGTGAGCCAAAATAATAGGATTCGTCAGCGAGCTCTTTAGACATCGGAAAATCAGAGAAAGGGAAGATTGTGTGAACATAACGATGCATCGTGTGTGATTCGTGACAGACATTACTAATATACATCGTGAAAGTGGACGAACGTAATGGATACAGTATGATAGGTAGCCTCCTCCCGAAGCCAGCAACGCGGCCACGAAATTCCTTGGCCTGATCCTGAGTCGAACTTTTTACAAAAAGACAGTTGCCCCATAGACGAACGACGCGGATACAAGTCCGACCGCTAAAGTCCAGAGGGAGAGCGGAGTTGATGGCCTTGGAAGCGCCGATGAGGCTGTTTGAAGCGAGCCAGAGGAGCCGACAGTGGCGGTGGACCCAGCCCGAGTGTAGCGGATGGAAGAGGTGATTGTCTGATGACAAAACTGACCCGTCAGTCGAAGAGAAGCGGCAAATGGCCGGGTATTACTTACCTTAACAACAACGACCTGTTTGCCATCTGCTTCTGTGCTTGTTGCACTTTCCGTCAAAGTCACAATGACGACACCTCCGGTAGCTCGTTGATTAGCGTTCGTCGCTGTCAACGTGACTATTTGCGGTTCATTCGACGGCACAGCACCGCCGGCGCCCGCAGCGGTGGCGGTAACCGTGAGAATGACCTGCTCAACCGTTTCTCCTGTCGTTGTTCTGCCTTGAGCGTCGGTTCCAGTAACCTGGGCTGTGACGTATTGCGTTACGACAGCAGGTGCGATGTTGCCACCTCCTGCTTGCCCTATAGCAGTTGCAGTGACCACTGGCGCGGATCCTACAGCTGTGGAAGTCACTGCGCCACCGCCTTCAGTGACTACAATGGTCTGCACACCAACCTCGTTCGTGGTAAGGATTGTGGAAACGGCAGGCTGGATCGTTGATGCAGGTGAAGCTTGAGTTGTCGGGGTTACCTGTGTGGTGATCTGTTGCGAGGTTTCGCTCGCCGGCTGGACCGTCGAGACAGATAATCCGCTTGTCCCAGACGAGCTAACGGGCGTCGTAGTGACCTCAGAGCTCGGCGATGTTGTGCTCTGCACTTGGCTCACTGTTGAGATGACCGATGCCACTGAGCTCGAATCTAGGATCGTCGTCTGAACCTGTGTATCTGACAATGTCTGCGTCGATTGAAGAGAGGTAGATTGACTTGTAGAAGTCGCTGTTGTAACGACGACAGGATTGGAGACGCTTTGCGACGCGCTCGATATAGGTGTAGTCGCCGTGCTTGAATCGAGCGTAGACTGTGTGCTCGAAGGCACAACGCTAGATGATCCAGATACGGCGATTGTCACCGGACTGGCCGAGGAAGTCTGGATGACGGAGGACGCCGAAGAGATGGGCGTTGATGGTGTGCTGGTGGCGATGTCGCTACTGATCATTGCCAAAGTGGTCGGCGCGATACCATTGGAATTGGAAGAGACGACAACAGCGAGAGTAGACACGCCAGATGATGAGATGATTACCGTTTCCGTCGGAGAAGGAAGCGAAGAAGAAGGAAGCAAGGAACCAGATTCAAGGGATACAGATTGTTGCGCGGCGATGGTAGTGGTCAGCAAAAGCGGTACCGACGGAGCCGATTCAGATTGCAGCGAGGTGGTTAAAGCGGAAATCGGAGTCGCGAGCGATGTCGAAGGAAGAAGCGTTGATGTTTGAGGTACAGGAACATCAATCGAAGCAGAGGATGTAGGTAACAATGATCCGATAGACAATGAAGGCGAGATTTCAAGCGATGATGCACCGGATGAGGCGGGAGACGGAAGGGCCAACGTGGAAGACGGAGTATCAGAAAAAGATACAGTAGCAAGGGCGACGGTGGTTGAAGGCGGCGTTCCGGTTGGGGATGGAGACGATTCAGTCATTTCAGCGACAATAGCCGTGTTAGAAGACAATGAAGCGGTGGAAATTGAAGAAATAATGCCAGAAATCGAGGCGGAAAGAGAGGTAGTCCCCAGGGATGGCGCGGTTGCGAGTGCAGTCAACGGTGAAGGGGTCGATGACGCGGTATTTGGCATTGGAGTCAAGGATGAAGAGATTGTCGGTGAAAGCGAAGATGGACCGTTAAGCGTGACAGATGGCAAGATTTCGGTTGTAGTCAACGGTGAATCCGAGGATACCGCAGCGTTGGTAGTCGTGACGCGAAAAGAGGTCGTGACCGAGGAAGGAGACGCCAATTGGGTCGTAAAAGCAGGAGGGACGGTGCCAGACGACGAGGTAATGATTGGCGGCGAACCCACATCGGAGGAAGAGTCAGAAGACGATGATGTGGCGGAAATTGAGGTCAAGATCGGGAGCAAGGTTGTAGTTGCATCGATCGCGGTAGCAAGATTGGGGGAGAGAGAATTTCCAAGGGAGGAAGTCGGAGTTGTTGCAGTTGACGGTATAGCGGACGATAAGAATGTCGAAGTTGAAGAAATGACAGAAGCGAGTGTTGTAGAAGTAGGAATGGAGGAAGCAAAGGTAGAGAGTGCACTTGGTATCAGATTTCAGCCATTCCCGAACATTATCAGTTTGGGAAAATCCAAAGAGCACAAACTCAGAGGAGTACGCACGAGGATACGGAAAGCAATCCAGAAAAAGAGGAAGCAGTGGTGGAAGGGGACGATTCGACAGATGTCGGGGATTGCGAGGATTCCACCGATGTTGAGGAAGGAGGAACCGATGATGACGTCGAGGATGGCAGTTCGACGGAGGTGGATGAAGCGAGTGTTGAAGCGGTAGAAACGGGGGAAGAAAAGGTAGAGAGTATACTTGGTATTAGATTTCAGCCGTGCCCGAATATTATCAGTTTTTGGAAAGATCCAAAGAGCAACAACTCAGAGGAGTACGTACGAGGATGAGGAAAGCGATTCAGAAGACGGGGAAGCAACGGTAGATGACGGTGATTCAACAGACGTTGGAGGTTGTGAGGATTCCCCCGATGTTGACGAAGCAGGAGTCGATGATGACGGTTCGACGGAGGTGGAGGAAGCGATTTCGGACGAAGTCGCGGCAGTGGTTAGGGAGATGGTGGTGATGGATTGCGGTACAGGTGTTCCAGAAGATTGCGCAACCACGGTGGTCGTTGGGGGTGCAGAAGGAGATGGTCTTTTCGTCAGTTGTCGGCATGGCAGATCAAACAAGACACATTTCCCATCAATCGGTAGTCAGCCGAGCTGCCTTCCTCGATGACAGGACTGTCGACTGGAATGTACTCACGATGCCGACGAAACTGCTTCGACTTCCGTGGAACTGGCTACCGCACTTGTATCGACCGCTTGACGCTTGACCCGGCGTTGCTTTTGATGTTGATTCGTCTCTAGGTCACGTCGGAAAGCTATCTTTTTGAACTCTGGGACTTCGGGAACGATGGATCGGACAACATCTCCGTTATGCGCGACAGGAGGAAGAGCCAATGCCGTCGTCGCAGGGCTGGCAGGCCCCGTTGGAACAGCGCTTGACACATTGGGTTGTGCAGCGAGTAGAACGAGTGCGAGTGCTGCAAGTGATGAGGATCGTCGGTGATGACCTGACCTCGTTCCGCACCGACGAGGGGAGGAAGGAGGAGACATGATGATGCAGGACGCGCGATCGGTAGAGTGGCCGCTGGGTGGAAGTCAGGACGAGGGAGAGTGTGAGGATAGTACCATGCCTTATACAATCAGCATTGTAAGCTTGTGTATAGACTCTTCTTCCCGTCAGCACAGCAGCCAGGACAGGAGCTTCGGAGGCTGTGGGCCAAAGCGAAGGGGAATGTGAAGAAATCGACAACCCAGCACTCGAAACTGCTGACCCTTAACTTGCTTCCGCAGGCTTTTTTGTTTCCAGCGTTTCACGGTGGGTGTGTCGTTGCGTGTCATGCCGTATAAATCCCTAGATCTGCTCTGGCCTCGCTGTCAAGGGGCAAGGGGTCGAGATGAAGGGTATGGAAAGCCGCGGTACCATGTTGGATCTCATACTCTCAAGCGACTTCATGCAACGCGACAGGAGCTGCAACATGGGCGCAACAAGATGATGGCGGTAGTATGGCGGTGACAGCAAGAATGGTCATCGTTAAGAAAAAGCCCCATATCTCGCGTAAACCCAGCTGTACAGCGCTTAGCGAAGTACAGCATTTCATCGGAGAAACCGCATTTGACAGGGGATCTCGGAATATCGTAAGCTATATCGTATGCAAAGATAGGTAGAAGAGCTGGGTGGCAAGTCGATAGCTGCTGATAGGTGACAGTGCATGACTAGTCCTGAAGCAGCTTGCGAACAGCTAATGAACTTTCTGTGTGCAGCTCTGCGAAGCACGATCGAGGTGGTATCTTAGCAAGATCGGGACCCATCGCTGTCAGCGTATGAAAGTCGCAGTGACAAGTCTTCCTCATTAGGTCGAACGTTTGGCCGCTCATTGTCGTCCAGACGCACCATCGGCCCGAAGGACACCTGGCGCCATTCCAGATGTCTAACAATCAAGCAGGCTCAATTGTTATTATTTTGCGTACATTCTGTCTCCTACCACTAGGATACACGACGTTCGTTCCTCCCATTTGCATGTCCCACGTCAGGACAATGACACCGCACACCAGTACGTTGGTACTGGCGGCATTGATATCCCGCAGCGACCACCGCCTCACGCAATCGACCTAAACGATCGCCTCCAACTCGGTCGCGTATTCTAAAGCCTTTCGAACCAAGCCGCGTCGTTCCAGCAGATCACCAGCGGATTCGCCATCCTCGTGGCCTCCGCTAGCAGCGTCGGTAGTCGACGTTGTTCCATTCTTGGGTTGGCTGGGGAACGTGAAGATTTTGCTTGTCGGGGAAAAGTTCCATCCGCGCTGTACACAGAAGATAAAGGTTGGTGAGCATTAAGTCGTAAAAGTACGACGAGAAAGAAGTGCTTCGAGCCTACCTGTTGCCCAAACTTCATCGCTTCGCTTTCGTTATCGAAGAACAGTAGTCGAGAAGCCTCAGCCAAGGGAAGTGCCTGATAGGCTTTTTCGTGACACGAAGCAATGTCGTTTCTGTGCGGTAACATTGTGGCATTACAAATCATTGGTGAGAGCGAGATCGAGTGGATAGGTGATAGAGGCAAATCGATTAAAACTCTTGCAATAATGCACATCTAATATTACGTACCGAATAGTACCCATCAACCCTTCCGCCAAAACCTCATATTCCTTCCTCGGCGCTCGACTCTTCGCTCTCCACGCTTTCGTATAACTTCCCTCCATCAAACTCCTCTCCAAATCCACCGGCCATCGAATGTACACATCATTCAGGATATCCTTGTCTTGCTCATTTGTCGAGGTGGACAGCTGTTCGAGCATGGTGTGGAACTGGGATATCCGAGATGCGGCAAGGTGGGAGAGGAGGGTGAGGCCGAGGATTGGACGTCGGAGCGGGGAAGGCGGGAGGATGGGGCTGTTGATGGAAGAATGGAAAATAGCAGATCAGTCGGAATTCTCGAGACAGTCAGGGATTCGATTGCTGATGAATGAGTGAGGATAACAGTCCGGTTCGACCGCGAGAGACGATACTGCAGTATCTTGTAAGGACTTCTGCCGTCTCTGCAAAACGTTGCTTTATGTTTACCTGAAAAGCCCCCGCGAGATGTGATCTAGCGTACTAGCAGCCTCGACGATGTCTCATCATCCGACGTTCTTCACTGAAATGCCATATCATCCCGTAAAGCCAATCCCAGACGACGCAGAAGAGGAAAAGAGCCAACACAAACTCACCTCAAATCCCTGTAATAGACCGACAACATCGCTTCATATCTCTCGAACGCCTTGACATCCTTGATCGCAAGGGAATAAAATGCACCGACTTCGAGTACAGAACCTGTATTCCACGAGAATAGCCCCCATGTGTCGCCAAATCAGTGGCTGGTCGAGCCGAATGGAGGGATATGACGAATATGGCACTTACGAGCAGTTACCAGGTCCTCTTTATCGTTGTCCAAGGAAGGAAACAGTAATCCGGCTCGTGCCAGCGTGATCTAGAAGCAAATGTGTGCGCGATCAGCCTTCGTCTCATATTCGGAAGACTGTTGCAACGGCAGATAGCTCACCTTGAGCACGGTCAATTGCTTTCCTGTGGCTGGCAAATCATTCCGATCGTACGCCTGTTGTAGTGTGTGTGATAGTTTTTGCAGCTGCTGATCCGCCATTTCGAGTCGAGTATTTGTGCTATGCCGTGTTTGATCAATGTACAAGAGATGGGCTCCAATGTGAAGATCAGAAGAAGTATCGGTAGACATCATCATAGTATCAATCCTCGCACGCAGGCAGGTAGAGTAAGCGTCCTCAGGCGGGATTTGCTGACTAAGCGCGATTGCCTGTTTAGAGTTGGCTGGCTAGGAGGGAGGATGACGAGTCGAAAGGGAGAGTGATCTTGAGTTGTTCACTACGTTGACCATATCATCTTCTCATTGCAAAAGTATCTCTGCATCACTTCATCTACGTGCATCGACCAGACGCAAAACCACCGCACATTCAATCAAAATGGCGGACATGATTAACACGGTAAACATGGAGAGGTTGAAGAAGGGCGAGGTCAATTTGGGTGTACGTTTATGCCGCTGTTTACCCTCCTTTCTACGTCACTCACACCTCTATGCATATCGCTTGCCAACAGACGTCCATCATGGCAGTAGCTTTCGAAGGTGGTGTAGTCCTCGGCGCAGATAGTCGAACAACAACAGGGAGCTATATCGTAAGTGGCCTCTCTATACCTATACAACCTAAAAACATACAATCCGTCTGACGTTTCGCTCATCACTTATTGCGTATAGGCAAACCGTGTAACGGACAAGCTCACGCATATCCATGACCGGGTCTACTGTTGTCGAAGTGGAAGTGCCGCGGACACTCAGGTCAGTCTTCGCTCCTTGGTATCTGCTACTGAAAGTGAATACTGATGATACTAAGTTTCCTTTTGAAATCTATCAGGCCGTAGCAGATATAGTGCATTACCACGCTCAATTCTACGCTGCGCAACACGATTCTCGTCCTCCAGTACACACCATCGCCTCCCTTTTCCAGTCGCTTTGCTACGAGAACAAGGACAGGCTATCTGCTGGTATTATCGTCGCTGGCTGGGATGAGGAACAGGGTGGACAGGTGTACAATATTCCGCTGGGTGGTGGTATCTTTAGACAGCCATGGTCTATTGGCGGTGAGTCCAGATTATATGACTCATTCTTTGGGGGTGTGCGACTAAACCTTGATGCAACTTGTGACACAGGATCTGGATCGACCTATGTGTATGGATACTGTGATGCTACATACCAGGAAGGAATGTCGGAAGACGAAACCGTCAACTTTGTCAGAAACAGTATGTCCCGAATTTTCAGCTACAAGCTCAGGCGCATATGAATCTGACCCACCTGTTTGGCAATCTTTACAGCACTTTCGCTCGCCATGGCTCGAGATGGATCGTCAGGAGGATGCATCCGAATGTGCGTCATCACAAAGGGAGGTGTTCGACGGATCTTCGTACCAGGAAACGAGTTGCCAAAGTCTGTATCCGTTCCACATTCTGGTTCCATTCGACTTCTGCTGACCGCTGGCTCTGGCCTTATTTTTTAATAGGTTCTGGGAAGGCGCCGAGCTCATCGAGACGAAACGTGCGGTTTCGGGAAAGCCGGAGATGGCGCTGCCTGCCACAGCGGGTGAAGGTATGGTCGTACAGTAGTGCTTGCTATTGCGCGATTGCGAATGTTGTTGCTAGTTGACGTCGAAGATGACATCTGTATCAAGTGGTAGAGAGCCAGCAGAATCGCATTTTGGGGGATATTTCTCAGTCGGCTTTTCACGCCCTTTTACATGAGACTCGTAGGACGTGGGGAAAGACCGGCGACGGTGTCGAATATCGTTGAGGTATACGTGTGTACATGCGGCGTCTGGGCATTGACAGCGGGTAAAAGGAAGCTCTCAATGTGCGTCTGTAGCGGGAAGAGGCAATTCTACGGGTGGTTCTACGTATATGACGGCTAAAATGAACGGTGATTGCTGTGGACGACGCTCTTCCATATTTCCATATCTGCTTGGCGCATCTTCGAATAACTGATCTCAATGTTAGTGGACGCGCAGTAAATCATGCATATACCAGTAGGAGCCTAGAATTGCGACCAATGGACAGGGAGCTGGGGAGCCGCATGTCACGCTCCGACGGTGTTTCTTCAGTTTGAATTGAGTTATTATGCAGCTTGTCACAACTGCCTACCGTTCGGCATTGTGTTTGATATGGAGACATTGAGCTTGTCAAGTCGGAGTCCCGGTATGCACAACGGTCAATCGGCCGTCAGAACGACCTTAGACGGGCGGCATGCATCTCATAGTCGGCACGAGCGTCAGCGCATCCTGTAGGAGCTCCTGGTAGGCCCATCGGAGCCCATCCTGACCCATTGGGGACTCCCTTGGATACCCAAGCAGCTCTTCGAGCAATGTTGAAGAAACGGACGAACTGGACGCTTCCAACGGACGAACTCGACCTTGACGGTTCTTGGAAGGCTCAACTAGCGCCTGAACACACTCTAAGTACGGCGAATAAGCTGGCGAATTTTACCGTCATCTGCTTCCGCTGGGTTTGACACGTGGGAACATGTAATCGATTCCGACAGCTATTCCGACCGAGCTCAAAGTTTGAGACAGCAAAAGTTGAGCAGAAGTATGATTCATCAAGCTGGAAAACTGAAGATGATGACTCGACAAACCTGCATTGGATTCCTGAAAATGCCTACTCCAGCTCGAACTTGCATAGTAGCCTTGGTCACCGCAAAGACCTGCTCCGGTCGACCTGACGGAAGCGTGGAGGTGGCGGTGGGGCCAGCGAAAAAGCTTGCCGTACCCAAGAACAATTCGGCCGCCGTTTGAGCGGTCGGATCGGCTTGATTCGTTTGCTCGCTTAGACGAAAATGTTATCTTTGGCAAGCACATTCTGCACCATTCGGGCGGCCTAACTTTCCGTCAGCTTGTCATCGCTCCCCACAACGCCCGTACCGGATCGCCTAGACGTTAGCTGTTGAAGCAGAAGGCTTCATATAAGTATTCATTCACTTCCTGATGTTTCTTGTATCGCCTTGCGTGGCGCCTGACTAATTATTCAAATACTGATACCTTGCAAACCAAGAGGAAGTCTGCTCTACAATGTCTTCATTCGCTCTTACCGCATCCCGAACCGCCCGTCAAGCCGGCCTCAAGTCATTACGAGCGGCCGTACCCTCTGCACGACTGCTATGCTCCTTTGGGAAGGCACCGTTGACTGCTCGCTCAACGCCCTTGAGCCTCGGCGCTCAGCGGTTTTTGCAGACATATAACGGTGCAGCTAACGTGAACGTTGAGCCCTCACGACTGGACTCGGTCCCCAGTCCAGCGGAAGGCAAGGGAACCGTCTCGAGTGCTGTGAACGAAAAGCTTTACTCTTCCGCCGATGAAGCTATCAAGGATCTAACGGGCGGAATCACCGTGTTGAGTGCAGGTGAGTATTAGGATGCGCTTAGCTTGTTATGTTGTTGACCTAATAGCGACTATCCGAATTTTCTTCTTAGGTTTCGGATTATGTGGAACAGCAGAGACGATCATTACCGCAATGGCAAAGAGAAAGCATTTGCAGGATTTGACCGTGGTTTCTAACAACGCAGGGAACGCCGGTGACGATGGACTGTGTAAGTTCAGCATCTTTCATTCGCTTGTTTGATACGTACGCTCACGAGTCGAGTTCACATAACAGCGCCTCTCGTCAAGTCGAGACAGATCAAAAAATGCATTCTTTCTTACCTTGGCCAGAACAAGGCTCTACAGGATGCCTACCTCGGCGGAGAAATTGCACTGGAACTCAACCCGCAAGGATCCCTCGCCGACCGACTTCGAGCAGCAGGCGCCGGTCAACCTGGTTTCTACACCCGAACTGGAGCTGGTACTTTTATCGAAACCGGAGGAATCCCCCAGTTATTGTCAAAGAAGGATGGAAACAAGGAGCAGACGGTTCTCGTTCCCGGTAACAAGAAGCAGGTCGCCGAGAACGATGGCAAGAAGTACTTGTTCGAACCAGCAATTCACGGTGACGTTGCCATCTTGAGGGCATGGAAGGTTGACAAGGCAGGAAACTGTGTATTCCGGCAAGCATCTTGTAGTCTGCCTCATACCTGCTCACTGCTAACTCGCTATACATCCTTAGATACACCACCCGAGCTTTCGGAACACTGATGGCAAAGGCCGCCAAAATCGCGATTGTTGAGGTACGCTGTTTTCTATAGGTCAGACTTGTTCGCGAGCTCACTCCGCTCTTCTGCAGGCTGAAAACATCGTCGAGGTCGGAGAAATTGCGCCAATGGATATTGACTTGCCCGGTATCTACATTGACCGAATCGTTCCCGCCACCGTCAACAAGAAGATCGAAGTAGTTGTTCTTCGAGACGAACAAAAGGACAGCAGTCAGACTCCTAACAAGCAGGAGGCACCCAAGACTACGGCCCGACTTCGAAGGGAAAAGATCGCTCGACGTGCTGCCAAGGAGTTGAAGAATGGCATGTACTGCAACTTGGGTGTCGGTATGCCGGTTCTGGCAGCCAGTTTCCTGCCGCCAGGAACCCAGATCTGGCTTCAGTCTGAGAACGGTATCCTTGGTATGGGCCCTTACCCGACTCAGGATCAGGTTGATGCGTAAGTCCAACTTTGAAAAGGACAGTCTGAGCCATCACTCATACCTTTTTACGTCACCAGCGATATCATCAACGCCGGTAAAGAAACCGTCACGCTGCTACCCGGTGCATCCGTGTTCGATAGTTCGGAGAGTTTCGGTATGATCCGAGGTGGTCACGTCGACGTCTCCATTTTGGGTGCTATGGAGGTTGCTAGCAACGGTGATTTGGTGGGTATATCTGTGTCAATCGCTACGTGGACGTTTGCTTATCAATCGCATTTTACAGGCAAACTACATGATCCCTGGTAAACTCGTTAAAGGTTCGTATCAATTTTGAGGGTTCAGATCTTGAATACTGACAAACTGGCTGTATGAACAGGTATGGGAGGTGCGATGGATCTTTGCTCAAACCCGGACAAGACAAAGGTAAGCGCTCCTAATGTCCCTGCTTTTGGAAAAGCCTGCTTAACCGAATCGCTGCCATCTCAGATTGTTGTTGTAACGGATCACTTGGACAAGCACGGCAACTCCAAGATTGTCGCAGAATGCAGTCTGCCAAAGACAGCCGTGGGCTGCGTCAGCCGAATCATCACAGATCTGGCAGTCTTTGACGTTGACCGGGAACACGGTGTTATGACTTTGGTGGAGCTGGCGAAGGGTGTGGAATTGGAGCACGTTCAGAAAGTTACAGCTGCGCCCTTCAAGGTCGCCGAGAACATTGGTGTTTTCGCTTAGAGTTGCGAGAATAGGACAACACAAAATAGAGTCGCACATTGCCCATTTGAAGGCATAGATACAACATAGCATAGATCTGAATCATCGAGGTATATAATACACATGCACGCAACGCGGCCTGCTGTCTACCAGTTTCGAATTGATATACAAGTTGGGACCCAAGCCTAATCAATGGAGTCCCCTACGCCGATCTTGTCGCGACGAGATATCTCTTTGACAGCGACGTCGACAAATCCGGACTTCTCTTGGATGGCGTATGTAGTTTTGCGGTTGGGCTGCATCGCATCGAACAGTTTTGGTCTTGAGTTGCAATCCCGAGGCGCGAGAAGATGTATGATGGCGGGCCATCTTCACGCATCCTGGTGCGTTCGCTAATCACAAGTGGTCAGGCCTGATGGAAAGATCTGTTTGCATCAGGCGCAGCGTATAGACTATCCAGTATAGAAAGCTGTATAGAAGCGTCGCTGTTTTCGGCACCCATCTGCCCTCAGCACGGACTCGGTGGATCGGCGAATAATCGTGAAACTATGAAACGGTAGCACAAGTAGCTGCACAAGTCAGCCGTGCAATTGCCTTTGGCTAGAAAGTCGACCAGCCAGCTGACCAGCCAGCAGAGTGAGAAGGCTTGTACGACCTTCTCCGAGCGGCCCGGTGGGTCCATTTCATTCCGTTAGCTGATTCCTTTTTCGGAAATTGATGTCGAACAAATACTCAAGCAAACTCTACGTAGTCTAAAAGACTGTGCAAGTCGAATGTCGCGTGGAAGCTCGCGTGGAGCGACGAGCGGAGAGGGGAAGCAGAAGGCAGCCTTGAAGAAGCTCTTGAAGAGCGCTCGTGAGCTGTGAGCTGTTCGGCGCAGGGCTTCGCTCTCAGAGTCGCAGTCCGCAAGCACTTCTTGGAGCAAACGGTCAAGGGTTGAGAAACAAGCTGGTCTCGAGAGATACTTCGGGAGGGGTGGTCGTGCGGTGAAATTTCCTTCCCGTTCCATGAACTGGTACCTCATGAACTCATCATGGCCCAAGAGCTGGCCCAAGCCGACAATGTAGCTGACAATGTGCTACTCATCTATTGTGTTGGAAACGCGCTAGACCACGAGCGGCCCGGAGCACCATGGTGGTCCGGAATTACCCCAGCGAAGCTAGCCGTAATGAACCGGAACGGCGATTTTCAAGACTTTGCAGTGTTCAACACCTGTTGAAACTCTTGAAGCTTGGCCATTACCAGTCTTGAGCGAAGAGCGAACTTGGCTTACCACCTGCGGTTGCAGTCGCCATCCTTCTGCCTATATAAGCGCAACATCTTCTATTCTGGTCAGTCCGTTCGGGTTTTGGTCCTCATCCAAAAAAAGCTCACGTTCATCATGCTAGCTTCAACCCTCTCTTCCGTCTTAGTCGCTCTCTCTGCTTGCAGCTTGGCCTCGGCTTCGCCACTCAACCACCTCGAGGCACGAAACAACACCGGGTCTGCGTCGAGTAGAAAGACATGTGTCGTACCGTCGCAATACGCTGCCAGCAATGGTACCGTCGATGATTCTCCAGCCATCGTTAAGGCCCTGACAGACTGTGCGAATGGCGGTCTCGTTCAATTCCCCATGGGCACCGACTAGTGAGTATGGAGTCAAGCTTTGGACTTTGCGGACGCTGAATGTGCCCTTCTAGCTTTGTTAAGAACCCTGTCGTTGCTGTCAACCTAAGCGGCATTCGAATCGAACAATTCGGAAACCTGCATCTGCCTAAGGATATCGCCTATGTCCAGAACATTGTCAACTCGACGTATGTCCTGCTCGAATTCAGAATGTGAAGCCGCGACCGCTGATGACTTTCTATCCCCATTAGCGAGCAGACATGGGCCGCCGCGATTACTTGGTTCATTCTCAACGGTAACAACATTGAGTGGGTCGGCACCAAGAACGCAACCTCGGGCTGGATCGAATCTTACGGGTAAGTCGACCTGGTCACATGTCTATTCAATTCGGGACTAACTTTTGCGGCAAATTTCCAGTCAAGCATGGTGGGATGCCAACAACTCGACCGGTCTTCTTGCAAGACCCCATTTGTTCCAGATGAACGCCAAGAACGTTACCATCACCGACTACAAGGCCCGAAAGCCCATTGCCTGGTAAGTATGCGGTTTTTATGCGTCTTAGCGGAATCCAGGCTGATATGCTTCGTACCACTCGTAGGAACATGCGAATCAGCGGTGACAACTACACCATCAAGGACACTTTCCTTGATGCCAGTACTACCGGCGGTTTCCCCTTCAACACCGATGGCTTTGACGTTGCGTATGTTTGATTTTTTCCCTGACTTTTTCGCTTGTTGTGGGGCCGGGCTGATCTCCTCTTTGTCCTCAGTGCTACCAACGTCTTGATCGACGGCTTCACCGTGTTCAACGGAGACGACGTCGTCGCCATCCAATCGGGTGCAAAGAATGTCACTGTCCGAAACGGCATGGCATCAGGCCCCGGATGTCACGGTTTGTCCATCGGAAGCTTGTTAGTGGCCTTTTGAATCTTACCATGTGCCCATGTGTCAACCGCTAATATATGCCGTTACATAGGGGACAGAACCAAGGTCTCTTCAACACCGTCTCGAAGTGAGTCTTTATCGATCCACTCTGATGTGACTTACTCACCTCGTCTCTTCATGCCTTCAGCATCACCTTCACAGACATTACCATGGTAAATGCCTTGTACGGTGCTAGGTTCAAGAGCTGGATCGGTGGACAGGGTTTGGTAAGCGTCTTTCATTACGTAGCTCTGACTTCGCTGATGGGGTAACCATATTTTCTTGAATCAGGCCGAAAACGTTACCTGGGGTACGCGCATTTGTTCCTGAGTTGCCGGATAAGCTACTGACCCAAAACCCTCCCAGCTAACATCAAAATGAGCAATGTGAGCTATCCGTTGTATGTCACTAGCTCTTACACAAACCAGGGCTCGGCACAAACCCAAATCCAGGTAAGAGGATCGCTTACCGAAACAACTGGCGACGACTGACAAATTCTCCGTAGGCCGGCGCAGTCAATGGACGACCTAACAACTCGACCGTTCTGACCAAGAACTTCGTAAGTTCACTCTGTCAATCCTTCCCTTTCAACTTGTCCTGATCTACTTGCGGATGCGCAACTTAGCGATGGGAAAACATTTCGGGCACCGTCAACAGCAACACACCAGGTGATGGTTCATGTGTCACTGACCCTGTAAGTCCGATGAATGCTTCACTTCTATGTAACCCCAATTAACCTGTCTTTTGTTTCGACAGTGTTGGTACGAGCAGGGATTGCCTACCCTGGACGGCTCCCAAGCCATCGTCATCACCTGCGGAAGTGACACCGCGTGTCAAAACTACCAGTTCAAAAACGTCCAGCTCCTGCCGTTCAACTCCAAGCCGGCTACCACTATCTGTTTGAACGCCACCGCTGCGCTTAACCCCAAGCTGGGCTTCGAGTGTACCAACGGAACATATCTCCCTGCTTACTAAGTTGGGGAAGCTAGTATAGCACTCCGTAGTATGGGCCGGCTAGTGGGCGTTGAGAGAAGATTTATAGTTTTGGAATTATAGTTATTTGATATATTGCTGTAGTAGAGAAAAGAAAGGAAAAAGTTACTGTCAAAGGGATCGCGGTGAAGAGGTTATGCATTATAACATTGCATGGGAACTGAATTGGTCTGTACATTCTACCGAGTACATCGATATGCTGAGGGGCGAAGTGGCCAGTGGCAAATAGTACTGACGCAACTTGAGGGTAACTCGGTCGCAGAGCTGGGTCCCGCGGAATCAATTTCGTATTGCTAGCACCACCCTCATGTGGGCGCTAAAACGATCCTACACCAAAGTATGACAGTATGACGTCGTTGCATCTTCTCCGCTTATGTTCGGCCGTACCAATAGCCAATGGGCGCACCAGCGTCACGCATCATACCTTCGATGCCCTCCTGACAGAGTTGTGGTAGGGTAGTAGACTATTATAATAAGCACTCGAGTCCCTACATCGACCCTTTCGGATCGGGACTGCTTGGCATCTTTTTAGTCAACACCAGCACAAAACACTCTTCACCATGTTCATCGCACGATCCAACGTTCTCCGAGCCGTTTCCAAGACGCAGCAAGCCCGATTCATCTCCCTCTCCGCTGTGAGGTCGATGCCTACGAGGTCGTGCGTATTCTTTCTCATATGAGGGACATGGACCTTGGCGTGTGCTGACTCTTCTGTGCCCTTCCGTCTCATTTTTGGCGTCACCTTGTTATTCGTTCATCAGTCAAATGCACGAGTCTGATCCTCAGAAGCTCGGAGATGAGAAGGACAAGCATTTGGCTGGAAAGGACCAGGACAGACAGACGCACCCCGAGGATGCACCAGGGTGGAACGAGACGTTAGCAGTGAGTGACATTTTCGCTCCTTCCCTTAATAGCTGTCGAAACATAGACGATCGGCGTCGAGAGGCCTCTTGGATTATTGTCCTGCCGACGGTGCAAGTCAATCCACAATCCGTTGATCATCACACAGTCCCACTTGATCGTGTTTCTCAATCCGATTTTACTCGTCCGGCCTCGTGACTGACGTATTTCCCAATTCTCTACAGTCGGAATCCGAAGCGGTCATCAAAGCCGAAACCACTCAGGACGGTCCTCCCAGCAAGGAACTCCAGGCAAAGACCGTTGAGCATCTCACCAAGAAATAAATAAACCCTTCCTCGCTACACAAACCGTCAACAAAGACGGGGTTTGGAATGAAAGGCACGGCAGCATGCCGTGAATATATGTTGTAACAATACAATAATACGAACAAAGCAACATTTTGATTGAATTCGACAATGCATCCTTTTAGAACGAATGAGGACTTCATGTCTTCTTCTCTACTCTTGCTAGAGTAGCGCGTATAAGTGCACGTCAGCAGCGCAACTTGTAGAAGCGATACAAACGGTTTCGCTGAAACGAGAACAAGATAGACTGATATTCGTCCGAGGCGGAACGAGGTGTCTACGGTTTCTGCACAACAGTTCAATGGAATATTGTGAACCGGACGGGTAGTGATGACCGTCTATAAAAGCCTTGAGACAGCGCAATCACCATACTTCACAGGTTGTTCTTACCCCTCGTAGCAGTATTATTCCGTCAACTAGCATCCACTAATTGCAAACGGTCGATCCAAGTACATACGATGTATAGCGTTTCCTGACGCATCATGAGACAGAAAAATTGAGTGCCTTGCAGGTCTTCCTCGAGTACCGCTTAATCATGCCATCTGCTCAACGACCATTCAACAACTCTGCAGCGAGTGTCGACTCCAAGAGTAGTGATTATATGGTATATCTCTGAACAAGTCATGATATGAATACTTGACATGGGTGTGCCAAGTTGTGCTCTTTTGTTATTGTGAAGCCGTACAATCCATTGATACCGGCCCATCGAACCTGTCCTTTCTCCAAAAAGGGTCAGGCAGGCGCGTCCTCTAATCCGCTTCTTGCTGACATTATAGCGCTGAATGGTATTGTTTGTCTATGATCGCGCACCTTCACGCCTTCCTCATTAGTGAAGACTGAGCAAGTCGTTTATTCGTTGATCTTGGCCAAGATCTCAGAGTCCTTGAAAAGGAAGTACTCCTGTCGCAAAGAAGTAGAGTCACCGTCAGCTTTCTCTGTCTGCGCCGATCCACGACACCAAGCCAAGAAACGAGCCAAGTAACGAAAAGGAAACTCACATCTTCACCCAACTTGATCGCGTTTCCGCCCCATCCGGGAAGCAAGACCCTGTCTCCTGGCTTTACGCTAACCGGGTGAACTGAACCGTCCTTTCGAGGCGCACCTGGTCCGACGGCGATAACAGTCGCTTCCGGAAGAGGCGATTGCTGCGCTGACGAAGGAAGGAAGATGCCTGATGCGGTTTTCTAAATGACGAGCGAGTTTGTAGAGATATATTCAGTACTTGATGGGTGACGGTAACGGCTGAAATATGTACGCACAGATTCAGGCTTGAATCGCTGGACAAGGACTCGGTCCAGGAGAGGTGCGAGAGACTTGATGTTCTTGAAGGTGGCAGACTAAAATTTCCGAGAAAGCAATGGCTGTCAGCAGACGTTGGACGGATGGAGACGTTGAAACTTACCATTCTGGACAGGATAGAAGGCAGATGAGCGACTTGGACGTCTTAGATTTCGAGTTTGCCAATGAAATGTCGGTCACTTGATATTATTCCATGCCACCAACATCGACTTGCTACAGCAGGCTCGATTGATTGGTGCCTCCACCCGGGAATTTTCGGCTTTCTAGCATTTGCCTGGGCGCGGAATCAAATTGGCTCTAGAAAAGTGGTCAGCGAAGGAATGTCCATCGGCGTGAGGCTGCAGCACATAGATATATCGTTGAACGTTCTTGCACGGTTTGCCACGACGGGTTGTTGTCGATAGCACATTTCTTCGCTAGTCAATACAATCATGTTGTCTCGATTCGCTACCCGAAAAAGCGCCGCCTCTGCGCTCGTCCGACAATCCGTTCGAGGTTACGCCTCGCACAAGGAAGTCAAGTTCAGCAACGATGGACGAGCCGCCATGTTGAAGGGTGTCGATGTCTTGGCCAAGGCCGTCAGTGTCACTCTCGGTCCCAAAGGAAGGAACGTGATCATCGAGCAGCCATTCGGTGGACCCAAGATTACCAAGGATGGTGTGACCGTTGCCAAATCGATCGTCTTGAAGGACAAGTTCGAGAACTTGGGTGCTCGGTAGGTGTTTCTTGCTTTTGGAGGTCTAACGTTCGCTAACGTCTATTCTAAAGTCTTGTTCAAGACGTAGCTAACAAGACCAACGAAGCAGCCGGTGATGGTACTACCACCGCCACTGTTCTGGCTCGAGCCATCTATGCTGAAGGTGTCAAGAACGTTGCTGCCGGTAAGTCCTATCGCTTTCTCCTTGGAGAATTGAACTAAAATATATTCCGCTCGCAGGATGCAACCCCATGGATTTGCGACGAGGTTCGCAAAAGGCCGTCGAAAAGGTTTTGGAAGTTTTGGAGGCCAACAAGAAGGTTATTACCACTTCGGAAGAAATTGCCCAGGTCGCCACCATCTCTGCCAACGGTGACACTCACATCGGTAGTATCATTGCTCAAGCCATGGAGAAGGTCGGCAAGGAGGGTGTCATCACCGTGAAGGAAGGACGAACCATCGAGGACGAAATCGAGATCACCGAGGGTATGCGATTCGACCGAGGCTTCATCTCGCCATACTTTATCACCGACGTCAAGACGCAAAAGTGTGAACTCGAAAAGCCATTGGTATTGCTGAGCGAGAAGAAGATTTCTGCTCTCCAGGACATCTTGCCTTCTTTGGAGGCCGCTGCTCAGAGCCGACGACCATTGTTGATCGTCGCTGAAGACATCGACGGCGAGGCATTGGCTGCCTGTATCTTGAACAAGCTGCGAGGCCAGCTTTCCGTCTGTGCCGTCAAAGCTCCCGGCTTCGGTGACAACCGAAAGTCCATCTTGGGTGATTTGGCCATCTTGACCGGTGGTACCGTATTCTCTGATGAACTCGACATCAAGCTCGAACGAGCTACCCCTGACCTATTCGGATCCACTGGATCCGTCACCATCACCAAGGACGACACCATCTTCTTGAACGGTGAGGGAGCCAAGTCCAACATTCAGGCTCGATGTGAGCAAATTCGATCCGTTATGAACGACTCTACCACTAGCGAATACGACAAGACCAAGTTGCAGGAGCGATTGGCCAAGTTGAGCGGTGGTGTCGCCGTCATCAAGGTCGGAGGTACCAGTGAAGTCGAAGTCGGTGAGAAGAAGGACAGGTACGACGATGCTCTCTGTGCCACTCGGGCTGCTGTCGAGCAGGGTGTCGTCCCCGGTGGAGGCACTGCGCTTCTTGTAAGTTGATTTGACGTGCCGCTTGTTCTACAGCTTCTGACCGCTCGCTTATGGTTTATAGAAAGCCTCTTTGGTCCTGAACGACTTGAAGGTTGCCAACTTCGACCAGCAACTCGGTGTATCCATCATCAAGTCCGCTATCACCCGACCTGCCCGAACGATCGTCGAGAACGCCGGTGAAGAAGGATCCGTGGTTGTCGGTACTCTTTTGGAAAAGTACGCTACTCAATTCAACATGGGCTATGATGCCAGCACTGGAGAGTACTGCGATATGATTGAAAAGGGTATCTTGGACCCGCTGAAGGTCGTAAGTACCGTGTTGTGTGCAAGCTTGGCCGTGCATTGCGACTAAGTGAACATTCTGCTCTAGGTCCGAACCGCGCTCGTTGACGCTTCGGGTGTCGCTTCTCTGTTGACCACCTCGGAATGTTGCGTTGTTGAGGCTGAGGAGAAGACCCCTCCTCCTGGTATGGGCGGTATGGGTGGAATGGGTGGAATGTAAGTATCTGATTCGCTTTGCGTTTTTATTATTTAATATTTTTGTTTACTAACTGGCTTGTCTTCCAGGGGCGGCATGGGCGGCATGATGTAATCGGAGTGTTTTTCTTCGAATCTGCACGCCATAGCATAAATATCGGCTCTCTAGTGGTTTCTCCGATAGTATGCCGGACCGCAAGCGCTCATTTGTCAGACAAAGGCAAAAATGCATCACAGCATACTATATTAGCATCAGCACAAGTAAAAGCACACCTCAATCGTTTTGTACAAGTATATAATCTAGGTTGAACCCGTGTGATATCGTTTGATCTTCGGGCATTGGTAATGTTGCCCCTGTGCAACATGGACCATGCTAAAGTGGCGAGATGTCGGTTTTCGCAATCGATTCGCAAATGATTCGCAAATCTCACTGCTACATCTTGAAAGTGATAGCTGGACGTTACTCTATTTCGAGCAATTTATTCTCCATGTTGGAAAGGAGGGGAAGGTCGTTGGTTGACTGGTCGACTGCTAACGGATCGAGTTCTGTGCATCTCTAAGCAGCAAGGACCGTCACCATGTCGTGATCAAATTAATGTTGTTATGTTTCAATGGCCTCAGACGTCTACATGATAAACAAGTTAATTCTTGATTCCGCTTCTTTCTTTGTTCGTAATGACTTCCTTGCTTCAGCTTGAAGGAAGAACAGGAGCGCAGTGGCGACAAGGTGTACAAGGGGGAATGCAGCCTCGCGATGCGGTAATACGGATAACAAACCTAGACTTTCTTTGTTCGAGGCGTAAAGCACACAGGGCGCATCCACAACAAGCATGCTTACAATTAATCCCCCAAGGAGAGCTTGCATGAGCTATGAGAGGGTAAGAGGTAGAACAGCTGGCAGAACATGATCGATGACCCCATCTTCCACCGCTGCTGTGCTCCACGGGCGCTCTACTCCGGCGTCTCCGGGGACATCTCCTTAGCGGAAAGATTCTCCTGATCCTCCAGGTGATTCTTCCCCGCAGAACTCCGGAACACCCGGGCCGGGCGGGTGACCTGTCAGGTGATACAAGTACAGGCTTGTTTTTCGCAATGTAGCGAGAAACGAAGTGATAGCGCTGCTAGCTGCGCTGGTGATTAAATTTGGGTGATTATGGCTCGTGGGCCGATTCAGGCTGATTCCTGCTGTACTCGCGCAGCCCGCCGACAGTGCGCATTCGCAGTCTCTTCAGGAACCTAGTCCAGCGATTGTCCAGCTGATTGTCCAGCGGGTTTACAAGCGTTGTCCTTCCTTTAGCCTCTCCGGCTATCTGTCCTTCTTGAAGCTACCTTCTGTCCTCTGGACCCTCCAAAGAGCTTGCATTCCGTTGATGATGTGAATATGGCAGCCAAGTCAACCGGCGGGGTCGATCGTGTCTATCCTTGTCTGAGACAATCAAGGATGACAACCGTTTGTTTAACCGCCAATTCGCGAGGAAGAATGGGATCTCGGGAAAAGAGATATATACTCGTACCAGTTCACTAGAATAAATTGGATGCCTGGCTGTAGCTTTGGTGTTACTCACTTCGCAATCCGACTGTCACCCAACCTCGAACAAACCGTTTCCGATCGCACGTAAGGACATCAATCAATTACCAATTTGATTCAGAACCGCATTTCAAGATGCCACTGAGTCCCAAGCTATACACATGGCTGTGTGGTTTGTTTGCTTCACTAGGGTTCGTACAGGTCAAGGTGATATAGTAATAGTGATGTGCGACTGATTCAATTTTCCGGCCCGCTTATCAGGAGTATTCTCTTTGGTAAGAGTTTCTCCTCCATCCGGCGTCAGTCGTAATATTCGAAAGAAAACTAACTTCAAACCTTATTTCAGGTTATGATTTGGGTGTCATTGCCAACGTCATCATTAGTCCCGACTTTTTGAGGGTCACCAAGTTAGACAGCGACAAGCCCTCAGATTCCGACTACATCGGTTTCATTGTTTCTTCATTCTTGCTCGGGTGAGCCGGGGTAGTACAACAATTGAAAACGCACAGACTAAACGCTGCCCTCCTTTAGTGCTTTCTGTGGGTGTATTCCCGCCTCCCTTTTCGCGGACGCCTTGTCAAGAAGGAAAGCTAGTAAGCCAAAGTTACGTTGATCTTGTCAGGCTTCGCTGATATCGATACATGCGCCGCAGTCACGATTGGTGCCTGTACGTTTATCTTGGGCGGCGCCTTACAATGCGGTGCCAACGGGAGAGAAATGATGATGGCGGGTCGGTAAGTGAGGATGGGTTCTAATGAGATGTCTTCCACTCACAGCGTAGGGCCTGCATAGATTCTTCGCAGGTCTTGGTGTCGGTCAACTCTCCCTTCTAGCCCCTCTGTACCAATCGGAAATTGCACACCCCTCTATTCGAGGCCGTCTCACTACACTGCAACAGTTCTGTCTCGGCATCGGTGCTCTTGTCGCCTCGATCATCGCCTATGAATTGGAGAAGAATCACAAGGGTACCGTCTTCCAATGGCGTTTCCCTCTCGGTTTCCAGATCGCGCCTGCTATCCCCCTGGCATTGCTCATCCCTTTGTTCCCCGAAGTAAGTTTGAGGCCCCAGTGGACGTCCGACACATTGCTGATGTCTTTATTTCACAGTCCCCTCGATGGCTCATGCTCAAGGGTCGCAAGGAAGAGGCTTTGCAGAATCTGGCTCGTCTGCACGCAAGGGGTGACATCAATGATGCGTTTGTCCAGGCTGAATACACCGAGTTGGACGCCAAAGTCTCCGCTGAAGCACAAATTAGCAGTGGTTGGGTCGAGGTATGTCATCCGCTCAGTGGGTAAGCCTCTCGCCGCTGATAATGCCACACATAGGTCTTCCGAGGGCCTTCCAACCTTCGACGAGTGTTCCTCGGCATTATTCTGCAATTCTCTGTGCAAATGACTGGTGTATCCGTCATTCAGTACTATGCGCCCGCTATTTTCGCTGCTATTGGATTCAGCTATGAGAAGACTTTCCTGTTCCAGACGATCAACTCGGTTATCGCCCTTGTTGCTCAAGCCTTGTGCATTCTGACTGTCGACCGAGTAAGCTTGAACACTCAATCGTCTGGAGAGGCTTAGCTGACTGGCTGGGTCTGTGCAGCTGGGTCGACGTTTGCCTTTGATCTCCGCGAATCTCGTAGCTTGCGCCTGTTTCGCCGTGGCAACGTGAGTAGTTGGAGGGCATGCTTTAATCGGAATCTTATTAATATGAAATCTGGTTCTGCAGCGCCCTTCAGGCAAAATACCCTGCTTCGGTGGGCAATACTTCGGCAGGCTACGCTTTCGTCATGATGACCTGGATATACAACTTTGCATTCTCTTACGGAATTGGGCCCTTGTCATGGGCATACCCCGTAGAGATCATGAACACCGCAACTCGAGCAAAGGGCACAGCTCTTACTTCCATGTCCTGCTGGATCGCCAATTTCTTCATCGTAAGTCAAGGCAATCGCTCCGACTTGAGGCGATTCCGTTCTGACCCCTCGTACAGGCTCAAATCACTCCTCGAGCTATCAAAGCCATCGGCTGGAGATATTACATTTGTTTCTCTGTGATGAGTTTCACCAATGCCATTACCATCTACTTGCTCTTCCCGTGAGTTGCGACGGCCGTGCTCTACGCAAAGAATTCCAGATATCTAACGTACGATCCACCTTGACAGTGAAACCAAAGGAGTTCCGTGAGTTGCTGCTTCCCAGTTCTTTCGCAAAGATGACGACTGACTTATCCCTGTTCGCTTGAATGCCACCAGTCTGGAGTTTATGGACACACTTTTCGCCAACACTTCCTGGATCTATCCTCTCTCCACCTACAGGCCAGACTACGTCGGTCACGGTGAAGAGCAACTTCGTCGGGGCCAACTTCACGTCGAAACTGGCTACGAGGCATCCGTCGAGAAGGAGAAGGGGGAAATCGAACAGCAGGAAGAGAAGCACACGTACTAGTTCTAGTTCGAAGTATTTTGTGGAGGAAAACGTGTACTATAATGTAATATAAGGTCACAAGGGTCTTGCCTCCAAGCTAATCTAAATATGTAAAACCGTTATGAATGAAATACAATAGCATCCATACTACATTACGCTAGCGATCGACTACAGCGCGCCAAGTTACAGTCTCCCTGATTGCCTGGCATAATCTCGAGAAGATCAAGAAGAACCAGACCCAACCCATTTCAGATCATACAAGAAGTACGAAAACCCTTCTGGTGGGCCTATATCCTTGTGTGAAAGCTGAAATCCAGGATGGTCTAGCATGTACCGCTTCCTGAAATGCGGTTGACCGAACGTGGCACTACATGAAGAAATACGTGCTAAGGTTAAATATTGAACTGCGTGAATGAACACGAGCGAGCTTACTAGAGAAAGCGGCAGCCTGTTTCTTTTGCCAATACTCTATCAAAGACAGGTCTTGCGATCAACACCTTGGGAAAGCGCAGAGTGCGCATATAGACCGTACCTCACAGCCTCTTCGACTTCTTTTCTGCAATTTTGCACGTCTTCCTCTGGCGGATTCTGCACGAAGGGATCAAGATAGTCAGCTTGCACCTATGACAAGCAGCCTTCACGAGACGCAACTCACCCAAACATCGCCTTTGCTGGTCAGCATAGCATCCATCGTACCCTTGTCTAGCACAATATCGAAGTCGCCTTCATTGAACTTTAAATCCCGGATATCCATCTCCTCCCAGCGCATATCTGGACGGCGCTCAGCATGGCGGGCCCGCATTTGCTCTATCAGGGTTGCCGAGTACTACAGGGAAGTAAGGTCAGATAGGCCAAATGAGAAGAGAATGCGGGTTCCTTACGTCGATGTTGACGACATTGTGATAGCCTGCATCGTACATCTGCCTTGTTCGGACAAGACGCCGAGCGCAGTTTGCATACAATGAACAAAATCAAGGTGAATACCGTTCAGCTCAGTCGCAACAGACAATCCAAGCTTACGTATACGTACGAATTCTCCTAATAGAGAGTTTCCACATCCTAGCATCAATACTCGGACGTCTTTTCCTTTGCCACATTCATGTAGATATGGTTCAAGAAGCGGTAAGAGGTATTCCGGTTGCAGGAACCAATCGAACGATGAGTCCTGACCTTCACTGCGGTGCAGAGTTCGCGTTGAGATAAAAAGTTCAAACAGAATTATCCATTTGTGATTTACCTTGCATAGCGCTGCTCCCTGTATTCAAGGTGAGCTTAGATTCCAAGATGTCTCTGGCACTGGACTTACCAGTATTCCTTGGTGCCGTATCCCGTATTGTTTTCTGGCAGTCCTTCAATTCGGCCCATTGTTTCTATATTTCGTGAGAAAAGTGGATGTGAAGGCTCTTTGGTCTTGTACAATGCTTCAGAAGCAGCTTTATTGCGACATGCAGGTGTACGGAAAGCAGCCACGAGGAATCGATGAACGATGAAACGATGAAGAAGTCGAATTCAGCCCAAATATGTGAAACGCCACTTTGTAAACAATTACCTAACACCAGCTGCCCTCCCGTCCCGCTTCCGCTAACACTTCTGGAAGGATGATGCGCCTTTGCGAGTTAGGGGGAGGCTGCCCTGTGCGCCTATGTCGGAAATTGTCAGGTGAGCGGGCCATGGTGGTTGTCGTCATGCGCTGCGTTGACCTCTGCTTCATGACGAAGCTTGAATTCGTTCATATATCCAACGTTCAGTAGCCTGTGAACAATATATCAACTAAACAAAATGTCTGCCCCTGCTATTGACCTGAAGAAACCCGCGGCTGTCGCTGAGGAGCCCAAGGCTGAAGAAAAGGGATTGAGCAACGATGCGTGAGTCCAGAATATGTGGTTGAAACGCAGTATCGTCCTTACGCCAAATCTTTCCGTTGCACAGCTTGACCAAGTACACCACCGCTGGTACCATCCTCGGCGACGTCCTGAAGAAGTTCATCCCTACCATCCAGGCCGGTAAGGCTGTTTTGGACTTGTGCAACGAGTATGTATCGCGCAGTAGCAGATCAACCTCATTCTTACGCTAAACGTCATCGCATTCCGTTGTAACTGTTCTCAGAGGTGACAAGCTGGTTGCGGAGGCCGTTGGAAGCGTATGGAACAACAAGAAGGGTCTCTCCAAGGGTATGTTGCGGAAATCTGGTCCTGCTCGCTCCGACATAACAAGAATCCGCTTTTCTTAGGCTCTGCTTTCCCTACCACCATCTCCATTAACAACACCGTTTCTCACTTCTCGCCCTTGCCTTCCGACAAGGACCTCCCTGTGTTGAAGGACGGCGACGTCGTCAAGGTCATGCTCGGTGTGCACATTGACGGTTACGCCTCAGTTCACGCTGAAACCGTTGTCGTTGGCGCCGATGCCTCTTCCCCCGTTGATGGCAAGAAGGCCGACGTCGTCAAGGCTGCTTACGACGCTGCTCAGATCGCCATGAGGCTGATCAAGCCTTCTGTCAAGAACTTTGACATTACCGAGGCCGTCCAGAACATTACCGCCGACTACGGATGCAAGCCCGTCGAGAACATGTTATCCTGTCAACACGAGCAGAACGTTACCGATGGAAAGAAGAGGATCATTCTTAACCCCGACCCGGAGAGCAGGGGAAACCACGAAAAGTGCACATTCGAGGAAGGGGAGGTTTACGGTGTTGACGTTTTGGTCGTCACCGGTGAAGATGGAAAGGCTCGATCCGAAGAATCGCGAACCACCATCTACAAGCGATCCAACGACGTTACGTACCAGCTCAAGATGAAGACTTCCCGTACAGTCTTTACCGAAATCCAAAAGAAGGCCGGATCCTTCCCCTTCACCTTGCGAAGTCTGGAGGACGAGAAGCGGTCACGAATGGGTGTCCACGAGGCTGTTCAGCATGGTCTGCTAAGGCCTTACGATGTGGTCTACACCAAGGAGGGAACGCACGTTGCCGAGTTCTTCTTCACCAGTAAGCCCGTCGGCTCCATATGTTTGCTTCACGGCGCTGATTTAGCCCTTTTGTTCAGTTGCCCTCCTCCCCGCTGGTCCTTTGCTTCTGTCACCGGCCCCGGTGTGGTACTCGACGTGAGCAATTTTCTAACACCCTACATGGCCAAGTTTTCTGATTTTCTCTTCTGCTCGCAGTGACAAGGTCAAGTCGGACGCCATCGTCAAGAACGAAGAATACAAGGACTTGATGGGCAAAAAGTTGCGAGAGGACAAGAAGAAGAAGAAGAAGGCCGCCGCCGCCGCCGAGCCCGCCGCCTCATCCTAGATGCGGCTCTTTCGCATATGGATTGAGCAACTGACAGTACAACAAGGAGATGACGCACAAAATGGAGCCTTTGCTCTCTAGTGGTACAACAGTTCCGAAAGTCTTGCAGTATGATAAGGGGCGGAAAAGACAGGTACGCTTCGTGCACTGTATAATGTGTAGCATTGTAGCGACCAAGTGAAATGAGCACTCTTTATATGGCTGTACGAACAACGGACTTGTACATTTTTCACATCAAGCGTTCAGTGTGATCTGCGTAGCCACAATTCTGACAGCCTACCACGAAAACCTTTGCAAAACAAAGCTTGAGAATGAATGCTCTTGAAAATGCTTGAAAGCCTGGAAGGGGTGGTGCCCCCGGCGATCCATCGTCCAGATCCAGCGCAGCCAGCCACTTTGCTCCCGTTTGCTCGGCTCGGGTCTGCTAGCTGGTCTTCTGCTGTACTCCAGTGATTCTCGTTCACGCGACTTTGAAAGATACCGAAATGAAATGAAGGAACATTTTATCGCCGTCGTCTAGATATTCAAACAGATCAAACCGAAAGCAGTATCGATATCCGCCACCCACAGCATGTCCCGTTTTGAAAACGGGCTGATTCAACCGCTGCAACAATCCTCAAGCAAAACAAGTTGATATCACAAGCGGAATTCCGCAGAACCCATTGCTTTCAGTCGACGGCAACAAATTACCCATCGTTAACGTCCTTCACCTTCACGCCAAATTATATCCGTATTAGCTCGGTCAAGGTCACCACTGCCAACTTTGAGCAATCCGCTCGTCGATGAGGCTGGATCTCACCCGACGAATATGCTTATTCCACCGCGCTCCGCTCCCTCCTGGGATGACTTTCTCTTCGATTCTGATAGCACAACAATTACAGCGCCAAATAATGCGCTTGGCCCAACATTATATCCTTTGGAGATGAGATGGCATTTACCGCTGGTCATAACTTCCTACTTCATCTCTGCTCTGGGAGGATACACGTCGACGCAGTTGATGGCGCAGGTCAGAGCTAGCAAGGGAGTCAAATCGAGGATAGCATGGATTGGCTTGGCCAGTGTCGTCTTTGGTGGATGGTAAGTTTTGCTCGAATGGTTCCGCATCCCTTGTGCTGAATTATCGTCGCCTGCTGTCAGTGGTATTTGGAGCATGCACTTCGTTTCTATGCTGGCACTGGACCTCGATATACCTGTGTCGTATAATATTCCCGTCACTATACTGTCTGCAATCGTTGCCATCTTGGCCACATTCACTACTTTCGGATACGAGCTCGTCGTGCACTATATACGCAAGCTACAACGAACAGCAGAGCTTAAAAAGATGATGCAACCCAATCAACCATCAGAGTCGGAACGACTATTTCCTCCTCCGCCTCAGCTTGACTCGGCAGCGGGACTTGATAACTCGGAGTCATACGATAGCGTTTCACCCATGTCGGAAATGCCGCCGGATTTCCCAGGATTTGCACCCTCTTTTGGCTCTACAGGTCCCTCAAGACGCAGATGGATGGGTCCTAATCACAGCGACGAAAATTTCGTCAAGTATCACATGTCGGCGGATCATGATTCAGACTATCCTGCAGATAATATACAGGTGACGGCCACGACGAAGCTCAGGCCGACCTTCACTTCCGCTCAAAACTTATCCGCTCTAGGCTGGAGTGCAGACCAGGCGCGGTTAGGGTCAGTTGTCCATTTTGAAGACTCGCCACGGATTGGAGAATCATCTCCAGTAATAGGATACCCGTCGTCCACTTCTTACCCTCCTGGAATGGTCGGAAATGTCGGTAGCACACCGTCTACGTCCCTCTCGTCGCAACATCCCGATCCGTTTGCATTTGAACGGTCCTCGAACGGGTCTTTCTCTAGCGAAACAATGGCCACGCTGTTTGGTCCTGGCATCGGACAGCCATGGGCGAGAGAGGATGAACTGTCGCCGCCAGGCAGTCGGCCTGCAACTATTGTATACCTTGCAAAAGTCGTTGCAACAAGATTCACCTACAAGGTTGTGGTTAAAGGTGTGCTGATGGGGTTGGCGGTGGTTTTAATGCACTACACTGGCATGCGAGCCATGCGTATGGAAGGAACGATCATCTGGAATTGGTGGTTGGTGGCATTGAGCATCCTGGATGCTTGTATAGTTTGCATGATCGCCATCATTTTTAGTAAGTCAGAGGTCTTTTAAGCTCTGTACCGGTAAACTTACCTTGAATTACAGTGCCTCTGTCCCAATCGAGCTTCACAAGCCAGATCATGTTTGCTCTTGTGTCCGGGTTTGGGGTTTCATCAATGCACTATATAGGCCTAGCTGCAGCCAAGTTTTACACCACTATCGCTCCCGAGGACCGACATGGAGGGTATCAGCAGACACACTCCTTGCCCTGGTCGATCGCCGTCATCGCATTCGCGACTTGCCTGATCTCATATGTTCTTCTAGCTCATACTGTCACGTCATCTCGCGATGAGCTAGTGGAGGCTATTCGAACGAAACGAGCTTTGTGGCGGACTATGGCAGAGAAGGAGGCGGCAATAAGGTCCGACAAAATGAAGATGGATTTCATCAGTGTAGCAAGTCATGAAATCAGGGTGAGTTTTACGTTTGCAATCATATGACATGCGACTGACCCATCAAGACGTTGGCTATAGACTCCGCTTCATGTCATTGCCGGTTATGTTGATTTGCTCGCTCAAACTGAACTCACAGCCGAGCAGCAGGAATATATTGCTGCCTTGCGTAGCGGCTGTGCAAGTATCCGGCTCATCACATCCGACGTTCTCGACTTTGCAAAACTGCAAAACCCCAATGCCGAGTCGCGCGCACGTAGTGCCGAGATCGATATCCGCAAGATCGCGTTTGATGTTGTTCAGGGTTGCTCGTCGTCGACGTATGTCGCCTCTGTCAGAAGCATTCCCTCAAACAGCGGTTCCTCGAGTGCTCCAGCCGATCGACCCGATATTATACTGGAGATCGATCAAGATGTACCCACGACTGTCTATCTGGACGAGGTATATGTGTCGAGAATTCTCATGAACCTGCTCAACAATGCTCTCAAGTTCTGCACCGACGGATTCATACTGGTCCGAATATCAATGTCTGATATCACGCACGAAGGCGTACAAAGCTTGTGCCTGTCAGTCTACGACACTGGCATAGGAATTGCTAAAGATTTCCAGTCCAATATCTTTGCGCCATTCCGACAAGCCGACACCTCTCTCACGAGGAAGCATACCGGGACCGGTCTCGGGCTCGCCATCTGTTACCAGCTTGCGACGAGCATGCATGGCAATATGGCAATCTGGAGTCAGCAAGGAGAAAACGCTGGAACCGAGCTCAGCGTATATTTGCCGCTTGATCTGTCTACAAGGAGCCCCATCGAGAATTCCAGTAAACAACGACAGCCCTTACACCTGGATCATCCGTTATCAACCATACGTCCGATACGAGACTCGCCAACTCGCCTGACTGTCGGACTCCTCACGCGTTCTCGGAAGAAGCAAGCCATGCTAATCGAAGCTTTTACAGCTTACGGATTTCAAGTGGAAGATCTGCTGGCGTACCCCGTTCCCAGAGCCAAACCTATGGATCGAGCGTGGATAGACATAGAAGCCATCAGCCAGCACTCCGATAAAGTAGCTCAACTATTTGCGATCCCGTCGCTACAAATCTTTGTCCTCTGCGAGAACGCCAGCACTCTAGCGAGGGACCATCGCATTTTTGGCCCGACATCGCCGAGAGCAATGGTTATGCTCATGCCTCGGCCAATCAATATGACAGAAGCATCAAATTGGATATGGGATCTAGACCTTGCCACCTCTTTCGGTGGTCGATGGCTGCAAAGAAGTTCCGGCGCTGCCACAGTATCCCAGAGTACGGTGTCCATCCCATCAACACCGCAGTCTACTAGCAGCAGCACGCCACCAGACGAACGAATTGTCTCTGCAATCTTGGAGGGAGAGGCACCACTTCGGGTACTGCTGGTAGATGATAACCTAGTAAGCAATCCCAAGAAAGCGTGATGACCCGGCGTTCTCACCAACCTTTGTACGATTCCAGATCAATCAGCGACTTGGCGTGCGCCTTCTTTCGAAGATGAAGTATGAAGTAGATACGGCCGAGAACGGCCAAGTGGCCCTCGATAAGGTAACAGCGGGGGGGGAACGATATAGCCTAGTCTTGATGGATTGTCAGGTAGGTCTTTTTACTTGTTGCTCATGCGTTCTGGAACTCATCCAATGTGGTCCACCTAGATGCCCGTGCTGGATGGGTTTGAAGCGACACGAAGGATAAGACAGGCCGAAAAACTAGGGATTTTACACGGGCACCTACCCATCATCGCTCTCACAGCAAACGTATCGACAGACAGTCGGGAAAGATGCATCGAAGCTGGCGCGGATCATTTCTTGGCGAAACCGCTCAACTTGTCCGAACTTCACGAATGCATCAAGCGTTTCGTCTGATGCACGGGTTTACCACAAAGGGTTTCAGCATATCTCAATGTACAGTATCATCAATTGCATCAACAACATCGGCTTGGGAGTCGATTCATGTATAGGTTTGAGGTTATCAGCATGTTATATTGAATATCATAGTCAGCGTCGTCGGAGATTCTATATGTATGCGCCTGTTCGGGTTCAGCGTGAGCCAGCTACTCTTTACTGAACCACTTGCAGTGGGAATTGTTGATATGTTTCAAGTAATTACCCCGTCGTCTGAGAAAGGGATTGATGCTATCACTCGTGTCGTACATGACCATCTGTGTGTCGATTGCAGGTCAACCCAGAACATCACTACGTCGAGAAGCCAACCGGGGTCTAGAGCCGTTCGAATGTTTTACCCTCGATATATTTTGAATGGACTCGCACAAAGAGTTATGTCCATAAACTCCCTCTCGCACTGTCGGCATTGTCATCCCGCTTGGACCTTTACCAATCAACCCCATACACCCCCTATGCAAGTTGTATCCCAATCCTCAACCACCCATCCGGCGCACAGACACACGCAGCCAACCACGCAACCTCTGCCTCAGGCGGGAGGACGACGCCATACAGGATCGGTTTCGCGAGGGTATAACATGTGTCCGTTCTCCCGGATTCCGTGGTGTCGGATCCTGTTCCCGATACTGGTACGTGGCTGTTTTCTGGGAAAAGAAGCGGCAAGGTCTGCCGTAGCATGTGGATGATCGTCGTTGGTTCTCCTACGCGTATCACAAGAGAGGATCAACAACTTCAGCAAGTAGCGGCGACGGGGCGTGGAGAAAGCGAAAGCGAAAACGAAAACGAACCGTCTGAAGTAACCGGGCTGACAATATCTTGTATCTCCGGTGCATTGTCGCTCAAGTACAACTTCAACGGCACCGAACGAACAGCATAACATGAATCCGGGGACGACGACGAGACACCGAGGTTTTCAGGTGGTGGTTGGGATAGGGTGGCGGCGGCGGCAGCGGTGGTAGTGCTGGTGGTGGTTCCTTTTCCTCTTGTGTGGCTCGCTGGTCTTGTTGGTGCAGGTAACGGCAGCGGCACAATCTTTTGCGTGAATCGGGCATGGGTTTCGTAATTATCTATTTAGTTTTTTCGCCGGAACGTACGGCAAGGTGTGCAGGGGTTATGCGAATATCAGGAAAATTGGCTTACGTTACGCACAGTATCAAGAGACGAACAGGCCAGGGAGGAAGGAAGGGGGAAAAGGGAAAGGAAAGAAGGAAAAAGAAACAAACGTACGATCAACCACGCCTTCCCACGCACCCTCCAAATCCGCCCTCCTCAGACCCGTGATCCGCCGTGTATTACCCCATCGGATATAATCCGCCTCTTTTAACAGCGAGATGAATCCGATCCTGCACGTTTCTATGGAGTTTGATAAGGCGGGTTGCGGAGCTGACACTGGTGGTGGCGGTGTTGATGTGGTGGTGGAAGTGGGTGTGTGGGATGATGCTGCTGCGGATGGGGAGTGGCCTGGTTTCAGGTGAAGGATCAAGCGGAGCGGTGATGTAGGGTTTGTTGTTGTTGATGCTGATGCGGTTTGTCTAGTTGATTGATGGTGATGATGATGGGATGAGGAACCGGGATAACTATTGATGATTGTATGTAATTGGATCATATCGACCGACCAATGCCTACCACGCAACACACAGAATCAGCCAGCGTGCCTTTCCACCACCGATGCACCCGGTTTGATAGGCATGAGGAGGCCTCAAGCACGAACGACCAACGCACGACGCACCATTTACACACGTCCCGCTGTTTCCCGTTCCTGCCTTGCCATTCAACTTCAAACCACCACTCATCCCTCGTCCGTTTCGGCTTCATGCCGGACTGGCTCATTTGGCCGCTCGTCATACTCGATCCTGATCCTTCGCGATCCGCCGAGGCAGAGGAAGAGAAAGACGGGATAATGCTGGAGATGAAGATTTCTTCGATTTCGGGTAGGAGGAGCGGGAGGTAGGTGTATCGTGGTACTTGCATCTATTATACAAGTCAGCTCACTTCTGTAGGTTTTACAAGGAGAGCGTGTGATGGGACATACATAGTACCGCGGCAGTTCATCCTCTTCATCATCACCACCATCATCCTCTGATCTCTGATTCCCCTCGACAGCGTGTCGTACCGTGGACTCTTGTGGATGACCTGGCGGTAACGACTCTCGTGCGAGTTGTATCTCTATCGGGATTGTTGCTTTCCATGTCAACAGCCGGAACACGGATGCCTGTGACTGGGCTGAAGCTATTGAATCGCGAGAAGGTGGCGGGGTCATGGTTGATGTCTTGGTGAGTGATGGCAAGCTATAGTGTTGCGTCTCGGTGAGGTCGTTGTATAGTGAACCGAACAGACCTCTCCTTGCCGGTCGTCGCCGAGAAGGGGGTCGTAAATGATCCCCCTTTTACCGGCTTAAAAAGGGGAATTTACGTGTTGATAGAGAGCTAATGTTCGATTGTTTTCTATTCTATGCAAGGTACAAGGTGTTCATGTTAAAAGTCCAAGTACGCCCTACATCCTCTATGCAATTCACTTCTTCACTACCTTGGAACTCACTGCAACCTTCCCAGTCCCACTAGCATGGAAACCCACCCGCTATCAATAGCGCTCTCATCGCCAATCCCGGTCTCTCCGTCATTCATCTACCTACACCACCCATTCCATTCTTCCGGATACGCCCTACCCGCGAGCTTCACCAATAGACAGCTCTCCGCCAGTGGACATTCAAATGGAAAGGACCATTCGGATGAGGTGAAAGAGGAGGAGGAGGAGGAGGAGGAGGAGGAGGAGGAGGAGGAGGAGGAGGAGGAGGAGGAGGAGGAGGAGGAGGAGGAAGTAGGAAAAGTAGTAGTTTCCGTCGATATGGGTGATTTGGGAGGAACTGGTACCACCACCAACTCGCTTTCCCAAAAAGCATTCTACAACGCCGTCATTCGACAACTGTTTACATCGATCAGCGCTACACTGTCACTCCTCGACCAACGTAGATCAGATACGGCAAAAATCACTACAGCGCAGAACCCACGATTATCGCCGAACCTGTCAAGGCAAAAAGGGTTGACAGGTCCGACCACCAAACACTCCTCCCTTCCCGGCGGCGCATTCGCCAGCAGCACCGCCGCCGCCGCCGTCGCCGCATTCCACGAAAAATTCGCCATGATCAGTCAGAAAGACGTGTACCGATGGGACGTCTTCCTCGTCCGCGTTCGAGCAATGATGAATGCTTTCCACTCGGCTTTATCGGTCCTTCCTCGCCACAGCCGTAACGGCGCGGAAGGTGCAGACGGGATGACGATCTCAGGTGGTGGAGAAGGGAGTAGGCAAGTCTCGTTGACGTTGGTGGTACTTGAGGCGGAGTTGTTACAGAAATGTCTGGGAGGGACCTGGCATGCGGTATTACGTCTTAACGAGATGGTGAGTTCCACCTGTTCGAGCAAACGCGCCGCGAATCTACCCATCCATCCATTACCTGTATACTGTCACTCACTCGAAATACGAACGCACATTTGCTGATCCCGTTTATTTTCGGTACGCGGTCCAGATTGAAACGTTTGGAACGACACTCGTGCTTTGTTCCACGCATGCATGGGACGATGTTAGACCCATGACGGGGGACGCACCGGAGCCGTATCACTTGTTTCTACGTGCGCCGAATAAGAACGGTAAGCCGCTCCTTTGCATACCGGCGGGGTCTGCTATAACCCACTGCAACCATGGAGCTGATCTGGGAAAACACATACAGAAACCCTCCTCGCGTTATCGAAACACAACTCTCACCCGCTCTTCCCCTACTTCCTAGACCTACTGTACACCGCATGCTGTCACCTCATTCCTCGCGACCTCGTCCCCGAATCAGAGAGATTGGCGAAAACGTTGTGGCAGATATATATGCTCCCGCTCGATGGGTTCCCGCATCGGGAACAGGACACGATTTACCGCTGGGACGGGGAACGGGTGGAAGATGCTCCCATGAACATGAACGTCGGGACTACTGGTGGTGGTGGTGGTGGTGTTGTGGGAGACAAGGAGAGTGATGCTGAACCGCTGCGGATCACGTATCAACTTTTGACGGATCTCAAGAACCAATCATCCTACGCATTCGCAAGCGCCAATGAATCCCTCATCCCGCCAGGGCGGATTTCTGCTTGTCGCTTTCTGCGCGTGTTTACTGGCGAGCGGAAACGGAAGCGTCGGGAGTTGGAGCAGGAGTTTAGCAGAGCGATACAGGGTGGTGAAGGTGGTGGTGAAGGAGGAGGAGGAGGGGACGCATGGTTTGCTTTAGCGAATCAGGTTAGGCAGGAGCAACAGAACCAGCCACGTCCCACAACGGATCCAATTATCGCCAAGTTATCAGGATTACCAACAACGAAACCGCCGATCCCGAAACCCGCGTTCCCACAGCTGCCCCTGTATGGAAAATACCTGATCCTCGCTGCCTACTGCGCGTCTTACAACTCGCCACGAACCGACTTGCGCATGTTTGGGCGAGGTCCGCTGACGCTTCGTGGCAAGACTCGACGGTCGGGGTTGGATGGCGGTGGCGCGGGTTCTGCAGGGAGAGGGTACGAAGGTTCAGGATCCGCTGGGAAAAAAGTCGGCGCAGGGTTGAAAAAGACCAAAACGTTGGGGAAGGCGGGCACCAAAGTCCCACAAGGGTTGTTGGGTCCAAAATCATTCCCGCTGGAGAGGATGCTTGCCGTTTTTCAGAGCTTGTTGGCAGAACATGGGTTCCGAGCTGATGCGTACCATTCGGATGAGTTTTCGGATTCTGGTTCCGAGTCGGAGTCGGGGTCGGGGTCGGAGGCGTCTGCCAGTAGGTCGGAGGACGGTGGTGTCCGTGGTGCCGATGCGATGGACACAGAGGATGGAAATGGACCACCCAATTCGCCAAGTCGAGACAGAAGCAGGAAACGGAAAGAAGCCAGTGGACGGGACTCGCGACGCGGGGTGCTGGATTTCAGCGTAGTGGATGAAAAAGCGAAACGGATCGAGCGGAAACGGAGGCGCGAGAACGAGATGCTGCGTAGTTGGGAGGAAGAAGTCGAGGAGATTTCAAGGAGTGTTGGGCTATTCGCACTGGTACGTCCCCGAGGCGCCTCTTGGTTCCCTTTTCCCTTGTGCTGACCGCTCGGTCGCCCGGTCTATCGTAGATTCGTGAACTGGAAGGACTTCGCCTGCTGAATCGCATCTCGCCCAAGGATCGGCTCGACAATATTTTGTTGCGTTGCGAAGCGCCAAAGGAGATGGTGTTCGAGTTTGCGCGACAGGTCAAAGTGGATCTTGGGTCGTATTTGGTAGAAGGGGAATGAACAGGAAATACAATTCAATAAGCCCGATATGGACAGAAACAAGGGCAAACACTACCACGCATTCGGGGATACAACATGTGAAACAAATCGGCGCCTGTCGGCCGTTTTCAATTTATCACGACCACTTCGTCACCTAAGCCGACACAGCGCTTACATCCCTCCCGCAACCTACAATTCGCAAAATCCGTATCAATGCTCTTATGCAAGACTTTCAACCTGTTATCCTCCCCCGCCGAACCTCCTATACACATGTGAAAGATCGGATCATTCTCATAAACAAGCGGTTTCCCATGGTTATGAAACAGTCGAAACTCGAGTCTTGCCTCTTTGGTCGCCGACAAGTGTTGTGCCGCAAGATGTACCGTCAAGTCGGAAAAGATGGTGTACCCTTCCGTCCAGGTTTCTCCTCTCTTGCAAAAGAGCATGCTGGAAATGTTGGCGGTGCAGATGTGCATGTCGATGATGATGGACGTGAACTGTTGTGATTCCTTGTCCGAGAAATTCGCTTGATAGAGCTATGTCACGAGATGTCAGCTTCTGGGTAGTCCTTGATCTCGTACAGAAACATGACTTACAAGGTATCCCTCTACATTGGACAAGTCTTCGTCTTCTCCATAATAACTCCACTGATGCCTATCGTACCTAAACCCTGCTTTCCCGACTGCCTTGACCGACGAAACAATCCTGCCATACGACACTGGCTGTCTCCCACGATAGCTATCATAACTCAAATACACGAGCCTTGGCACCTTTTCGTGCTCGAATCCCCATGCCCGTTCTGTCATGGCCTTCTTCTCCATCAACACAGCGGCAATATCGTTGACGGCCGCTGTCGCATTCGAAGGTCCTCTGATCGTCGCTGGATCATGCAGTTCGCCTATTCGCATCGCACCGTTGTCCACGCAAAACTTCAAGATTTCTATGCCAGGGAAAAAACGTTCGTAGATGGTGATGCTGGCACGATGCGGGTGGTCTTTCCAGATCATCATCCATGGTCGACAGTGGATGTTGACGAGTTGCTGTTCTTTCGCGTAGGTTGTAACGCCCTTCTTGCAGGTCTGCTTGGTGTATGTCGGCGCAATGTTATTGATAGGAAGTTTCATGTCAAGTGAACACTCTACGATGCTGATCCCGGCAAGCTGTCAGAACAAGCCGGATCAAGTAAATAGGAGTCTTAGGAGCCACCGACTTACCCAATTTGCGCATAATTTTGCATACCCGATTCCTCAAGCTCTTCCCAATTCCAAACTTCTACCCTCATCCAAACCTTCTTCTTCCGCTGTGTGAGGTACGGTTGAAGAACCCGTTTCAACTTGTGCGCCGTGATGCTCAGTGAGGACAGAGTTCCATAACAATCGCAAGCTACCAAGAGGTCGGCAATGACAAGGAGTATATCGTGGTGGAAGCGTTCGAGAATGCTGGGCTCCCCCTGCCAGTCGATAGGCATGATTGGGAGCCTGTGCAGTCTGGAATGAAAGTGGTGTTTAGTGGTGTTGATGAGATGAATGTAGCGAAATTCGTATCAAGGTGACGGAGTATTCAATAATATTCAGAAGTTGAAGAAGTCGAAGCGTTTACCCTAAAGCCACGTGGGGACCCCGGCACCCGAGGATGAGACAAAGGTGGCCACCCTTCTGGAGTCGACTTATCGGTAGATCTGCTTATTAGAACACTACAGAAATATACCCTAACCACACCTGCCTATACATTCCCGGCGGTAATACCAAGTGCAACCAGCAGTAACCCCCGACATCCATCGTCAGCCACAAGCCGTTATGCGGTTCTTCCCCTCATCATCGCTGACGGGAGCGAATCGGCCCAGATCACGCTCGTCAGCAACTTCTTCGTCTTCTTCCAGCTCTATCGACGCAGACGTACGATATGGAGGACCCTCTTCCGATACTTACTCGCCGACTCAGCCTCCTCCTCCTACCAGAACGAGTACTGGCCTCCCAACGTCTCAGTCATCCAGGGCTCCCTTGCCCGTAGTTTCTCTCGAGGCGAACAAGATGGCGGCTCCATCTACCAGACTCGATCAACTATTCGCAAACACATCAGCCATGCCAATGGACGGATCGGCCGACCCATCGACCAGCTGTGCAGGGTACCTATATTCCGCCTTTCCACCAGAAATCTGTAAAGAAGTGGAAGAGTACGACCGACGAGCAAGCCAGGCGGAACCGCTTCACTATTTCTCGGACAACCAGCATGCTCAGTATGTTTGCAAGGAATGCATGGTACCACTGGTACGTCCTCCCCACGCCCTTCCTCGCTCATATCTCGATTCTTACCATTCACTTTCCTCTCTGAAAGGCGTTACAAGACGAAGTCGTCTCGAAAGCGTTCTCCGGCAGTCTAGGACGCGCATAGTACGCTCCGGTTTCACGCCCATCGTCGCCCCCCTACGAATGCTAACTGATTCTTACGGGCTCGATGATTCCCCTAGTCTTCTTCATTCGACCGTGAACACTTATTTAGGAAAAAAGGAAGAGAAACGGCTATTGTAAGCGTCCATACTTCGTTCGCTTCTGATTCTAGATGTATCACGCTCATTTTTTGCACCCTCCTCCCTAGGACCGGGATTCATACGGTCGCTGATCTTCATTGTAGGGGATGCCAACAACTCGGGAAGAAGACGACACTCGGATGGATGTATTTGAAAGCCAAAGAACGAGACCAGGAGTACAAAGAAGGTATGTGCGGGGGTTTGACAATATTGTAAAGATCCCTCAAGGCTGAATAGATTTCTACGCCGCGTGTTCAGGTAAATATATCTTGGAGGCCGGACGGGTGATCAAGGAGAATAATTGGTCGTTGGACGACTAGCTCCGTTACTAGGGTGTCGAGGAGGTTCGCTTGAATTGGTCACCTTGCGCATTTTAGGTATCCATCATTACTAGGACATGACATGTATTCCAGCTGTAGTTTTAGTCGATATCAACGACGTCCTTTCGAACATGGTCCCAAGGCGGTGCAGCTGGCGGTGCTTCCGTGTTCAGGAAATCGACAATTGAAGCACCTGGGTTTGGCAGTACGTAAGCGCAAAGAGTCCTTGAACCAGAAGTTCACAATGTATGCGGCAAAGTTTCGTGTATTTTGGTAAACTCGACCACATATGTCCCTCTTTCACGGGTCGAGGGTATGCTACTAAGGTACATGAAAGACGGACGGTGTTTCCTACAGAGAAGCCTTTGAAAAGATGGGTGAGAGTATTTCTTTGGTGTTTGCATTCCGGTTTTATGCAACAGCGTAGCTGAGGGCAATGACGAGGTAGAGGGCGACCACTGAAATGCAGCAAGCATGAGACAGGTTTTCCAACAGATGAGATAATGCAGAGCTTACACATAACACCTTCCATATAGTTACTCGAGCCATCGTTCAGTAAACCACTGACCAGGATGACGGAGACGAAAAGCGCGATAGTCTACGTCGCAAAGGCAAATCGTTAGACTTTGAGTCGCAGCAAACGCGTTCGAGACATACCTCGAAGTCGGCAAAGTACAGTGTCAAGGGTTTCTATCAGACGCAAAGCGTATCAGTCGACAACTCTTATATTTATAGTCGACTGCGTCGAAAGTCACGTACACCCATGGGCCAGGCCAACAAGGTCAAAATGGGGATCATGCCGGCGGCGATTTGGATGGATGATCCGACAGAGACACCGATAGTCAACTCCATCTTGCCCTTCATTGCCATCCAAACGGACGTGACATGCTCGGCAGCCTATTACGAGGAGGCGGGATCAGCTCTTCAAAATTTTAGCGGAAGTGCCAGGTTTTTGCCGTACATTACCAACAATCGGCAGGAGGATCAGCTGTAACCGAGCACATAGTCAGGATTCGAGTCACTTCGCGTTGAATAGCGAGTACTTACACCTAGAAATCGAAACGAAGCGCAGACGAGCAAAAGGTTAACGAAGCGAGTCAGTCTATATGCCGCACAACCGGCTTACCGATGAACCTGTTCACAAGAGCAATCAGCAAAGTTGCAACCGAGCCCACGAGCGATACTTACGGTTTGGGAATGTGCCATTTGCTGGCCGTGTCATCAATAGACGCTACCAAGACATCGGCGCAGAATGCAGTGACGACGGTGACAGCTGCAAGCCAGAAACCAGCCGAGTACGTGTCCATATCCGCTACTTCTTCCTCTTCCTCCTCTTCTCCATCCTGTCGAGCAGCTTGCTCCGCTTCAAACAACTTGGAGTGCGATTTCAACTGTCATCGAGTAGGAGATTGGTCTCTACGGTACCAAGTGGGGTCAATATGAGGCGACGTACCTGGAAGTAGAGGTAAATAAAGTAGACGCTGAGCAGGATGATACTGGTACCACGACTAAGCTTGAGCAAGCCAGCCAACGACTCGTCATTCGGGTTCGGAGCACCTTCGGGGTTCTCGTGATCCTTCATCATAGCCAGATCGTGCCCGGCATTAGGCTTTCCGCGGTTATAGGTACTGTGGTCTGAGCGGGGAGGGACAACATGGTGTAGTAAATGTTCAGCCTCCAAGAGAAACGGACTTACAGGCAGCGGGGATGACGAGCGTGATGCATGACAAGGTCATCAAACTGGCACTCGTCTGAGCAGCAGTCTGTCGGAACTGAGATTCCGAATACACGAAACCACCAGCGGCGAAAGAGCAGCCTACGAAAGAGTTACGAGCAAGGGAGAAGCGGAATCAGCAATGCTTGTAACGTTCTTTGACGGAGTTTTTGAGCTCACCGAGAACCAACAGCAGGTTGGACAAGATGGACCCCAACATGGAAGTCTGGACCAGTCGAAGTTGATCTGCGAAAGCGCGGAAAGGGATGAGCTGTTGAACTTGTGCACGCTTGCTGTAACTTACCTTGTTGCAAAGCAACGATACCGACGATAAGCTGTACGAATCCCAGAATCTGTTAGCAATCCAGCACCGTGAAACCAGCACGTAGTCATACCTCGACAGCGTTACCGACTGCGAAAAGGGTGACGGATACATCGCATTAGCCACAGCCCGGGCGTATATCTGTACATGCTGAAGACTCACAAGTAGCGTTCAGGATTCCAGCCAAAGTCTGGCCCATACTCATGGACAATTGTTCAGTAGCATCACCTGGAAGAGTTCAAAGCTCAGCATTATCGAGGCAGGGCAGAGGGCAGCGTAACGACTTACCCAATAACTAGAGGATCATTATACGGTGAAAAAATGGCGAAAGGACAGAGGAAGCATGGCGACAACGAATGTTTGTGAGCGGGTGATTTCTGACAGTTCTATGCCTGCTTACCTTTGCGAGAGGGATGATAGAAACGAAACTGATCACGAATTTGATCTGCTGAGGCCAGTTGACAAAGTTGCCTACATTATGCCAGATCAAGAAGCAAGCGAAAATGAGCCTCTTTTCCGACTGATGCTAAGAGCAATACGTACAGGCAAGCGCAAAAGGCACACTGAGGAGCAACAAATTCATCCAACTGCCAGTAATCAGATGTCGCGAACTCTGTAACGGAGCGAACCGTTTGGCAGGGGATGCATTGGCACCATGCGACGACTGTCGCCGGGTCGTAGAAAGCAGAGGTTGTCGCTCGTTTGCTGTAAAGCGGAAATGTCAGATTCAAGGGGCAGTAAGCGTATGAAAGAAGACTTACACGACATTGATGCGAATTGGTGCTGATAACTGAAGACTCTGAGCGAATCTTATGAAGCTTCAATCAGAAAAATAGAAGATATGCTCTTGATGATCTCGTTCGAAAACAAAATGACGATGATCCTAATCCCTCTTCGGATTCAAAAGTGACGATTGCACGAATGCGGCAATCTCTTGGGGGCACAACAGCTCAGTGGACTTGACTTGATTTAAACAGCTACGTGAACTCTTCGGTGTATACTGAGATGTCACAATGATTCTTGCTGGAGTAAATCAAGAGATTATCAAGAGTATAGGAAGGATGCGAAGAAGCTAGTGTGATGCATACACGTTGAGTTGAATATATGAGCGTAAACTATCTGTACAACTAGTAGTAATATTGTAATTCTCTCATCTAAGCCACGACATGACGAAGTTTTCTTTCCGGCATTCTTTTATTAGTTGACGCTGTTGACGACTAGACAGGAGAGGCAGCGGACTTCACCACACCATCCATCGGTGCCTTTTCGCCCTCCAGCTCCTGTAAAACTTTCTGGCTGGCCTCTGGTCGATAGAAGATGACAAAGGCGATCAAAGAAATGGCCAGCCAGGCAATCACAAAGTAGAATCCGTATTGCGTTCCTTTCCAGTTGGAGAGATCATTGTCGACTCGAGAGTATAGACCTGCTTGTACGGAGAGACCAACGACGGAGCCTGTGGTGCCAGAGGCAGGAATGTTAGAGCTGTAAGTGGTTTCTTTCCAGGGCACCTTAAGCTTACCCAGCTGAAGGCTGACTTGTAGGAGCGCCCCAGCGACACCAGAGGCTGATGGTGGAACCGCTGTAAAGTGTCAGGAAGAGAATCAGTTAGTCACGAGGCTTTAGAAACTGCAGCACACACGGATTCACCTTGGATAATGGCGATGTTCAGGCAAAGGAAGGTGAGACTATAAAGGTAAGGCCACCGACATCAATCAGTACGATCCTCGAAACAGATGTTCACAAGGCGATGACACTCACATCATGCCGAAACTTCCAATCGCGCAACCCGTGAACTGACAACCAAAATCCTCGCAGACAGTTAGCATGTTTACGAAAATCTTCAACATCTTCACCGTTTTGACGGGACTCACCATGTACTTCCAGTAATCATTACCATGACCGCCGTCGCCGAGGATAAGCAGCACAGCCGCTGGAGCGATGGCGATGAAGATCCCCCCGATGATGGTCCATTTTGGTCGGGAGAGCAACGCCGGGATGTATTGAACCAACGTTCCACCCACAAGGCCGGCGATACCTGGCAAAGGCAACGAGAAGTGTCAGGATGCAGTAGAATGCAAGCGAATAACGTGTCGCGACTTACCGATGGGGATGATACGGGCGGCGGCAAGAATAGCGGAGTGGTGCGAGACGATCTGGTAATAGTTTGCTAGTCCGAGGCTTACTGTTCCCCACCACAGGTATGGGGTCATCCTAACGTAGGACGTCAACGTCAGCGATTGTACATGACCGGTCATGAAAAGCGAAACTCACGCCATGAAACATAACAAGACCAAGTTGGGGAGCTTGAGGAGCTTCATCGATAGAAGCGCTTTATCTTCGTGGATTTTTGACTCCCAGACGAAGAACACGACGGTGAGGACGCAGGAGATGAGGAACGGCGCCAAGAAATGCTCGTTTGTCCAGCCATCCGTTGTTCCACCTACCATTCCACACGATGACGATGGAGACGAATCAGCGTTGGAACGAGTCGCATGACACACAGTCATCACGTACTGGTTAAACCCAGAATAAACAGCAACAACGCCGCCGTCATCAAAAACACCCCGACCAAGTCCAACCTCTGCAACTTTGAAAACTTGTTGGCGGCGACATGTCGTTCCATCTTCCACGGCATCATCAATGCTCCTACACCGGCGGAAGCGAATGCGAGGATTGCCATGAAGCGGAATAGCCATCGCCAGGACGCGAGTTCGAATAGTCCTCCCCTATGATAGAGAGCGAAACGTGTTAGGTTCGAACGTGTATGGGTTGCGAGAAGGAAGGGGGAAAGACTTACAAGACGACTCCGAGGGTGTTTGCGATCGCTGCGATGAGACCGAGTAACGCCAATGCGCTCTGCAAGGATAATGGGTGAGATCGTGCGTAAACGGTATGAATATTAACCACTTACCTGTTGTTTGTCTCGAACGGGGAACAAATGAACAATCAAATGGTACGCGCTCGGGATCGTGGAACTTGCAGCGATCCCCTGAAGCGCACGCAAGACCAAAAAGCCGTACTTGTTGGTCACTATGTAGGCGGTATGATAGGTGTCAGCTTGAGATGTATGTATGCGCTCGAGATGAGGCGATGAGGCTTACCGAAAGATGAGATGAGGAAGAAGACGGCGAGCATGATGAATCCTCCTTCAAAGACGATATGAGCGGGGTACAAATCAGATACCCTCCCCCAGAACAACAAGAACCTGTAGTAGACCCAGTAAGCCAAAGGCGCCACCACACAAAGGGTAGGAGGAGGGAACGTACGAAGCAAAAGTCATCGCATACGCCGTCAAGATCCACGTGATATTCCCAGCCTCGAGTCCGAGATCACGGGAGATGGATTCGGTTGTGGTGATCAGGCCACTGACGCTGACGACGTCCAGAGCGGTCGCAAGCGAGAAGACTGCCAACAGGACATGCTTTCGTACAGAGGAAAGACGGGCGAATGTATTTTCTACGCCGTTATCGTCGTTGTGAGCGGGTACAGCATTGACTTGTGTGTCTTCCGGCGCAAGGGCTTTGTTGGTGGCATGCAATGGGGCATCGAGGTCGTAGTTTGGAGGTGTGGTGTCGCTGTCCGATGTGTGGGCCCTGTCTGGAGGAGTCACGCCTGCCATGGTTTGAGTGGGTTTGGTAAAGTAGTCGCTCGTTGCAGATGGCCGTTTGTTGGCGAAGAACGAGGAACGTCGAGTGTCCCTCTCGGCTACGAGCGTTGGTGAACGAGGAATCGACTTTTGGAATGTTTCGGAAAAGGGAGGCGGGTTTGGTGAAGCCATATGGTGAGAAGCTTGAGTTGTTATTGGTGATTGTTTCCTGGTTCTGTGATACTAGGGAAAGCTGAAACACACAAGCGGATACCTGTAGATTATCGTTACGTTACTTGCCAGTATATATAATACATGGGAATACAGATAAAAAACCTAGTCGACGTACATCAAGAGATAGATCCGTTCTGCATCCCCTAAGCTCTCTTCCTGCATTCGCCGTTCGGCCTCGTATGCGATTCACCACCTGAAGGATGTACTCCTTTCTCAAGAATATTGCTCATTCTGGTTCTCACTCCTCCACCCAATCCTCCACCTCTACACCTCCTTTCCACCTTGCTGCCCACTGCGATTACCAACCATACCCTTCATACTACCAGCCAGCTTACCAGCCACCATGTCAATCCTTTGACTCAACTTTCCGGGCATGTCGGGCATCCAGTCATGAACCCCGAACGATATTATCAAGAATTCAACGAGATTTCAAGAGTCGCCGGAATAACGCGTGTCGTGGTCGATACTCTGAGGTGTACCTTGTTTATTCCATCGCCGACGGTCTACCTTGGCTTGGCTGATGCTGAGGCTAGATGCGAGCACATGATAACAGAATGCTATTTCGCGATCCCGATTATCAAGCTCTTCTCTCTGTTTGGACAAAGGCCTGGGCGGATGGATGACACATACAATCACATACCAAAAACGTCATTTCTACCGCGGATACAAATCTTTCTGGCTGCTAACGTTTCAACAGCTGTTTCAGCTTATATATTTGTTTAGGCGATACGCAGTACAGCTGGCAGTACACCGACTTGATCGCATTTCTACGTGAGTCTCGAGTCCCGAACATCCAGTACGATGCATCCGAGTTATCGTAAAAGCAGGAAGCAGGAAGAAACCTATCATAAGATAGATGCGAGGACAAACGGCGTATCCCATTTCCCATTTTGAATATTCTCTTTTGCTCGCACTGCTGCTCAGACAAAGGTGGGTTGGCATAGACAGACAGCAGTTCTCATAATCTGCTTCCTTTTCGTGGTGATCAAAACACCGTCTCTCGACTCTCGCATGGCTGAAGTCCGGGTTTCGTGCTCATTGGGCCCATTATGCAGCGCCTCGGAACCATTTGTTCTTCTATACCTCACAGCTTCCTCCTTCTTACGTTCCATTTCTCCAGTTGCGTAACACTCTACTCTACCCGGTACCCACCATCAAATGAACACGCAAGCTTTTGCGTAGCATAGCGCAGCTGGTCCGTGGAGTGTTTCTGCATCATAATACGATGTCAAGCGTTCTTCAGAGCCGGAGAATCTGCAGCTGCGTCGTAGCGTGAGAAGCTGAAAGCCAAGGCAGCGAAACAAACGGACGAGTCGGTAGTAACGTGCAACAATGAAGATTGCCGTCTTACTCGTCGACTCCTTATGACGCTCGTCGACTCTTTATGCACACGAAACGAGGTGCCATCCCTCCATTCATATCTAGGCAGTTCCAGACGAACCTCTACGACCTTGCTCCTCCATTCGCCGCGTAAGCGCTGCCTTCATCCGACACAGACGCATATTCAGACCCTGCGGCCTTCTTAAGCCCCGCCTCGACTCGTGCTTCTAGCTGGTCCCATATCTTGAACGCCAACGGATCCGCCCAGGACGGTGCGAATGGGTACCTACGGACCGTCACCGCCGGCCGAAGAAGAGAAGAATGTGCAAGCGTTAGTGTAAGGGACACAGGTATGGTGGAGGGTAGAGGTGGAGGTGAATTGGGTGGACTGGGGGAGGGGACTTACGGAATCCAACTCGCGTCCCGGATGATGCCGCCACCTTTTACACCATCACGTCTCCCCTTGCCTGCTTTACCGGTACTCTTTGCCTTCTTCTCGCCGCCGCCGCCGCCGCCGCCGCCGCCGTCCCCGTCTTCATCTTTCTTTCCGGTCGTGTCTCCCGGTACACCAGTCTTGTCATCCCCATCATCGTCGTCGTCGTCGCCGTAGAGAACCGGCGCAGACAAGGCATACAAAATCGACTGCAATGCGCTCTTCGTCGATGGAGTGAACAGGTAGATAAGCGGTGCCAAGAGGAGATACCTGTATCAACAGAAAGAACATGAGCCTTTGACGCGCTTCGCAGTGGTGCTGGTGGTTGGTAGATGGAGAAACTTACATTCCCCAGCCGAGGTACGAGTCCGGGAGACCCATCAAAGGCCGAATGATGCCCCATCGGTTGAACCCGATCACAACGGGCAGCGCCAAGATGTTGCTCTGCACGGTGATCTTCTTGCCGTTTCCCGTCGTTGGAGTCGACGCGGCTTTACTCTCAACCATCGGACCATCACCGCCTTTCCGCCTCCGGAGTGAGTTACCCTCCTTGTCGTCCATTCCCTCCTCCGCCTCCTCTTTAGCATCGATAGGAACAGGTATCTCCGGTCCCGACCCTGGCCTTGGTGGGATCTTGAACTCTGACGATGCCGCCGCCGCCGCCGACGACTGCTGATTATGACTCGCGCTCGCCAACGCATCAAGGATCTTTTGTAGGTGTTTCCAAAGCAAGATGTTGCGGAGGGATGCTTTCCCGCTTTGAACGATTGGCGAGTCGGTAGTGAATGTGGATGGTCGCTTTCGTTCCTGTTTCCGAGGTTTTCTTTTTTGATTGAGAAGGGTGGTTTGCGCCTCCTCTGACACTGCCGCCGCCGCCGCCGCCGCCGACGACGACGACGACACAAGCAGCTGATCCGCGGCTTTGTCCTGCTCTTCCACCGAACTACCAATCAACGGTACAGCGGCAGAGTAAAACGGTCCCAACACATTCACGAGCCGGATCGAGCGCTCCATTGGCGCTTTCAACAGGAACGGGAGCATACTGTTCAAGAAGAAGAATTTCGCTTCTTCTGCGTTCCATACAGCCCGTTCCGGTCCCGCTCCAAGGGCAGGGGCAGGGGTTGTCTTCTCTCGTCCCTGTTCCTGTTCCTTGGCCACCTCGTCCCGCACACCAGCCCACGTATCCCCCTCTATCCCTTCCTCCCCCTTCCTCTTGCTCCTACCAGCGCGGAACATCTTTAACGGCGCATCAACACTCCATTCGTCTGCCCAGACGATGGCATCGATACGACGCCCATCGTCCCCCGTTCCAGGAGGTTTGATAGCCCAGCGGCGGATGAATTCCTTGATTGCGTCCGGGGAGCGGGGGAGAGGGTCGCAGTGTAACGATGCGGAGGGGATTGATGATTCTTGTTCTGGTTCCTGGTCTTGTTGACCGTCTGGTAGGGTGTTATCGGTGTCGATGTCGGTTTCGTTTACTGTTGATACGGGTACTGCGCCGCCTGTTTTAGTAGCAGCGGAGAGCCGGATGGCGTGTAAGATCGTGAGTAGTTTTTGTGGCAGTGGCGACGGGATAGGCGGCAAGTAGAGCACTTGTGGTGGATGTGGGAGGTTGACTAGATGGTCTAATAGTGCATAAACGAGCGGACTTGGGGGTGCCTTGAATGACAAGAAGTCAGAGTCAGTGATACGTTACCACCACACACACACGTAGGCTAGAAGAGTACGTACCACAATAATGAGGAACTTGCCAGCCCAGTCCCTTTCCCAGGTACATTTCCTACCCTCCACCCACACCGTCTTGAACACCAGTAGCAAGCCGAGGAGGCATGTGCTGTAAAAGACGGTATTGAGGGAGATGGAAGTAGTTTCCGCTATTGATCCGAGGAAGTGGAGGGGCATTGGTGAGGATGTGGTAGGCGGGTGGGTGGGTTTGTTAGCCGGTAAGGAGGAGGAAAGGGGTGTTTATGAATTGGGTTATAGAATGCTTCTTCGCTTGAAGTTTCTGGGCAGAAGCAATCGCGTGTCGTCCGTGTTTGCTTCCGCTGTTTCATGCTTTTGTCATTCGTCATCACACAGCAGGATTCGCTTTCTTGCTTTCTTCATGCTCCGGACTCGTAGTCCAGCAGATAGGAAGACAATGGCGGTAAACTGGTGCATCTTTCGCGGCTGTACCATTTACACCTCTACACCTCACCCGGACCCTTCATCTTGAAACTACGGCAGCGATATCACAAAATACAGAATACAGGAACCACCTCCCTCTTCAATCTGCATCCGCGACATCAAGCCCCGTACGCTAGCAAGAAGTCTATCACCCCATCAACCCATCTTTTCTATTGTTCTTCATCCATCCACCATTCATCCAGCTAAACGAACAAAAAAGTCTTTTGTTCTCATCCTTTGGCGCGCCCCAGTGTAGACAATACGATGAACGACACACTGGACGTTGTCTGGAGATGGGTAAACCGAGCCCTTGTTCACAAACCATTGGAGAAGACTTGATTCCTCGTTCGTTCGTTCGTATATACCCATTCAATTCACCGGGTTAGGTAACGAGCAAGCCACCGGTCTTATTGCAGGCATACCGATATCCAAATCTTGCCAGCTCGTGCGAAAACGCTCTTTGCAACTGCTAGGTCAATTCAGAGCACTTTGACGCTCGTTCGTTCGATCTCAGCCGCGTAGCACAGTTCTTTACTCGTCTTCAACCTGCGCCGAGCTCCAGTAAAGCGTGCTACGAAGCAGCATCATTTGTCAAGGACCAGTTTCACGACCTTTGGTTGAAGCTCGAAACGGATTACTCAAGTGGTGTAGCTACCGGAAAAACAGATACTCGTTCTCTCGTGTTTGTTTCTTTTCGTGATCGATCCATCAATCAATCGTAAGTCCAAAGATTCCTTTCATTAACCCTCTTCACCACCCCTACCCGTTCCTTGCATCTTTACCGCCGCCATCAAGGAGTCATCTAGAAACCTTGGTGTAAAACGGATTCCTTCCCAGGCACCAACCGCGTCATACTGACTTTCCGCTCGTCCTTCTCTCTCTCCATCTTCTTCCATCGCCTTTCCATCTTTCATCAATTCACCTCGTCAACATATAAAAAATCAATCGACTCGACACGATTCAACGGACCATCATGCATCTACCGCCTACCGGTACCGATCTCTCCGTCCTGTCCATGCCCATACGTAACACGGCCCGCTCATCCGCTCATCCGCTCATCTGTAACCACCATCCCGTTCGGCAACCCAACCCGCATCATTACCTTGGCTATTCCAGTTGAGGAAGCGCAGATCAAGCCTCTCACCCCTGTTTCTCATCTCTGTCGACCCGACCACGGCGCCACAGATACACCGTCCACTTCGTCTCTATTGTCGATTTCACGGGAATTTTCAGCAGGTGACCCTCTATCTGGGTCTCATTCGCCGGTCGAGGTATACGTATACAGGATAGGAGAGAACAGGTAGCTAAAGGACTCACTCTATACATCCATTTATTCGTCCATCTACTTGTTCCTTCATTCGCCGGACGAACGCACCTACAAATCCGACGTAGTTAGTATCTACTACCCACCAGCGATCCCAAGACCAAACCAGGCCCGGTTTCTTCTGATACACTACGGGTGATACAAGGTACAAGGACCACCGAAAACGAAAACGAAGAAACGGAAACCGGAAAGGGATATGGGTTCATGTATGTCTTCTGCTGGGCAGGGGGATGAGGCGGAACAACGAAGGAGTCGAGAACTAGACAAGTTGATCAAGGAGGTACGTTGGTCCCCACCCCACACTCCCCTCCAATCCACTCCACTCCGTACTCGCCTTCCGGTAGAACCAAGAGGCAGGCGCTCGAATACTGATCATGCCTGACTTGACTTGACTTGACTTGACTTGACTTGACTTGACTTGGCGTTGTTCAGGACGAAAGAAAAGCCGCAAGACATATAAAGTTGCTCCTCCTCGGTGCTGGTGCCAGTGGAAAATCAACAGTCTTGAAACAGATGAGATTGATACATGATGTGACGTTTGTGCCAGAGGAGATTGAATGTCCGTGTCTTCTTCCCCCCCTTGATCCGCCCGTGGGGGATGGCCGTGCGACTGATGGCTGGCTGATATCCGGTTGCTTGAAATGTGTGCAGATTACAGACAGCTGGTTTTTGAAAATATCACGCAGGGGATGAAGTTGATTATTGACGCGATGGATGAATGGGAGATGAGCGTCCTTTCCTCAAACAGGGTACGTCCCAGTCCAAGCCTATTCCCCCTTCTTTTTCTTCCGCGTTCTACCACTCTGCAGAAAACACTTACACCTCGCCCCAAACTCAACTCCCTTTTTGGGCAACCGGTTCTCGCTCGCAGAAATTCATCGCCCTCGTAGACGATGCCCCAGAAATCCGACAAGGTCAAGCATTCCCGCTTGAATACCGGGAACCGCTGGAACTGCTATGGAGGGACCCGGGGGTACAGCTTGCCTATTCGCGCGGGAATGAATATGCGTTGCCGGAGAGCTTGCCTTAGTGTGTATACCTCTTTCGCTGCAACCCCTTCTTTTGTTGGGGATTGGCAGTGGTGTATATGCCGGTTGCTGATCGGTGGTGGTTGTCGGTTGTTCGATGTAGCTTTTATGCGCAGTTGAATCGGCTGTGGACGAGCGATTTCAAGCCATCGCATCAGGTACGTTAGCTTGGGTACCTCGTCTCTGAGCCGTGCGCACTGAAAGGTGCTGATCGGTGTGGAGGATCAACAGGATATTTTAAGGATCCGAGTAAAGACGACAGGTATATCAGAGACGAAATTCACCGAGGGAGATTTGACGTATTCGTGAGTTTTCTATCTGCTACTGGATAGTCTCTGCTGGTATCCGTCACGGAGGCTGGAATCGCTGTGTTGTACAGGTTGTTCGATGTCGGTGGACAGCGGTCTGAGAGACGGAAAGTAGGTTCCTCACTTTGGCTTGCACTTGCATACGCGGAGGTAGTGAATCAACTGACACGCCCGCTGTTTGGATCAGTGGGTATCCTGTTTCGAGAATGTGACAGCGGTGCTTTTCCTCGTTGCGTTATCCGGGTATAACTCTTCTCTGGTAGAAGACAAGGACTCCGTGAGTAGGCCGAGTGAGGAGTCTTGTTGCGCTTTCTCCGTCGGCTGACTTGGAGTTTGATGGTGGTGCGCTTCAGAACCAAATGCATGAGGCATTAATGCTGTTCGACTCGATTTGTAACTCTCAGTGGTTTGTAAAGACCAGTATGGTGAGTCAGGCAATCAATCACCTATTTTCGCTCTGCATTCCGCTAGAACTCACGTGCATTGTGCGCCGCGCAGATCCTTTTCCTGAATAAAGACGATGTGTTCCGAGAACAACTAGAGAACCCGAACTCCCAGATAGCAGATTATTTCCAGGATTATGACGGGCCGTCGGGTCCAGCGGGGTATGAGGCAGGAAGGGAATACTTTAGGAGAAAGTTTGTGGGGCTTAATCGGAGTGCTTCTAAAGAAGTGTATACTCAGTAAGTCTATTCGCTGCGGTGTCATGACATTTCGCGAGTTACTGATTTGTTACACCTGGGAACAGTTTTACGAATGCCACGGATACAGCTATGCTGAAAGTCGTGATGGCAGCGGTGCAGGGTATGTGCACGATAGGTCTTACGCAGCGACCAAGGGCTAACGTTTTGCGCCTATATACTTCATCCGGGATATCGTTTTGTAGAGTAAGTGCCTTTGCCTCATCCTTTGCGGTTGAATCACAACAAAAAGTGCTAACGATCCTGTTTGAAAATTCGGTCCTTTAGTACCATATTGCGGACCCAGCTTCGCGACCTCGCCATCTTCTAGAGCTTTCGACTTGAAGCCTATCGCCCTCGTTTCTTGTTGTATTTTTATGATTCCACATCAGCCTTGCCCTTCATTGACAACCATCAACGTTGGCTCTTCGACTTCTCATCCCTTACCCTCCAGCTTCATCCGAAAACCCGTGGTTGGGATCACCGTCCGTGGGAGTGGCTCTGTGAGCCCTCTGAAAACTACTAGCAGCACAACCCAATCATGCGCTACTGCATCGTTTGGAACTCGGTTCGACGCCAGTCGATATCACGATCTGCTCTTCTCCCCCTCTAGTATTGTAGTGATGTTGACAGCATCAACAAGGTCACTAACTGTAAAAATATGGTAGTAGGGATGTCAGGTTATCTCGTCTCCGCTCGATCCCTGCTTATAAACATGTTTCATGAAATGTAATCGACCTTATTCTCGGAGAGGGATGTCATACTATACGGGCGCTTTTCCCCCATGCGACCTTTGACACGAGTCCGCACACGGTACCATCTCTTTCGCCAACCTTCTGGAAGACCCGTGGAAGCCGTCTGCCTCGATGTATTCAAGAGCAGAAGAATGGCGAAAACAACTCAGTGATTGCTTCGATGCAAATCCGCCGCAGTCGTCCAGACGGGGCTTTCGACACATCTCATAAACGCTCGTTGCTGCCACGATACGGGGTAGATAAAACGATCCCGTCTCGTGAGCCAACCGGTCAACTAGCATAATATCAGAGAACCTGTGGTGGATGTGCTGAATAGCTAGCTAGCTAGCTAGCTGAATGAGCTGCTGAATGCTTTTTGTGTATTTTGTCAACGTAAAGGTTTTGTATCCGCGAACTCGAGAATGTTTCAAGATTCAGATGATGATGGCTATAACATAGGTGAGCACCATGCTTCATCTCACCACCAACAGCTCCACTATCAGCCCCTTGCACCTCACGTAATAGTCGGTTATCTGCATCAACAAATACTCCACACCAATACCATGGCACCTAGCAAGAAAGGAAAGGCTGGCGGACCGGGTAAAAAGGGCAAGAAGTTTGTGGAAGACAAGGTAAGCTGCTATGATAATAGGTAGTCTTTCACACACTGGAACGCTGACTGCTGCTCTCACCTAAAAAGTCTGCTCTACTAAGCTTGATGGACAACCTCCCAAAGATCCAGAAAGAGTCTGCGCGTGACGCAGCTCTTATCGAGACACCTTCTGCAAAAGGCAAATCCGGTAGCTCGGCTGCGGACGACGAACAGATGGACATTACGCATTCAGATGCTGAAGAGGTTGAAGAGACGGATGAAACCGATATACAGAGAGCCAAGGCAAGGTTTGCAAAAGAACAAGGAAAGAAGATCAGCAAAAATACACAACGCACGAAACTGAAGAATAGAGCTCTGGTAATGCACACCTTGCTGTTTTCAACCCATATTACACCCGACCTCTAATCCGGTACCTCAATCCACCTTGTAGCTCGACACGAAACGATCCATTCTTGCACAGACGAAAGAAGCGAAGAAACAGCGGAAAGACGCCAAGAAACCAGGATTCCAGAAACAGGCGAATGGTTCGGCTTCAGCGGCTTCAGATACGAAACCGAAACGTAAAGTCGGTTTCGCTGTTTAGCACAACAACACCTGTGCAAACTCTTGGGGACAGTCTGGGGCAGTCATCAAATGACGTCCAACGCCCTCTTTTAGCACACACCGAAACCGAAATGCATCTGGATGCGGATCTATAACGATACCACGGACCACACGAGGGGCTTAAGGCCACCTTATCAATGAGTCCGGGCCTCGAAATCGGTTAGGGGATTCTGGCGCTCTGGAGATCGTCTCGCGGGTGCAATGCTAGTATGGCAGGAGTACTCGGTTGTACATAACATTGACCCCGTTCGCAGGAGCGTTATTTCGGTGACTCTACATGACGATGTTTTACCCAGATATGCACGCCGGCATTTCTTCACAATGCAGCAACGCAACATGTACTGCCGAAATAAAGTCAAGAGCAGTCTGAAAGCCTTGATGCCTGCCAGCAAAGTATCCTTCGTCGTCTCCTTTGGGGTAATACATCAAACCCTTTGTACAGGCCTGATTGGACGACAAGTAGCAACACGCTATGCGAACTCATTGTTGCCTTTCTCTTCCGCTGACGTTTAGCTACACGTTCTCTGTCGTTCCCTTAGACATTCATCAAATTGAGGCGCTCTTCGTATTTTGTTTCCCAGGTGCGAAAGTGGGCGGAGCTCACGCTATCTGCATTTGTGCGAGCGCCAGACGTTTCCCGCATTCTCGTTTGCGACTGACGAGTGACCTACCGACTGCGTTTCGAAATGCGTCCCGCTTTGAGGCTTTTCACATATAAGAGATGCCCACTCACCTGGTAAAGGCTTTCTGCATGACTGAAAGTCGTCGCAGAGAGTTTCGAGGCGCAGGTCAAAGCTGAATAATGTATCGCGATGTCTTGACAACTGGGCGACTTCGCGCAGCTTACTTCATTCGTGCTTCTTCTGATCATTCTCGTATTTACCGCCGGTATATCTCATGTGGATTCGAGGGCGAACTAGAATCAAAGGGAAATGTACAAGTCTTAATGTAATTTCAACGCCGAGCATGATATTCCCTTCTGCTTGTAGAAACTAACAAGAAGTAAGCGCGAACTGTGTTTCGAACGACCGAACGCTCTGCTTCACTACCACTGAGTCGCAGTAGCTGAAGCTGAGAGCTACCGCAAGCCGTCAAGAGAGGAAAAGCATACATTTGATGAGTACAACGGTCATACTTGCAGAGATTTCGGACAATACAAACCTAAACAAACGCTACAAATCTACCTTTGTATTTACAACTTTGAATTCACATCCTCTTTACTCGACAAACCTGATCCGGACTTGAGTTCCTCGGCCAATCGTCTTCCAATCCATCTACCAAACGCCATCGTCGTCAACATCGGGTTGACTCCACTCGCACTCGGGAAAACACTAGCGTCGGCCACATAGAGGCCCTCGCATCCCCATACACGCCCACGTTGATCCACCACGCTGTGCATTGGAGAACTTCCCATTCGGCAGGTACCCATTTGGTGCGCAGAGCCAAAAGTCGCAAGATCCAGTGGGAGCCCACGGGCATTCAGTGCCGCAAGAAAGTCGAGGAAACGAGGATCCGCGGCCCACCCATCAGCGGGTCGCTTTGGCTGGTCGGCGACGGCGGCGGTGCCCGTCGTGTCGTCTCGTCGCCAGATTGGTGCGCCTGCTGTGGCAGTAGAAATCTCTTTGGCGCCCATGGTATACAGCACTTTGCACATCTCGAGGATACCCTCGAGGAGATGTTTTCTGTCCAACACCGAGGGCGTATAATCGATCAACAACTTGCCGGTCTTTGCATCCACTCGGACCCTCCCTGGGTGCTTTTCTCGACACAGGACAATATGGCCTTGCGTGTTCGGGTACCGAAGGAGCCGTGATTTATATTCCGCTCCAGAGTTCCAGGGGGCAAAAGACAGACTGATTCCTGGAAGCATATCCATTCCCTCGAGCTTGACGCCATGGCCTTGACCATCCAGATCCGAAAACTCGTTGATCACGGTGGTCAAGATGTTTCCTTCCCACGGGCGGACTTCGGTGTCCCATTCGGAGAGAACGATGCATGTCGGGTGCAAGTAGAGGTTTTTCCCGATTGTGGGGTTCTGTGGCGCGAAATAAGTTCCATCAGATCTAGATCCTGCGACCATCCGGGAGTTGTTTTCAGAAACCAACACATACTTTTAGACCACTCCTGAGCAAAACACAAGGCGAATTCAACGTCCCGGCAGCAACCACTACCCGATTCGCCTTGATGAACGCCTTGTGCAAAGTACCATCGGACCCCTTGACGGTGCCTACAACGCCAACAGCCTTCTTCACCGCTCCGCCGGACGCATTCGAACCCGGTTCAAACACGACTCGATCGACTTCAAACTTGTCCATGATCTCCACCGTCACAGCACGCGGTTGAGACTTGGTCTTGTTCCTCGATTCCACGTCCGCGACCGCGTCGGGATCCAACTGGAGATACTCGCCAAGGAACGCACGCTCTCCACTCATCTTGCCGCTCCTCCCCGTCTTGACGTCATCCGCCTTATTGGAACCTCTACACCCAGCCGTACAACTCGCGCCACACTCCCTGTGCGCCGCAAACGTTCCCGTAATGTTCTGCGGGACGGGTTTACACACGTACCCGAGTCGACGGGCGCCTTCGAGGAGCGTCAGGTTGCCAATATTGTGGTCTTGCTCTTCCGGGGTTTTCACATGCAGGATTTTACAGACTCTAGAAGGAAGGCGTCGTTCGAGGGATGAGTCAGCGTGGTAGCCTTTGACAACTTTGGGATGGGTGAGAACCGCGCGCGACCACATACTCATCCATACAATCCTGCCACTCCTTGCCCAAAAACATGGTCTGAAACGCCCCCGCCTCCTCCTCCCCACCACTAGACAACCGACTCGCATCCTTCCCGCCCACAGCCGTCAACTTTGTCCACTCGGCCCTCACTTTCCGATCCGTCTGCAACGTCGCACTCCAATTAATCTTACTCCCGCCCCCGACCGTTGCGCCCGCGAAAATACTAATCGCGCCCTCCTCGCTCCCTAGCACGCCGCCACCCTCATACATCCTGTCGAATGACGCGTTTTCCGTCGTCTCGAGCTCGTGCGGGGCAAAGTAGTCGCCCTTTTCGAGCATGAGGATGTCGGGTCCTTGTTGTTGGTTGTTGGAGGAGCGGGAGGCGTAGGTGGAGCTTTCGAGTTGTTTCGCGAGAGACCCGACGAGAGACGTGGCGCCTGACCCTGTACCGATCACCAACACGTTTGTTTCCCACTGCAACACTTCCTCACCGCCCGTCCCCGTCCCCGTCCCCCGCTTCACACCACGCGCAAACAACGCCTCACGACGAGCCTGAAACCTATCCGCTGGGCTATCCTCCCTCTTCTCCTCGGAAACGGCAGGAAGCCCCGGGAACCCCACAGCGCGGGGGACGAGTGGTTCTGATCGTAAATACAACGCACGAAGGATCCCGCCAACGGTTTTTATCCCGAATCGGATGGTCGGGATCCGGGAGTTGTATAGTTGTTTGATGGTTGTTTCTGCTTGTGTCGGAGTGAGGGATGCGAAGGGGGTGGATGAGCCAGTAAGGAGGAATGCTGGGATGGAGTAGCTGTGATGTGACGAGGAGAGTATGTCAGCGATTCAGCCCGTCGTTCGATATGTTGAGCAGGGATAGTGCGAATGTTGGGTGTTGGTCACAGAAAGGCAACCAGGCAACCAACCCGACTTACTTGAGAATATCAACAAACTGCTTAACATCGCCACACCCCTTCTCCGTCAACCGATTCCTCAACGCATCATCCAATGTATGCCTAAACGCGTCACTCTGGGACGGCGTCGACGTGAGAAACTTGTAGATTGCTTCCTTGCGTTCTGGTGTGATGGGGCCTTGTTGGTGGATGATCTCGTGGGCTTGGGCGGGTGGGAGGGCGGGGAGGAAGGCGTCCGCCATGAGGAGGAGGGAGGCCCATTGGGTTGGGGTGAGGGTGTTGGGTGGCATTCGGTGGTTGTAGGCGTTGGCGTTGGTTGGTTATCGAGGTAAACCACACCAAAGGAGGGAGACTGGGTTTTTATAGGGTAACTGCCTCCCTTGGACTGGCGGACAGGGGGTCAAACATGGCGTTTACTTATAGTCCTCATCCATCCCTCGATGTTCAGCCAGCTGTTCAGCCCACCGATTTCTCGCTCGGGACCTATTGTATGTCCGGTCACTCTTCTTTCCCCGGAATACCCGTGGGGCACCTGCTTACCTTCCCCCCATTGCGATCGAGCGGCGAACCAGGAAAGGGGATCAACCCAAACAAATAATCTCGGCATACCCGCATAGAGATAATCCATACTCATACACCGTGTAAAGCTGGCAAGGAACACTTGCACGCCCCAGGTATTCGTCGAAAAATGAACCTAAACTTCAACTTTCCCGACCTCGTTCCCGATCCAAGTTTCTCATTCACATCACCTACCACACGCGTACCCGTCTTCCCCCCAGCATCAGCGCAGCCATCACAACAACGACGACCGGGCTCATCCACGCACCACCAAGACGTACAAATCGACGACCAAGCACGGGATGCGGCGAGTGCTGCGAGTGCGCTGTATGATGAGCGGCTGAGAAGGGTCTTGAGTGGCGCAGGGGAAGGAGGAGGGGAAGAAGATCTGCCAGAGCAGGAAGAACGGGTGTACCGCGCTGAAGTGAGTAAACCTTTTGTTCCTATAACAAGCATACTACCTGTTCGACTCGGAGACTTGTTGACGTTGACCTTGACCTTGTTCTTGTTCTTGTTCTTGTTCTTGTTCTTGTTCTTGTTCTTGTTCTTGTTCTTGTTCTTGTCCTTGTTCTTGTGATTGTGATTGTGATTGTGATTGTGATTGTGATTGTGATTGTGATTGTGATTGTGATTGTGATTGTGTGTGTGTGTGTGCTAGGGCAATATCAGAAACTTTGGGTATAATTTCTTATTACCGCCCGGTCGGAGACAGACGCAGGCCGAGACGGAACATGCAGGTAGCAGGGTACGTTCCCCACCATCCCCACCACCCGGGTTTCTCACCATTGCTTTTCCTGGCTGGGGTTCCTTTTCCTGCCTTTGTCAGGTCAGGTTACTGACACCTCGTCCTATCACGCTTCGTTGCACTTTCACCGCACCGCATCGCATCGCATCGCATCGCATCGCATCGCATCGCATCGCATCGCACGGCTCCCCCTCCTCACCAACAGTCATCAACACCATCAGACGGCCGACCACCAGACCATCGACAAGAAGACAACCAACTGCCCTCCGCCGCCGCTGGCGGTGGCGCTGCCGGCGGTGGTGGTGGTGGTGAGCAGAGCGAGGTACTTACCCTCGGCGGGGGCGGGTCTCCGGGTTTATCTGCGGGTGATCCGGATGGGGATGGGGATGGGGAGGGAGAGGGGGAGAGGGATTTGGATGAGGAGATGGAGGATCGGGATGTTAGTTATGCTTCAGAGGAGTAGCGGAGTAGGGTGGTGCGTGATTGGTTCGTGGAGGCGAGGTGAAGAAGCGGAATGTTACCGGCGTTACTTCACGGGTTACGGTCACGATGGACGTTCATCAGCCGGTTTACTAACAAGTACGTATATACAAAGTTCGTCAAGTATGCGGTAGTGGTAGTATCGCATTCATTAGAGGACGCGTGCGGCTGACTGGTACTCCTTTACCCAGGGCGGTGGGGGGTGACGCCGATAGGTTTGGACGCGTGCTGCGGAAAGGCGGAGAGGAAAGGAAAGGAAAGGCAGACGAGAGGTGGTGGTTGAGATACTGTAGCATGTATGCATTGGTAGAGAATGCGATTGGATGAAGTATCTAGTATATTCTTCGTGGAGAAGATGTTTGATGTTTGAGCGGTGTGTAAGCTCTAGATTGTTGTTGGGGTCTCTAGGGGATATGAAGATGCCTGTAGTCAAGACAGCTACAGTCCTTGCATAGTATCTTTCAAAACTAGGAAAAAGGAATAATTATGCGAATACAACAAGGTGGATAGACGGAAAATTTGGATCCGCGTAGGGTGATCGTGTTGCTGCTGCTCACTATCCATCATCCATGTAAACGTTGAGCTCAACATTCCATTCACTTTGCCGGTTTACTAAACGCACATCGTCTACACCCAGATCATACACCTCAATCCGGAACCACCCACCCCGCTCAGCGACCTCACCAGGCGCTCCCTCGCGGACCTTGCAACCCACAACACACAAACACACCCACGAAAAAACCCAAAAAAATGAGCACCATCGACCCGCTCTCCACCTCGGTTCAACAATGGCTCTTCACGCCCATCCAACTCACACGTACACCATCCCAACAACCTGCTGCCACAACCTCGACCACCACCGCTTCGGGACATCCAGACGATTCATGGACGTTTGGGAAAGAGTATCAGGAGCGCATGGAAGCGGTTCAGTTCCTCTTGGCTGTGCAAAAGGATTTACATTTCCAGAATCCGGTAAAGCAGCAGGTGGATCAGTGGAAGGTGCAGCAGAAGACGGTGATGCAGCAACAGCAGCAGCAGCAGCAGCAGGGTGGAATGGCGATGGGAGTGCAATACGGTGGTCGTTCGGTGATGCAGCAGATGGGAATGGGGATGCAACACCCTCAAGGACGGTACGGACAGAATAGTAACGGGATGATGGACCAGCAGCAGCAGGTCAACTTGGATGCAATGTCGACCAAAGATCTGTTGGCGCATAGTGGGATTTTTGGACACCCGAATAGCGCAGAGTATGAGCATTGGGTCAATGTGAATCAGGAATTTGAACAGGTGTGAGTTTGTTGTGTTTTGTTTTGTGTGGTGTTGTGCGGTGTTGTGTTGTTGGTGGTTCCTTGTGTGCTTGCTGTGCGATGAGGCATCGGCGCTGGAGTTGGAAGCAAGGTTATCGGGTGCTGATACGTCGTTTTTGCGGGTTTCTTTTACTAGACCATATGCCAAGGATGTAGGGTATACCGCTGCATCTTACCTCCACAGGTTCTTTATGAGAAGATCACTTAGGGATTATAAAGCAAAGGTAGGTCTCGTCTTATTCCACCCTATCCAGCGAAAATCCCACCATCTGCAGGCTTTCACCTATGCGTGGACTTTGGCCGAGCGAACGTGTCAGCTTATAGTCCGGCAACCCTTGTTTTCTTGCCCAGGAAATCGCGGTGGCGTGTCTGTATCTCGCGTTGAAAGCCGAGGAGAGGATGAATATCAAGATCCGTGTCGTGGCGAGGGCATTCAAGCACAAGGCCGGGCAGGGGAATGCGGTAGGTCGTTGCGCCCCCCCTCTGTTCTTTTGAGGAAATGACACATGCTAACGTTTGGGACCGGACATTAGCAAACGGATTATTTTGAAAACACGATCGCGAATTATGAAGACATTGTGCTGGAGACACTGTGTTATGATCTACCGATACCACAACCACTAGGCTACGTCCTTCGCGCGCATACATTCTTCTACCCACCACCATCCCAGCAGGACGACAAACAGCTTGCTGGTAAAGAAAAAGAAAAAGAAAAGGAAAAGGAGAAGAGAACATCAGTGTGGGATGAAGATGACAATTCATGGGGCGCGCATTCGATGATGCAGAAGAATCAGATGAATAACAAGTTTCAACAACAGCTGCTCCGCCAGAACCAGGAAAGACGGTTGGCAGCCGAAGCGAGGGCGAAGAAGCGGCAGGCGTTCGAGGATTTGCGTGGCGAGGAGCTGGGGAGGGCTGCTTTGTTGGATCTTGCGTACATGATATGCGATGAGACGTGAGTACCCACCCTCTTTCTTTCCCTTGCCTTCCCTCTTCAGCTCGCTCTCAGTCTGACCTGGTATTACGCGCTTTCACTCTGGCCGCGACAGGAAAACATCACCCATCTGCCTCCTCTCACTCGCCAACTATATCGCATCCGCATCTTACCTCCTCGCACAATGCATGGTGTTCGATACTCCGCTGGCGGAGGCGTTTGAGAAAGTCGATGAGAGGTGGTTGGAGGCTTTCGGTGGCAAGGAATTACGGTTGACGGGGCAAGGTGGGGTCGTGCAGTTTAGGAAGACGCTTGCAGGTACGTTTTTTTGCGCATAACGCTTGAATTGTTCCGCACGTGTGCCTGGAAATTGGCAAGTGCTTATGCTTTTTCCCGGTCGGTTCGGTGATGGTAGATACCGTCAGATGGATATTAGAGATTCAGGATGTGGGGTTGATGCAGTCTGTCATCGGGGATTGGCTTAAAGCGGTGGTAAGTCCTGTCCTTTTGCCCCCGCTCGCAGGACCCCGGAAGATAGTCGCTTAGCTCCATTCTGGTGTTTTGATTGTTCCTGTGCAGGATGTTCCGCAGATAGCGGGGACGAGTGAGAAACCGATGAAAGATGAAGGGGGAAAGGTGGAGTAGAAATGAGTGCGTGGGTGAGGAAAGGGAATGGAACGAGAGGGTGCTATGATGAAATGACCCTGGGAAAATACTATTGCGCTCCACGGTCAAGTGGACAAAGGTTGGCTGGGCATCATGTGACGGTGGTCTTGTAATATATAGAGTCGTGCCCACTCGGAGAGCCAATATAATGAACATACAGCATGTACCTACTGTGCAATGCAGGTCAAAGCACAATCGAATACAGGTAACGTCGATTCAGGCGTACTTCAGAACTACTGGCTAGATGTTTCGGGTTCTTCGTCGATGGTTTGCCATGTATGCGCTTGTACTTGTTCCACCAGCTTGTCCTCCGCAGGCCTTTTCTGTATAATCTTTGCCTGATCGAGGTTGTACCATCTTATCAAACTATTACCAGGCGTGACGTTGGCAAGTGTTGGTCGATGGCATTGGACCATGCCGTCAATCAGTCGTTTAGCACACGTTTCGGGCGACGAGGCAAAGAGCTTTGATAACCCAGCTAGAGCAGCCCGGATCCAGAAAGGTCCGTCCATGCGGCGGAGGACTCCGGTAGCGACGAATCCAGGATACGCGTGAATAAGGCTCACGGCTTGAGTATTCTTGCCGAATGAGCCGCGGGCAGAGGTGAACCCTTGCAGCATGATATCCGTCATCGCCTGACAGTGGATCGCTGCGCTACTGAGCCCATAGTGGCCTGGTTTTGCCAAACCCAGATCATCCCAATAGATCCCTTTGGAATGAGCGTCGGAATGTTTGCCATCTAGGACTGACAGGACGATGGCGCGGGGGGCAAAAGACGTGCCGAGTTGTCGGATGAACAGCATGCGTGAATAGAAATGTAGTGCCATTTTTGCGTCCATTTTGGATCCCGGTGCGGCTGGTGTACGTCCCCTTGTCGATAATTTCCCTGCGGTGAGGATCAGTATGTCGAGGTGTTGGCCAGCAGCTTTGAGCTGCTCGCCGTACTGTTCACAAAAGCGCTTTACATCTGCCACGCGTCCACAATCAACTTGGGCAAACTCGATGTCAGCCCGTGTGACTATTCCTTTTCCTGACGCGCTTGAAGTCTGTTGTCGCACAGCGGCGATGATGGTCGCTGCCGCACTGCTGTTTCGTCCGATGATAGTGATATGCGCCGAAGGAGGAAGCTCATGAGCTAATTTGCGGGCGAGCGCGGCGCCGATCCCTGCAGTTCCGCCAACAACCAAGACGTTCGGTGCAGGAGACACCTGTGCTGCGATGGGTGTCGTTACAGTCGTTATCGCATTGTCTGGAGTAAAAGCAAAGTGAGTTCGAGTTCAGGTTTGCAACAGGCTTGTCTCACATGCTCACCGATCCATTCCTTCCATTGCGATCCTAGCGTCTCGTCGAGCACTCTACCATCCGGATCCACACTACATCGAACACGTCAAACCCAGTTTACGGTCTTAGCCCATTCCAGAAACACTCACGCTTCGCCATTCTTCAGATATACCGCTTCACGTGGGGAACTCGTTCCCTTCCACTCAGAAGGATCGGCAAACGCCCCTTGATACACCTTTCGACCTCCTTCCTCGGGCGTACTGGCGAATGGCATAAAATGTAGGACGTATGACATGAAGAGGCGCGCTGGAAAGGACGAAGCGCGGGATAGTGATGTCGAAGGGATAAAGCCTTAAAAAGAGTATCCAATCAGTCGAATAGGCATCAGAGTATTTTTCCTTGGACGTACCAGGACTGACGGCAATGCAGTCCACGCGATCGTCATATTGGCGTTGAATGGCATAAAGCCATATCGTCCTATGCAAAATGAACACGACGTTACCTGCCGTGTCACTGGGACAGAAAACCCAGCGTATGTGACTTACTGAATGAGCTTGGTGAGCTTGTACGTCTGCATCCCCTTCCACGCAACGGACGAGGTAAGCTTTTCTACACTTTTAGGTGTTACTGCAGTGAAAGGCACAAGAAAGGTTGTCGACAAACGCAAATCAACCGAGAGCACGGAAAACGCCAGCATACCTTCTATATCACCTAGCCGTCTATGCAGCTCGCTCGATACCAAAACTATTCTCGCTTTTTGACCTTCCTCTCCTGCGGGCGCCTTAAACAATGCCGGCTCAAGTAGCTTTGTGAGCATCGCTGATCCTACCACGTTCGTCATCATACCCGTCTCCAACTCAAAGTCCTTCACCATGCTCCCATCAGTTTCGCCTGCATTGTGCTCGGGAATGATAAAGCCGGAAGACTCCCGCTTGTTTGGAGCGATTGCGGCGTTGAGTACGAGAACATCGAGTCTTGACTCTTGGGAAAGAAATGCCGATGCGCAGCTGCGGATCGAGGCTGGGCTGAGGAGATCCAAAGGTAGATGGTGCAACGATATATTGCGGTGCACTGAGAGGGTGTCCAATGCTTCCGAGTTTTCCAAAGGTTGAGAAGAACGCTGCGATTTAACGAAACGCTTGAGTTCACCTTCAGGAGGGGCTGAGCGTGTACAGATATAAATCTTCAGAGGACGGTCTTCAAGGCGGGTATTGCGAAAGACGTGTTGGATAAAGTGATGACCCTGATTGCACAATGTGATCAGCATTCACAGGTCAATTGAAGGTGGATGCTGTGGGAACCTCAAGATGACCACGCGAAATTTGGAAAAAGCAAGGCTGCATTCTGAGAAAGCGACGTACGATATTTTCTGGAGCTACACAGGCGCAGGATGAGGCATACGACTTCGTCATCTTCTGTACATGTACTTACAGCTGCTTCCCCACCATGAACCTCCAGTCAACAAGACCACTTTGGGAGCGCCGTTGAAAGTGGACATTGTACGATTGGCCGACCTGATAGCGTAAGATCGAGGGAGGAGAGCCAAAGACTGGAGCGTAAGAACCATACGCTCAGAGCGTTGGAAGGTGTTGAATTGCCCGTTGTGCGGGTAGTCGAAATTGATATAATGAACAGGTTATAAACAACAAGAAGGATATAATTTGGGCTGAAGTGAAGAAGTAAGAAGCCATGTATGCTTGATGACGAACCTCCTCCACTCTCGCGATCGGACTTGTCTCCGCGAGACCCTGATCCAAAGGCAAAGAAGCGTTCCGGACGGAACGAAGATCACGCATAAATACCTCGACTCGGATGTGCTCGCTGGTACATGAATCAGAAATGCAGGACCCTAATATGAACGCTGAGACAGAAGCAGCCAGTTATGAAATCAGCTTGGCACAATAATCGAGGACGACGTTGGAAGCACTTTGAGATATTGGTGGTCTATGCGATTGTTGACCATTGATGACCCTTGATCTGCCCAGCCCCAAAGATCGCAAAAGAACTATAAGCAGGGGTACAAACACGGAAACGGAGCGCACAGCCTCAGAGGACACATCACGATTCGAAGAGAGGATGTGGAAGAAGCATTCATACAATGCAGCTACTACTATGCTTCATCATGTTGAACGATCCAAAAAATCTTTTGGGATCATAACAGCAGCTAATAGCTAAACTCCCAACAGCTCTCCTCAGCTCTCCCAACATAGCTGGATGACGAGCTTGACTCCCATAGTTGGCGGTTAGAGTATAATAACGAAGAAGAGGAGTGCCGGCTGGCTGCTGGGCCGCAGGGCGGAAGCGAAATAAAGAAAGGCGCGCGTGTTGTACTGGAAGGCAGGATAGCAGAGGAGCAGGAGGCCGAAACTTGTATTGATGAGTTTGAGGTTTGAGACCTCGAGGATCCTCGAAGACCTTCATAGTCCCCGTATAAAAATCTGCCATCTTCCTCCTTCTGATCGTAGGGAAAAGGTTTACTGGTTCGTTTTCCTATCAGGCTGTCAACCATTCCTCCTGAATCTCGTTAGCATTCCGAAAACGGTGAAAATTACGACGACAAGCGCAAAATACGGGAAACGGTTGCATCCAGCACTGAATCTACAGGACCAAGGGCGAATATTCGAGTACGTTTTGCCAAACTTGCACATATACGTCGTTGGTAAGTCCATGTCGCATCTATAGGTACTCAACGGCCGTATGAGTGTGTGAAAGAGGCTTATCGCTAACTTGGGTTATATGTCATTTTCTCTTTCGTTATTTCCAACGTTTACTTAACGAGGGACCTCCAGACGTCAGCGTTCTTCAGAACATCGGCCCTTACACCAGCGGTACTCTTCACACCAGCAAGAGGGCTCGATCGACTGCTTCATCAAAGAAGTACACAAAGCTGTAGCTTGATCTTTTCCGGCCGATCTTCAGTGAGTATAGGTCCTTTCACCGAGTGACACGTCGGTGTCAGCAGAGGGACCAGGAAATATATACTCATTCATTATCCTTTTCGGTATTTACAGACCAATAGAGCTTAAATTCGCTTACAGGCTACATATCCATCATTGTGCGTCCATCGCAAAGCACTCGCTGCGTCGACACTCACTTACTTCGTGTCTAATAGGCCCAATCCGCTCTACAAGAGTTTGCTCAGATATCTACAAGTGGAACAGTATCGAGGCTCTGAATACCTTTGTGAGTGTTCGAACATGTACCGTAACAAGGGTCAGGGATACCAGATCCGGCCATTGTAGCGGGTTGATAGTCATCTCCAGATGTCGGTCAACCATACCTCATCTCATCGTATGCTGAGATTTTACCGTCATTGGATGATAGATCAGCGGTCTCGACCACATCATCGAACACATAACCTGTTTAAGAAGAAGGAGAACCATCAGGTCGACTGATCATATCTGATTTTGGCTTTTCTGGGTGAGTACGCTTCCTCCTCCCTCCTTCCTCCCCCTATATCCCTTCCAACGGAAGAAAGCGTGGTTATTATCAACATGGAACGACAATCAACGGCCACGAATCGACAAGATGGATTGAATTGAACCGGAACCGGAACAAATCCGTCGCTTGGTGGTTGGTTTTGGAATGATTGCGTCTTCCGCCTTGCAAATACTCCTATCCGGCGAAATCGAACTCGTGGTTGTCCTGGGAAGACAGCAGATCCTTGATGCGCCTCAAGGCAGCGAATTCTTGTAGGGATGCCAGAGATGCAAAGGTCGAAGGGAGACCCGATTTCTGCTGTCTTCGGTCCAGCTACTCGCGCACCATGACGTTGAAGTGATATATAAGAGAACCACGGCGGTATGTCCTTTGATGCTCATTTCTGTGTTGGCCTACACCGCATTCTGGAATTGATCAATTGTATTTCTGTAGCCATTCCTGCAGCCTGCGGTGTCATCGGTGTTCAAATGTCGGTCGGTCTTCAGCGTACTCTCATGCGCGGCCAGGAAGTTGCACCTGCAGGAACAGTAGTCATGAATGGGATCGTTCGCACGAAAGCCACGTAAATTCCGTTTGTTGAAGCGTGTGTGTAAAGGTGTTGACTTTGGCAAGTGAACGTGAGTAACGGTCGTCCTTGGTCATACAGAAAGGAAAATCCCTCGGTTGTGGGCGTCGAGCCAAGTGCCAGTATGTTGACGTCGAAGGCGGTATAGCCGTGTGTTCCCGCCAGTGGAGAACCGACAGACAACGCCCGATTACGTGCTTTATAGCTATCTGGCACTAATCAGCCTTTCTTTGCCCCACAGCTTGTTCCGTCTTCAGTCGGACAGTCTTGCAGTTACTATTGCGCGAGCTAGTCCATCGTTAAAGCCCACTTGTTCACTTGTAAGGTGAGTGTACGGTACAGCTCTCGATACCTCTTTGGATGTTACCATACACACGCTGTCCAAGTATTGGATTTGAAGCCCCGATAGCGCGAGTCGGCATGTTTTGCTTGTGCTTGCACGCTGAGCATCGGTCTCGTCATCCGACGGAGCTGCCGACGGTACTAAGCGGGGTAACGACCGCAAGGGAGAGAGGACCTTGTCATTTTCGTTTCGCGCTATGCCGCGAGCAAGATCCGGTGTTTTCGTGCTTGTTGCCTGAATTTCACTGAAGTGTGGTTGTTTTTTCGTTCTGAATAGATCAGAAACTTGATCCAGCTGTTCTGTATGTTGCAAGCGCGGGCAACACTGTTCGTCTTGAAGCTGTCAGGTAGGCTCACAACCCCGCGGTCTGCAACAACCAAGTCAGAGTCAAAGAAGCTTATGCCCTTCCCATTTATGCCCATTGTCTTTAGCTCCGATAAGCTACAGCGCACCACCCGATTGTCACCAAGGCTGTCCTTGCAACGGTTCTCATCGCTTCGTCCGAACTTCGTCGATACTGCAAAGATACTGCCAACTAGCCAGCAAAACTCGCGGGACAGATCTGGTCAGGCACTGAAGCTGGCACTGAGCCTTTATGTGCAGTTTGCGGATGCAGATCGTCGCGAGTTGATTTCGCCAACGCGTCGATCGCGAGCGCATTCCGTCTTGCGCTCAGACCGGCTCGCAAGGTACCTTAGTCGCTCGCGCTAGAACGTATCGCTTATCCCGTGGGGCGTTGCGCCGTTGCCAGCGGGAAACACGCCTTTACGGAAATGGCGGTACACTTTCCTGTTTCCGGACTGGGAAAGAAAAACATTCTAAGTTTCCCGATACAACCAGTATACAACCGGCTGGAGATCTGTAGATGTGTCATCGAGGGACTGTCTACCTAGTCCCGCTTTCTTTCGGCCAACTTAATCTTTTGTCCTGCCAGCGCGAGCAGGTCACGCGTCCATCTCCATCCAACATACCAAGACAACTCAGAAAGACAGTCGACGATCACCCAACCTAAAACCTCTTGGAACAACACCTCGAATGACTGCCCTGCAGTGTCTCTGAAATGAACTGATACCAAGGTCTCGAGTTGCTTCCAAAGTGTTCTGTCGATCAGCAACAAACCACATTCCCCTAGCCAGGTGCCGTTCTCACCATCGACGTCGACTCGTTGCAAGCTCTCAAAGCTATCTATCTCTTCTACAAGTTCCCATCCTCGAACTTCGTCGTCGACTCGCCTGCAGTATCCTACTTGGCCTTCCTACGCTTCGTGTCAGCTTTTCGTCCGCTCTGTTGTGATCAACTACTGTTTCGGATTCGAGACAGGCCTGGACAAGTGTTCGATACTGCGAAATACCACCTTGTCTTCTTCGAACTCGATCACGTCCACGCTTTCTTCCCTTCGCTCTCTCTTATCGTTACCCTTTCTCCCAAAATCGATACAGCCGGGCTGATCTTGCTTTATTGACAACGACCTTGTTCGCACACTCCTCGCCAATCGGATCATTCGGGATATCTAGTAAGTTCATTTTGATAATCACTTGGATGCAATACTGACTCCATGTGCCTTTCCTCAGAATGTATTCACTCGCCCCTCATGCCCAGACGTTAGCACAACCGCGAATCCAAAATCAGGCTTCCTTGCTTCCTATTGCAGCCTCTTATCCTCCCTCCAACACGACATACTCTGGACCGTCGCGTCTTCAGTTACACAATCAATTCGTCGTACCGTCGCATCCGACATCATACTCTGTGCCAGTAACGCCACTGACCGGCGAGTGGCAACATCATCAATTGCCTAGGATTTTGCAAGAACAGACAAACGCGTCTCACAGCTTGTATCCTTCACCCCCCAACATCATGGTTTCACGTGAACACGGCATGATTCAGGTCCTTTCCATGTCGCACACCTACGGCAATGAGGGATGTCCGTTGTCCGTGCGAGTCAACGTGGACTTTCCTCCCAGCCCAGTACCTTCGCCCGAAAACGGTGGGCCTGCCCCCGACACCGGGAACAAGACACTACGAATCCGAATTGGTCCACTGCCTATCAGTACGAAGCTTGGTGACGTTTCACCCCTCAAAACATCGAGCGGAGGTGAACGGTATGAAAATCTGGTTATGTCAGCGGAAGTGCCTAGCCTGTTAGCACTAATGGGCCAGAAAGTGGTGGAAGGGAACGTTTCGTTTGAGGTCTACGTGGAGGTACTGGATGCTAGAGGAAACATTCTGGATTCGAAGATGGCAGGGACTTTCATGTATACCTCCGGTGTCGTGACATCCGCATATGGTGAGTATCTGCGGTTTCCTCTATATGCCAGTAAATTTACAGTATTGCCTACTCAGATCCGGGATTGGCGGCTCCAAAGTCACTCAAAAGACCTGGTGAACCGCTATACATCGATCGCGTTTCGCCCTCGGCCCCATTGGGAAGGCGAATGCCTTATGACAACGGGGCCTTGCAGCCCGGCCAGTCGCCGACAGTGCCATCACATCAAGGCAGTATGGAACGGATGGACTATCCTGCAGCTTATCCCTCCAATGCCGGGCCTGGTGGACCGATGCAACAGGGGCCTAATAGCGCGTGTGAGCACGATTGAGATGGAAACAAAGTGACAACGTGCTCATCTTCGTCCACCTTAGATCCCCCTTATGCCAACAATGTGACCAGTACCTGGACACCTACGTCTGCAACATTCCCGGACCATGATACACCTACACCTCCTCAACCCCAGCCGATTCAACAGACGAATTCTGGCAACTCCAATACCTCCAACAGCAATGGGTCAGGCACAACCCTACAGCCTAGTCTTATGCGTACTAGCCAGCTGACAGCCAACTCTGCGAATTACAACCCTTACTCTGGCGGGAACAGCAAAGCCAAGCTGGAATTACAGTCGGATCTGAATCTAATGGCCGTTGGATGGTATGTCAAAACCTGCTCATGGACGTTTTCTGAGTTAATCTTCCTGTTATTATAACAGGGACCAGGAAGAATGGCATGCGAAACGACGGCTTGTGCAGTTCTGGAGACGACAAGACGGACCGGTTATTCATGCGGCATTCCGCCCAATCAAGCAGACCGAGTATATACCCAATAGCATTGTCGTCTCGTGTATCTACCGAGCAGACAAGAACGAGTGTTTCGTTACTTCGGTTGACGCCATCTACTTGCTTGAAGCGCTGGTTGGTTTGCGGTTCTCGGTCGAAGAGAAGAATAGGATTCGGCGTAATTTGGAGGGGTTCAGACCTATTACGGTGTCCAAGAACAAGTCTGGCGCCGAGGATTTCTTCAAGCTAGTCATGTCGTTCCCGAATCCTAAACCCAGAAACATCGAAAAGGACGTCAAAGTCTTTCCCTGGAGCATCTTTGGTACGGCGTTGAAGAAGATTATCGGGAAATATGTAAGTGAACGTTCTGGATTGAAGATTGCCGGAAATGCTTAGTTTGGTCATCTTTACAGTCCGCGTCCTACGTTCTGCCACCCAATGGCAATATGGGGCCTCCTCAGCCACCTACCAGTGAACGTTCCGGATCTCCAGCCCCTCCAGCGTACAACATTCCTCCTCCACTTTTGCCTGCTCCGAAAGTAGAACCTGGTATGCAGAACAATGGGTACCCTACACCTGCTACCGGCTCCATGCATCAAAATGGCGGACCGAATCACCATTATTTCGAGCCGACCGAGCTGTTCTCGCCTAATCCGTCGGCAAATGGAACCCCAGCAAGCGGTATCCCACCTGTACTCTCCACTTCATCGTCGTATCATGGCATATCCTCGAGTTCAGGTTCTGTCCCTACTCTTGGACACCCCGTGCCGTCTCCAGGAGCTAATGGGTTCGTGCCTATGGCTCGCCTACATTCAGGAATGCCCATGGGTGGTGCCGCGATGCCGGACGAGCCCCATCACAACGGCTATGAAAATCACCCTTCAATGCCACAGCATCCGCAACACCAACAGCACACCCAACAGCATCAACATTCGCAACACCAGCCTCAACAGCAATCGTACATGTACAACGAGCAACAAATGTATGTGCCTCAGCCGATGGGACGACAAGCCTCGAATCACTCATATCAAGGAGAAGTTGGAGTCGGGCAGCAACCGATATACAAGTAGTGCATGGAGTTTGCCGCTTCAAACCATATGGAACGAAACACTTGATTCCCTTCGCTGCACAAGGGAATCATCGCACATTTCAAAAAAGAAGTATTATAATGAACAAAGGCCACGAGAGTTTCCCCAATCTCGCGGCTGAATTAGTAGGGGCTTGCGGGTGAAGCATGAGGTTGTTGGCTATACAATGCCACCCCAGAGTGTCACATCCGCGTTGCAGATGGCTTGTTGTATTCATTATCGCTGGAGGCGTCTTTCACTTCGTTGTCGACCGCCGACGCTTGTTTTTGGGATAATTGGCATCATGTTATAGAATCACCGCACCAGATTTCTGAGATCGTTCACATACGCTCCACATTGTTGGTCCTGCTCTACTGTGCTCGACCTTCTTGACTAGAGTTCAAGATGTAACTTTGTAGGTTCATTGTTTGCGTATAATCGCTAGCGTTGGCTGTAAAGAAGTCGTTTTAAGAGCGAAATGACAGTCATATCATTGAGTTTATTGCTAGCTACTAGGTTTACTCGGTTGCAAACTTTAATAGCCTCCCCAATAAAGTGTATAAAGTGCAGCTCGAAGAGTGTGGAGCGATGCGAGATTAATATAGCCTTGGGTAAAGACTCGCTTGAAGGGATCCATTGAATGAATCCAGTACATATAATCAATCCTCCTAACGCAGGCGCTATTTGAAGCGGGCAGCGATCGGTCAATATCAGCTGATGCCTGCATGCCTCGCATGCCTCGGGCGCGGCCGGGTATATTCGCTGGGCTGAGCCGCTGAGCCTCGCTGAGCCTTCTTCCCCGCAGTTTGATTGCCGCCTTTCGGGCGCCGGAAAGAAAAGGAAAGGTCTGATCCTGTGTTCAACACCTGCACCTGAACAATCACTAACTCTCCTCGCCGCTATTTCCTCGCTGAAGACTGGCAAGGACCGCATCACCATAGTCACGAAGCAGCTTCAAGGAGCAAACTATTACGATTCTTGGCTCTCAAGTGCTATGCATTGGCGAGGAATTGTCGCGGAAAGCTTTTTGGATCACGGCAGCCATCATTCGTTCATGATCTGAAGTACTTCGACCCTGAACACGGATCGTCCATGTCAGCGACAAACATTCGGTAGTGCTTAGACAACCTTCTTCAACATCATCGACATGTCTCCGCCGATACCTCCATTACCTCCTCCTGTCGGTACCGCATTACCGCACGGATCATCATCTTCTCAGCAACGCGCAGATCGCCTACAGGTACTCGATCTCTCGACATCAAACCCCGCCTTGCTCGATATCAAAGGTCCGGAGAGTCTGAGCTCTCTATGGGGTGTCTTGACCCGCTGCAAGAAGAGCATAAAGGACGGAGAGAGGTTGGAGAATATCAGTTGGAGGTAAGTCCCGTAATTTGCGGCGTCTCTCATTTTAAGGCGCAAGAACGTGGGTGACATACATGCAAGTGGTCGGAAAGAGGTATTGGCGTCATGCTTGTGCCAAACCGAACGGGCAGACTGTGCCTTTTGAGTCGTTCATACTGGCGAGGAGGCCATGACATCGTCACGACTCGTTATTCGTTATTTGTGACTACGGAAGCTCATGCACAGCCTTTCTCGCCTTTGCCCTTGGATTATTTTTCGCGAACAGGTTGTGGTATCAAGCTTGCGTCAATGCATCAATATCGTACGGTCACGCGCAATCAGCACTTGACACGCACCCCTTGACGCCATCGTCGTCTCGCAGTGACACGGAGGAGCAAAATATCAGCGCAACAAGGCTACGTGCTGTTGACCCTCCGGCGTTGAATATCAGCAAGGATATTATTGAGGCCGACGAATGGTTGAGTGAGAGTGAGAGTGAGAGTGAGAGTGCAGCAAGCAGCGATAGTGAAACGGCAGTCTCGACAGGAAGACGTACATCAGTCAACCCGAGCGTTGGCACACAGGCTATCAAAGCATCTAGTAAAGCAGCAAACGAGATCGCATTGGACGAAATCGAGGGAGACGATGCCTTTGTGACAGATTCCGAAGGACCGTCTTCTCTGGAAACACCTGCACCACTGCCGTTGCCTACCAAATCATCACTAAAGACTCAATCATCGTCTACTGCGGTGCGCTCGAAATCGAAGGTGAATGTCGTTGCAGCGGCCGCAGAAGGCAAGAACAACGCCATGCGTGCAAAGAAAACCCTACCGGCTTCCAAAGGGCATATGAGGAAGAAGTCGACAGGAGGAAAGACCACTCCGTCGACGAGAAGGACAAACTCGAACAAGAGCCAAGAGGCAGGCTTTACGGACCGCGCAGAAAGCCATACCGAGTCCCAACAAAGCGTGAAAGGGTCAGTGGATGGTACGACGGAGGAAGAAATTTCTGCTGCGATCGCTTTGTCGAACAACATCGCATCATCAACTTCCCCTCTGGCGACGCAACCCACAATAACTCCGATTCCTGCCGCAAAGCCCACGGCCGCCTCAGCATATTCCATTTCTACACCCAAAGCTTCCTCATACCCGACGCCATCGCAGTCCTTTGTCCCGTCACAGTCACACGGTGCTGGATCTTCGGCAAACGCGCCGCCTGGTTTCGCCAGGTCACGGTCACATCTGGATACGGGACCATCTACGCGACATTCTCATTCAGGGCGACTGGACGGCGAATGGGCCAATATCTGGAGTCAATGGAGACGGGCGGGAGAGAGGAGTTTCGGCGAGGTCGTCGATGATGTCTTCAGGGTCGTCAGAGTGGAGGATCTGATTCCGCAGCGGGTACAAAGCAACGAGACGGTCGCACCAAGTGACAACTCGGCTGAAGCGCACGATAGTGGATGTTCTGTTGGCAATCAATCCAGCGACACGATTGCTAATCAAGACACACAAGAGTCGACAAAGAGGAAGCCGGTAGTTTCTGATGTGATCGCTTGGAACACATTGCAATCCACTTCCGACAGCAAAAAACCACCCAAAGTTATCGATGACGAGATTTCACCAAGGACCACTCCCGGAGTACACACAGATTACAAAGAGTCTCCTCTGCAAGCCAATGACAATACTCTTGATCCTGCCCAGTTCATCGGGAAACCGACAATTGTTTCTCCAGCCAACGGCATGTCGGAATCTCCTGAAACGGATGCTGCGATGATGGAATCTCGACGGGTGTCTGTCGCAACGATTGACAAAGCCAATACCAGTAACCCTGCGACACCTGGTCATGCAGTCAGTATAGGACCTGTTGTGAGAATTGTTGAACCTACACCTGCGCCTAGTCGGGTGGGATCGGCAGGGGAAATGTCACATTTGGGTGGTCGATTATTAGCTTCGAGCGCAATCAACCATGGCTTTTCGAGAATCAAGCAACATTCGCAACCCGGACGGCGGCGTTCGAGTGCGGGAAAGTCGCCCACCGATATCTCAAGTATACCTTCCTCGCCAGTCCCGTCTCATGCAGGAATGGAATCTTCGACATTAATGGGCGATACATATCCTTTGACGGGAAACAGGCCTTCCAGTATAAGGCGAACCTCGTCTGACCGATCTGAAGAGTCGAAGCTGAGCGAAGGTGCATCTACACCAGGTTCACCTAGAATTGAAATCGAGGATCCGATGGAGATGGCGGGTGCTCAGCAGAAATCTCCAACCCCCCAGAAACTCAAAGCCCAGCAGTCTCCGTTATTATCGAGTAGCGTGTTGCGGCAGTTGAACGACGCTGCAACTTCACGATCAGAAAAGACTCCCCACAGGAAACAGAAACATCCCGAACAGCAATCTGCACACGGGAGTCAGCAATCAGGAAGGAAGAACAAGAAGTCTATCTTTTTCATCCAAAGCCCGGGAGATAATCGGAATCGTCAGGCAAGTGCGCGTCATGGAAGTGTCAGCGGTTGCAGTGAAGCCAGTACCGATCCGGATGGAGGTAGCTTTGCCGGTTCTAGTGTTGGCTTAGCTGGATCTAGTAGTGCCAAGTCTCCAAATCGCCATCGTTTGTCCAGCGTAGCCGGCGCCGCCACCAGTCCTCTATCTCACGAAATACAACGCAACAACGTTGCTCAGGACAAGAAGCCTCAACCGCTGGATAAGTCTGAACGATCGGCTACGGTCAGTCATGTTAAGAGCGTTTCGGATGAACCTCCAGCAGGTCCTTCCCGCGCGGCATCCGATACAGTAGCTCCTCCCACAAACCGAAGGACATCGGGCCCGAACAAGACCTCGCATTCCTCGACAAATTTGAAGAGGACTGCCAGTACGGTTCACGCCAGTGGTCATGGGCATGGGCACGGTCATCGCACAAGCGTACATCACTTGGCACATGTCACCGGTGGCCATACGAAGAACCACACTACAGCCGCTGCCAACGCAGGGGGAGCGAAGCGGACCGAGTCGATGTCCAGTATGTCCGGTAAACTCAGAGAAATGAAGGCTAGTGCGGCTGCTGCTATCAACGCACGGCTTGAAGCGCAACAGCGAACCGAAAAGGAGAGACAAACAGAACAGAGGAACAAACTATTGGCAGCAAAACGGCAGCGAAGTGAACCCGATTTGTTGGCAGCGCAGCAAAGACTTTCACAAGAGACAGAGCCAAACCGTCACGACGACGACGACGATGACGCATATGAAGACATCGAAGATGACGTGCCGGATGACGATGATGGCTGGAGCAGCGCGAGTCCGGAAGCAGCGAAAGATACTGGCCTGCAAATCGGCAAGGTAAAGCCAAAGCTGAAACGTGATCCCGTCGCGATCGCTGCGGCCAAGGCTGCTGCGGCAGAGGAAGATGCTAAACGCAAGAGAGAGCTATTCGCGAAGCGGGCCATCTTTGGCAACGGAGGCATGTCTGGCATGTCAATGCTCAACCCACCTGTTATTCCCAAAGACGCGAAGCAGGATGCACCAATCGCCCCAGTCAATACGTTACCACGCCCCGGGGGTTTAACGAATCTGTTTGTGAAGCAAAGGGATGTTCTTCGTCGGGGCGATAGTATGGTCAGCTTGGTAAGCCTTTTTATCTGTTGGATGAGAATAAACTCGTACTGACGGAGGAGTTGCTAGATGGAGCCGTCGCATTCTGTACCGCCTCAGGTTCACGCCACAGCGGGCACACGACAGAGAGAAGGTACATCGTCATCTGGCCCTGGGTTGACGTTACTGAACAGGAGCAAGAGTGCGGCAGCGTTGCCTGTAGCCAGTGGAGTGAGCGTGACCACGGGAGGAATGTTAACCTCCGGGCTGTCTGTGGGCAAGTCTCAGGAAACTGAGACCAAAACTACACCGATAAGGGGTAAAGTAAGTATTAGGATAACAAACATAAGTGGGAAACTTTATCTAATGTCACCTGGATATGTCAGCTTCGTTTGCCTCCCAAACCAAAGGAAGATGCAGACTTTTCTCCGTCATCTTCGCCTGACAATACATCATCCATGCTGGCAACTTCCGAAGCGGTGCGCCGGCTAGAGGCTCTCACCAACCATCGTCGACCCTCTGCACATTCGAACAGATCCCAAGAGGTAGTCGAAACGGCCGGAAACGGATCTGTCTTGAGTGTGCAGCCGTCCGTGGAACCCAGCGCGTTGACATCGAAGCTAGAGAGGGTACGAAGTAACCCCATGCCTATGCAACAGCACGTCGTGCAATTCGTCGAGCCCGCTCTTCCAGAAACACCCACGACTAGGCGCAGACAAATGCTAGCTACTGAACTGCCTGAAGATCTTCGTCTGAGTGAGTAATGTCACTGTAACGCGTGAATCTGTACTAATGCTTGAGCATGCTTTAGACTTACTTTGGGAACGACGATCCCGCGAGACTGCCTTTAAAGGCGGAAGCAATCTGCGAGCTACAGCTTCTGCACACGATTTGCCAGAGGCCGGGCGAGATGCCGAATTTGCTAGTACTGCACTGTCTCGCCAGACGTCACACAACCCATCAGATCAATTATTGTCGCGCAGAGAGCCATCACCCAATAATCAGACTCAGCCGCCACCCCGCCGACGATCTGGTCCTAATCTTCTTAGCGGTGGCAACCTGCTCCGCCCACTTACAAGCGCTTCGACAGCCACTTCGACGACGCTTAGAGATTCTTCCAACAATCGGCAGGGGAATGCTGAGCCCCCCGCACGTCAATCTATGCAACGTGACCAGAGGAGTAAATCCTCCACCAATGTCGCTGATCTCAGCCGAGTCGATGCACACAGAGGCGTAGGTTTTGCTGGATGGGGAGGGCCGGACCTGTTGCGGCGCTCTACAGATGGGGACATGGATGTTCCGGCTGCAGAGCAGAGACTAAAGCGTCTCAAGACTCTACGAGATAGGGAAGGCGAATTGAGTTCCTCTTTCAGAAGCCATGGCTGGTAAAGGATGGAGTGCATTTTTGTAATGATGTTGTAAACTGGTTGTATATCTGGGGTTATGCACATGTACACGAGGGAATTTTATAGCGATGAATCTTCGATAACAATTACCATACCGTCGCCTTCGTCCTCTTCTTCTGCGTTGATCCTTCCTACGTCGTTGCGCTGGTCGTCAACGTCCATCTCCTCGTCTCTTGTAAGAACATACATGGCGTAAATAGCATCGTCTTCCCGTTGATTGCCACCAACTAGCTCGCTGAGCAAATCTTGAGCTAAGTCTGATATGCGAGAGGTCAGCTTCGGCTCTTCACCGATCGTTGCAAGTTCAAGCTTACAGCGTAAAGTAGTAACCTGTACACGGCTCCAATTTTGCATGTCAGGTACGGGTGCGTAACTGATTCGGCCGAATGCCGTGATAAAAATATGATGCAGCCCATTATATTCTTTGGGCGAATCAAGAGCTGTGGCGATGACAGATCGCAAGTGTACGTTTGGAGCGTTTTGTGATTCCAAATCCGAGGGAAAGATAAGCATATGCAAAACCGTGACGGTAGCAACGAGAACGCCAAAGTTGCTGAATTGGAAAACGAATCAGCTCGAAGTAGAGTCCTTTATCGACTTTTCAGAACGACTTACAGCTCGACCTCATCATCCTCTGCACAAATTCCCCAAATTTGGTTCGCAAGGGTTCCCGCTAATTGGACCAGCGAGGGTACTAGGTGGAAACTGTTCCCCAACAAAGTCCGTCCGTCCTCGTGCACTTGGCACAAATTCGCAACAATGGCAAGTACTTGCAAGCAAAGGGCAGCCAGCTATGCCAAAACGCGGATTAGTAGAGGGTCTCGTTCATCATACAGACGCGTACGAACAGGAAGAGCATCCGCCTCGGGATGGCCATGTTTTAGAATTCCACATAACGAATCCAACAGAGGCGGTCGTTTGGGATCCACAACCTCTTGAGAGTTCCTATTATTCGACTTGACGGACAATAACGCCCTGAAGATCTCCGGTTCTGCAGGCGTACCGTCCCGCCTTGATAAGCGTGGAGATGAACGATGGAAAAATCCTGCACTTACTAGAGGACATCGAATTCAGCGTCTCTAGAGCCTCAAACACAACCGCGATCGGAGATTTTGGCGATATCAAGGCGCGAATCCCAGCCGGGGAAGAGGCGAAAGAGGCGTAACTGCAAACCTTTGTTCCGGTAAGAAAGGAAAGAAGCAGAAACAAATCGAATGTCTTACCAAGGAGCTGCTTCGCCATCGACGGTCTGTATACCGCTGATCAGTGAACATATCGCATGTCCCAATTCCGCTTGGTAAGCCCAGGATAATGAAAGCCTTTCCTCGGGCTCCACGTCCTCTCCAGTTGATGTACTGTGTTTTACGACGGACGTCGAAGGTTCCGTCTGTTGCCAGAATTGCGAGATTAGGATCTCGAATGAGTTTCTCGGCATATCCGATGCCGCCGCGCTGTAAAAGGAGGCGAATTGTGGTATTCCAACTCGAAGCATGGTCAAAAGCTGCATGACAGAGACTACTGTTGCCGGGTCCACCTGCTATTTCCACGCTTTCCAGTCAGATCAACCACGTTTGAGAACGGGGACTGGCTTACCTCCTGGTTATCGACCAACATTGCGCTTAGAAGATCCCAAAGTGATTCGTTGATATCTCGACAGAAGTCCGTAGGCAAGGCCTCTTGATTCCCGCAAGCTTCCAAAAACAAGGAACACCTTTCTTGGTAAAGCGGATACGACACATGATTGGGATCCGGTTGACCCGTCAAAATGCGCTGTACTGTTTTGACAGGGCTCTCGGCTGTTTCCCAAAGTGGCGTATGGAAATGTGTAAAGATGATATGACAGACCTGATGCGGGCCAGGTCAGTAGGGGGTGACATATCCGGAACCAGCCATCGGCTTACCTCCGTAATGATATCCCCATCATCAACATCCTCGTAGTCCTCCTGGCCGCTTTCGTCGGCCAAAGGTGGTGCAACCTCCTCATAACCATTCCACGCGGGGGGATCCTGCTCCCCTTGGTCGAACATGGAAGGAGTGGGTGATCCCGCAATGGGCTCGCCCATCTCCCCGTTGGTTTTCCGTTTCTTTTTGGGATCCATTTGACTGTCCGCAAAGGCATCGTGTAAACCTCGGAAATCGGACCCAGTTGTCAGGACTTTGTCTATGCAAAGTTTACAGAGCTTGGTCAGTCTGATATGACACGTGCTATAATTGATCGAACGCCGCTCACTTTTCACCTCCTGTAGAACACGAGCTTTCTTCGAACTTGCTGTCAACGGTCTCGCAGGTGTCATAAAGCTTGCCGCCACATCCGGTACATTAGGTGGTCCCATACTGCCTAGCCTTTTCTTACTCGTGGTATTTCCACCCTTTTTGGTAGGCGATCGCGAAGGTGTATGATCATACGATGTGACTTCAGCCTGTAGATGAGATAGAGCTTGTTGCGAGCCAGCAACTGCTCCTCGGTGCGGTCGAGATGGAGTTGATTGCATTTGCTGTACGGCATTACGATTCCGTTGATTTGTTGCGATTCGCGGCTTGATGTGCGACGACTGTTCATTGTGCATCTATTCCTCACGGAAGTCCGATAAGCTTGTGAGGGGCCCATACACGAATCGGTCCAGCAAACCCTTGAGGCTCACCTTGAAAGCATGATCCGTCTGTACCGTATCCAGAGCTCGCTTATGTCCCACCCTCTCCAACCTCAACATCTCTTGCAGATCCGCCAACTGTTTCTGCAGATCCGTATATTTGCCTTCTGCATGTTTCTTTTCCTGTAAGACATGACAGAAAAAACGAGGTCAGCTGCATGTTGAGCAAATCCGACTGAACGTGGTACAGGGTGAGAGACGACATACCTCGTCCGCTTTTAGTCGAACATTCTTTGCCTCGCCCTGATACCGCCAAAGATCCTGCATCGCTTTCGACGTCTTTTCCTCCTTTTCCTTGTTCTCCTTCAAGAGCTGTTAAAACGAAGACCCAATATCAGCGTACAGGCAAATAACTCGCGCCATTCCCGTACTATGGCAAGACGACTCACCTGTGCCAGTTGTCGTTTCAGATCCTCAACTTCTTGATTCCCTATTCCGGCAGAAATACTAGGTCTCTCCTCTGCTTCGCGAACATCATTGCCTTGCACGACGCTTCCCACACCTGCTGCCGTGGACGCATGATCCGACATCTCCCTAAACCGGCCAGCCTGCCGTACATCACCGCCCGCCTTCGGTACCCCTACTCCACTAGATGCATACGGTACAGCGCCTTGAAATGAGGATGAGGGTCTTGATGCTTGACTTGCTGATCCGGAAAGGACACTTTGAATCGCTTGTCGTCTCGCGTTTTCGCCATCGCTGTTTACGCGTTTGAACGTTTTCCCGGCGCTGCCAGGTAGATAAAGTTGGCTTGACCCGAGGTTTGATCGCGTCCCGGTACCCAGAGCGCTACGGTTAGCTGTTGACACGTGTGGAGCGTTGTGGATTTCCGGGTTTGGTCGGTTCTGCGCGGCGCTGGAGGAGATCATCCCTGAACCCGTACCAACGGACGTCGACCTTGTCAAAAGTTTCCGTTCTCCTAGTCGACTTGCAGCAGCAGCATCAACTCTCGTACCAAAAGCCTTTGCATTCACGGTCCCTAGTTCCTGCTTTTCCTTGTTCCCAGCTTGAAGGATCGATTCATCCAACCCATCTCGACGGACATCCTTCACCTCGGAATTGAAATAGTTGCCGAAGTCATCCACAGAGATTTCAGGGCCGTATTCCTCTTCTTCTTCGACAGGTGGAGCGTGAGCGAAAACAGGTTGTTTGGGTGGAGGCGGAGGTGGGCCTGGACTAGCGACGCGACCGTTGAAAGTTGGTGCTCCTGCAGGGCGTGGCTGCATACCCATACTCTGTACGTTGGAAACGGACTTGCTAGCATTCTGATGTGATAGTGTTGTGGAGGGAGGACGAGCTGGTGCGAGAACAGCAGACGCGTATGCAATGATTGATATCGTCAAAATGACAATAAACCAGCAGAGCAAGAAGAAGACGCACCACTACCTCTCCCTCGCAAATTCGATGATCCCGCCAGAGTCACCGAATGGTGGTACTTTCCATCAGGTTTCCTTATCCCCATTCCGCCTCCCAAACCCAGAGCACCATTCACCTGCTGCTGCTGCGGCCGCCTACCAGTCGACTGGACGTTGCCTTGCGTTCGCGCATTCTGCTCGGCGGAGACGACAGCTTGTTCGATTGCTGCGAGACTGGCAGGGTTCGTGAATAAGTCGTCGTCGGGAAGGTCATCAAAGTCATCGGACATAGTGATTAGAAGCCGTTGGTGGACGAGGAAGAGCGGGAGTGGAGTTGTGTTGAACATCTCATCGTAGATGGTGGTCTGTCGCATTCATTCATATCATACGAGAGAACGAACGAAAGCTAGGAAGCAGAAGGTGGAGGCGTGTTTCGATTTTAGGGCTCATTTTCGGGCTTTGAATGGTAAAAGGATTTGCCCGTTTTATTCATGTGCAATGACACTCTAAGGTGAATGGTGATCTATATGTTACAAACGGTTTCTCGTATCGATACGGCCACCTTCCACCCGATATGGCTCAATCAGGATACGAAAGATGACAGCCAGACAAGCTTCACCATGGCATCGAAAATGGAAGAAACGACGACACCACCGGTAGCTTTAGCGGTGGACAATTCACGGATTCCGAGAAGCTTCCCGAAATTGGGTTACGACTGTTCTACCACAACTTGCTGAATCATGATAGGCCAACTCCTTTACGAAACGCTGATATCGATTGAGTTTATCTCGCTTGTTCGACACTTCAAGGGTAATAGAGCCTAATATAGCAATCAGGAAGTCACAATCAATAAATCAACAAGAGTCAGGAACAGCACTAATCGCACAGACCGGTCAAGGCCGAAGCCGGGAAAACGAGTTGCGAGTCGGATGCATGGGACAGGAAATAGATGGGCAGTATATAACCCGGCTTGTGCAGGTGTGTACGCTCTTTCCTCTTTCTACTCCGTCTTTTCCCTTCCTAGCTGAGCAACAATACCATCCGCCATGTCGACCCCACCAGTCATCTCAGAGAAACAAGCTCTTTACCAGGACGACCCTCTCCTGCCAACATACGATCAGCAGAGCGCTGTGCAACCCCGTCCTCGTACTCCAGCGCAAAAGGGCAAGAAAGCCCTCCTGAACCTCCTCGGACTCTGCGTCGCCGGTTACCTGACCTTATCCTTCACCAACTCGACGTCCGGCTTGTCATCTGCCCTTGTCAACACCGGCTCCGCGCCACACACACAATCGACTTGTCAACAATCCCCGATCCTTACACCTCGAGGAAACTTGACGGACTTGTACGCCGGGGATTCAAAAGAGAGGATTTTCCAATGGTTGAGTGGTGCTGTCCAGATTCCTACAGAGGCTTATGATGATATGGCGGATGTGGAGGGGGATGAGAGGTTCAAGGTGTTTGGTGATTTCCATAACTGTAGGTCGTCTTTTCGATACTTACTGCAGGACATATCGGAATCGCTCATCCTACTCTTTCACTCATGCAGACCTAGAAGAAAAGTTCCCTGCCTTGTGTGTTTGCACTTCCTCCCCGATCATAGATGCACCATGGCTAATGAACAATCGTAAACAGGTACAAGACCCTCTCTGTCGAAAAGGTCAACACCTACGCTCTTGCCTACGAATGGAAAGGCTCCGATCCTTCACTCAAGCCGCTCTTCCTGACGGCCCATCAAGGTGTGCAAGCTTTACCTCTCTCTAGTCATATCCATGCTGACTCTGCCTCTGTGTCAGACGTCGTCCCTGTTGAACGATCCACAGTTCACGATTGGGAACACCCTCCCTTCTCAGGCCATTACGACGGCGAGTATATCTGGGGACGAGGTGCATCGGATGATAAAACTGGACTTATCTCCATCATGTACGTCTTTACATATCCACAACACCATCGTTACAAAGACTGTTGGTTACTATCTTGACTCATTTGCATTCTTGGCTGAATATCCGTACAGGTCCGCTGTGGAACTGTTGATTGAGAGCGGTTTCAAGCCTACGAGATCGGTGGTGCTCGCTTATGGATTTGATGAGGAATGCGGCGGCAAGGTGGTAAACACGATCTCCCTTACCTGCCGATACTTTCCATTTCCTGCTGATATCCTTTTGTGGTATCATAGGGAGCTGCGGCGTTGGGAAAGCATCTTGAGCAGAAGTATGGCAAGGATTCAATGTTGATGCTTGTCGATGAAGGATCTGGATTGGAGGAGCGGTACGGACAGGTGAGGCGTGGCAGGACTTGAATTTGCGAGGACTGCGGGAAGCTGATACCGTTCTTATTTGGATAATCAGACGATTGCCGAACCTTCGACTGGAGAGAAGGGGTACCTTGACGTGGAGCTCTCAGTTGCTACACCCGGCGGGCATTCCAGTGTTCCTCGTACGTGTATCTGCTGCTGGACTTATCTAACAACATTGAACTAAACATCCGCGTTGTACACTCCTACTATCAGCTCCGCACACTGGTATTGGACTCCTGGCGCTCGCGATCAACGAGCTGGAAGCCAACCCCGTCCCGGCCCACATGGACCGAAAGAACCCGCTGTACTCTGCCCTGCAGTGCTATGCTCACTATGGAAACCTTGACACAGAGGTCAAGGATGTGTTGAAGAAGGCTAGCGGAGGGGGAAAGAAGGCAGAAAAGGCGCTGAAAAAGTTGACGGATATCATTGTCAAGATGGGAGCGGGTGCCAAGGCGCACGTAACTACTACCAGGGCTGTGGATATTGTCAGGGTGAGGCTGAAACGTGTCTGGACAGAGGAAAGTAAACATTACTTACATTCCATTATCTACCATTCGTCAGGGTGGAGTCAAGGTCAACGCTTTGCCGGAACTCTCGCAAGCGGTGATCAACCACCGAATCAACCCGGCTTCCTCTGTTGCAGAACTGCAGGATCAGATGATCCAGGTCCTGCAGCCGCTTACTGAGCAATACGAACTGTCTTTCAATGCGTTCGGTAACAAGATCAGCGAGTTGAAGGATGCTAGGGGAACTCTGACGCTTGCCGAGGCGTACCACTCTGCGTAAGCCTCTACCGTGACGAGGTCGGAATGCCGAGCTGACTGGACGTTGATACATGACACAGCCTCGAACCTGCACCGATCTCCCCTTCCACTACGGATTCCTTTGCATGGAACTTGTTATCCGGATCCGCCAAGGATACTTGGACTTCGCGAAAGGGTGCGGATCATACCGATTTGATCATGGTTCCTGGGTTGGGTATCGGGTGAGTTTCTCATAGCGTCGTGTGTCACTGCGCCTCGACTCGCTCTGACCCAGGGTGTTCGGTTGGCGATACTAGAAACACCGACACGAAACGATACTGGAACTTGACCTCGAACATCTACCGATTCGGCTATCTGCTCCGAGCCGATGCTGATGGTATCCACACGGTGAATGAACATGTCAAGGCGGACGCGGTGGTGGAAGCTGTCAGGTTCATGCAGCGACTGATTCTCAACGCGGATGAGTACAATGGCAATTAGAGATGATAAATAGAAGCCAAATTGAATGCCGGATTAAACTAGGCGGCAGATGAAGAATAGTCGATCAATGAATACATGATAATTTGCGTTCCACCAAACTCCCGCTTATTGGCATAGATTGGTGCGCAGCCAAAATCTCGGGGAAGTTACGATGTATGCTGACATCGCCGACCAGTGACCCCGGCTCTGAAGATTGCGACTGAGTCCACCATGCTGTCAACATGCCAATGACTAAACCAATACAGCGTCCATCTATCAATACATCACGTTCCATCTATGACCATCACCGTCACTCCTCACAAGCTTCGATTCTCAGCCCAGTCTCTCCGGCTGCCTTGACCACACAATACCTCACAAGTTCATACGACTCATAAACCTGTCCTGCCAACCCGGCGGCCAGCCGATGTCTCTGCAAACGACTTGCTCTCGTCGCCGCATCCCTTCCCGTCCAGATACAAGTTGCGACGTTGTTTCCCTGGACATCGGGCTCGCCGTACCAGTACATCAACAAGCCGCCGCTTTGGACCGCTTCTTCGTGCGCTTCCCTGTCTGCTGCGTACAGGCGAGTCGAGGCATTGCTGCTGTCGTCACCGGAGGAGGAGGAATTCAATGTCGATGGTGGCTGCCGTCTGTGCTGAGGATGGCGGGTGGAGCGAAAAAGGACGCCGTAGTATTTCCCAACCATCTGCAACGGAAGAGGCGGGAGAAGTGGCCAATTGAACGCTTGTTGAATGAGGGAGACGTATGCTGACGCCTGTTTTGCGAATCCTGGACATTTTAAAGCCGGTCGCATATTGCCCGTAGGTCTCTCTTCTTCGTCGAGGAGGCGAGGAAGGTCGTCAAGGTCTGGATGTACAAGCCGAGCTTCACGGATAGTTTGTGCGGCCTCGTCCGCGACTCTCTTGAATGCCGCGCCATAGTCGTTCCTTGTTGGTTGAAAACCGTGGAGAGATCCCCAAAGATACGTATCGTCATCAGACAGGTAAGGAAGCCTTGCTTGCGTGTAATATACGTCGGCTTCTTCGAGTAATTCGATAGAGAGAGCGTCTGGGCTCGAAGTATTGGAAGAGGTGTGGTCGTTGGTTATGAGTGTGGAAGACGCAACGACCGGTAATCGAGATAGAATCGGTTTCAATGCCTTTACATCGCCCCCAAGTTTGACGCCTCCTTCATCCGAACCCAAGTGTAATCCAAGTGCCGCCCCTGCCCTGCCCGTTCCCTGAAACCCTCCCTTACCCCTTCCCTCCGCCGGCTGTTTAACCCTCCTTCCTCCACCATTATTCAAAGGCGCAACCACCCCGCTAGCAATCCCGAAATGTGGAATCCCCAGTGCTTGGCGTACTAAGTGGATCGGGCGGGCGCGTGAACGACCGCGAGTGAGGAGCGTGTTATCGGTGGTGTATCGGGCTGGGGTGCTGCTTGATGACGAAGGGAAGAGGAGTAGCGAATCGGAAGACGGGGAAGAGAGGTTCCGAGGGAAGGTGGACATGGTTGATTCGGTTGCTGGAGTGTCAATCGATGCGTATTATCGTTTCTGAATTGTCCTGGTTTCCGCGGTTTAGGCTAGACGGCAGAGAAGGGTGAAGGGGTTAGCGGCTTGCATATTTGATTGGCAAGTGTGGCTGACGGCGTACCTGACTCTACTGAGGTGGTCAATAGAATAGGTCGTTTGTAAGTTGCGACTATCCGTGTTCTATGCCAGCAGCGACAACATCTCCTTGCGACACCCCTCGGAAGGTATATTAATATTAATGCATCAATCATAAGAGTCCGTATAGCAATACATGATCACCTCATACCATAGGCCTGGCCCATTAGTGGCATCCCTTTGACTAGACCTGAAACGACATTTTTATTCGCCATCGAGAGCAAGGATGGTACCATTCGTCATGTCATGTCACGCAGTGGTTGACGTGATAGAGAAAGAGAATCCCGGATTTCCGAGACATGGGGTCCTTCGCGAGGCTTTGGTTCCGCAGCTTCGTCTTTTCAAGGATTGGCACTGCGCCAAGCCCTCGGCTTGCACCACTTATATACTTGAATGCTACGACAAGGTGAAGAAGCTGGTGAACGGTATGGTATGACTTTTATGCCAGGGAATCGGCAATGTTGCATGATCGCCGACAGCTTCGCCGACCGCGAAAGAAGAATGGACCTGGTTCGCTGCTGATCCGCGGCAATGTATAACTGTCCGCTGCTGAAAGCGGGACGACCATTGCTTGCTCCAGCTATGTATGCAGGATTGAGTGGCGAAGCTGCTTCCCAGAGAGCGATGAAGGAAGAGAAGAGGTAGAATGTCCATAAAGGGGTCGAGAGAAAAGAGCGATAGAGTTCTGCCCATTCGGGTGGTATCTTTCGTCACCCTGAGCGTGCTTGCGCGTGACTGACCCCGCTCTCGCCTGGACCCGCCCACCGAATTATTTATCTCTATCGGGAGATGTGACATCATCGGTACGTCACCGGCCAGCCAGCCACCAGCCAGGATAGGAGACAGAGTATGTGACCCACGTATATTGGGTGCGTGTCATCTTGCTCACGTATGCCTTTGTAAATAGGAAAAGTGCACATGACAGACTTTTACCCAAGGATAATCATATACACCTCCTATCCTTTTCCTATTTCTTGTAAGTCCTGATCGCTCCTATCCCTCCTTCCCTTGCTCTCTCTCGATGGCTTCTGAAACGTTGCAACTCGGTCTCATCGCGCTCACTTCGGCTCCTGTCATTCAAACCGTTTTCCAGCAATTTCAATCCGAACCTAATAAACCCGAAATAGGAAATACCGACGCACAAGTCAAGTCCGAACGTGAACCTGATTTCAAAGGAGTGCAGCCAGACAACAGCAACAGCAGTAGCAAGAGCGACAACAGTGCCCGTGAGTCTCCTTCAACCGTTTCTCGAACCATCGCATCCGAACAAGCTCTGACGTCCAACATGTCCGCCGCCTCACCGCCGCCTATCATCCTCGCTCCGCCGTTGACCGTAACAGACGAACGCACGCTCTTCATCCAGAACGCCCTCCACTCGGGTAACTTTCACTCTGCTTCGGCCGTTTCACCCATCTCTCCGCAAATAGAGAAACCGTCCGCAATCGAGGAACCTCAAACCGCGCCATTGGAGAAAGACACGGCTAGATCCCCGTTTGACAGTCAAATCAACAAGGAAAACACTCAAGAAACCGAAGCCGAACCAAAGCCAAACGAAATGGGTCTTCTCTCCGTTATCACCGGAAACATCTCTCCTCCCGCTGACATGCCCACTTCCGCTCACCGGGACGGATCAAACGGACACGGCATCATCTCCAACGACATTCAAGCAAACACCGTCGGCCCTACCACACACCGTTCCATGGTTCGAAGCGACACAGTAAGGTCTGGCATGACGGATGGCACAACCGGTCCTGTTCCCGGCTCCCATGGAGGAGGAATTGGCGTTGGTCATACTGGCGTCGAGCACGACCGATCGATTACACCTACTCGTGACCAGGAACGATCGGTCACTCCGACGCCCTTGTCTGCTGGATCGACTGAACAGCGAACGGGACCGATCCCTGGTGCTACAGGAGATGGGTACAGTCCCTTGCCTGTTGTTCACACTACTGGCGACCGAATTTCGGGAGGCGAGGATGTTCCTGCGCCGCTAGGAGCCGGAGACCGTGCAGAGGTACAGACCGAGGGAGGAATCGAAAAAGGTGTGCCGGCCCACGTGGGTGCTGATGGCGTTTACGAAGGTGTTGGCGGCAAGTCGTCTGAAGGAAATCTTTCTAGGCCTCCGTGAGTCCGTCCCGTACGTCGGTCAACGAAAATCAATCTAATCTTCCTTTGTGCTCTGGCCTAGTCTCGGAGACGATCAACCCTCCCGCTCATACATCAAACGACCCGACTCGGTTATCGGTACAGGAAACAACACAACCACCAACGGATCGATCCGAGAAGGTGGTTCCACACTTTCGCACCCACCTCGATCCGTCGACGATGCGACCGCTTCTCCGGCCAACCTCGGTCACCCGGAAAAGGAGGTCATTAGCCTTCCCGCTGGCGGAGCGTTGCATCAAGACGGCGCGCAGTCCCACACTGGTGACGGACAACTGTCGGATGGTGAACGACGGGAGAGGGAGCAGCAGGCTGAAATTGAAAGGGAGCAGCAGAATCAGCAGCCGGAGATTAGGCAGCAGTTGCACGAGGGTCAGGCTTACCGCGCTGATGGAAGTGTCCCTGACCAGCCTCAACAGCAGCAACAACACCAGTACGGGCAATACGCCGCGCCGGCGGCTGGAGTGGCCGCTGTTGGTGCCGCTTCGTACGGATTGCAACAACACCACCATCAGCAGCAGCAACAGATGTACCAGCAGCAGCAACAGCCTCAAATGGGTCAGGGTTACAACCAGCAACCGCAGCACATGAACGATCAATCGTTTGCTGCTGAACGTGCCATGTCTCCCGGGCCGAACCAAATGTTCTCTGCCGTTCCTAGTCACATGCAGCAAGGACATCAGCAGCGGGACGACCCGTCTTCCCAGATGTCCAGGCTGTCCTTCCAGGATCCTGCCCAGCAGCAGCAGCAACAGCACCAGCAGTACCCTCAGCAGCACGGACAAATGAATGGCGTCGCGCTTGCTCAACCAGCTATCGGAGGCGCGGGTGTTGGACCGTCTCCTGGTCCTCCCGTAAGTGCCTTCGCACCTACCAGTGCCACTAGCCCTGCTCGTCGAACACCGGAACCCAGAGGATCGACAGAAGTCGGCGTGACGGGCTTAGCGCGAAACTCGACGATGCGATCTACCGCTACCGGTGGTGGATTGAGTCGTGGATCGACACTGAGGCGTGGTGGAGCGTTTGCAAATGGTGCGGCGTTGCAGGGTGGTGGTGTGGGTGAGACGTTCGGAAGGGATGATATTCATGCGAGGACGTCGGGTGCGGACAGGAGTTTGATGGGTGCTGGTACGGCCGGACAGGCTGGTATGCATAGGATCTCGAAGGATGAGGGTGAGTCGTCCGGCTGAGAAGGGGAGTAGTAGTTTGCTAACGCGTATTCGGACGATCCTGTAGCGAGAGACGCAAAGAGATTGTCCAAGATGATCAAGGTTGAGGGCAAGACGGAAGCCGCTGCCGTCAAGGGTGCCATCAAGGAACTGGAAGCGCTGCAGAAAGTCCAACGTGCTGCCCATGCCGTACGTTATTACTTTCTTTCTATCTGTATATTCCCCGCTTACTTGACCTGCGTTATTTTGGGATTATAGGAAGAGCTCAAGGCTCAGCAGAAACACGCCAAGTTCACTCGAGTGGAACACAAGGCCCGATTGAGGTTCTTGAAGGAAAAGGAGCGATATGAGCGAGTCGAGGCACAGTTGCGATCCATTGAGGCCGATTATGAAGTACGTAGATTCGAATTTCGCTATGCCGTTGCGAAATGTGACTGACGTGGACCCTTCTCCTTAGGCGAAGCGAGAACACGCTTCTCAGCAGACTGATCTTCTGGCGGAGAAAACTCAAGAATTGAATGACCTTCGAGCGCAAAAGGCTGCGGATGACGTGAGTTCTCTCAATCTCGTATGATCGACCGGTATGCTGACTGGCCCTTTTCTAATTCCTTTAGCGAGAACGAGAACTCAAGCTCTTGTCGTTGAAGAACCCGGGCCATGCTTAGAGATAGTGCAACGATGGTAGCAAGCCTGTGTGACCTGTGCCGTGTGTCCGTGCAAGTATACACGGGGAAAGCTATAATAGCGCAAGAACAAGTATAACATGTACAATGACTAAATAATGCTGGACTGAAATATAATCGTATTGTTTTCCATACACATGGCCCAGGGTTGCAGGATTTGTGAACGATGATACCATCTTGTACTAACAGGACACACGATGTCGATGTCTACAACGGGCCGGAAACCCCAAGCTTCTACTGAACCGTTCGCACCCGACGTCTTCCTGTGCGCAATTTCAGCCGAGGCCGATCGCTTCACTTCAAACGGCTAGGGACCGTTCGAGGAGGAAAGTTGCCTTCATAAGCCGCCCTGCAGACGAGAATGATGTAGATAGGTGTTATACGTTAGTGATGCATGATTTTCGTAGAATTCCTGCTGGCGAGCCGACCTTACATGAGAGCTATCAATGTAGGTTCAGACCATTTTCGACCCAGGAAACAGAGGCCAAAAGGCTCCCCATTGGCGTGTACACCTAGAGGCACCGCAGCGATGGGATATTTAGAATGAGAATATAGTGGAATCCATTTGTGGTCTGTTCAGCGGGATAACTCGGGTGACTTTGAGTGTTCGGCGAACTAACCTTCCGTAAGCAGCATACGACGCTGCAATCCAATTGATGGGAAAGATAAGCGCATCCAGCTGGTACTGCTCCATGACTTTGTCAATTCCTTCTTTGCAAATCCTCTTGACTGTACGGGCCATGCGTTAGATAGAGATCAGAAAACTCGCATAGGGCTGCGGCATTGCAACGCGACTTACGGCTCGCCTTGGCCTCAACATACTCCGAGGAATGCCTCCCTTTCGACTCATCAGCCTCGAGAAGCTGCAAGTTCCGATATTGGACGCTATGATCAGTCAGAATACGAGTGAAATACTGGATGGGGAGCACAACGGTACTCACTAAATCTTGTCCGCATTGTCCTGGTGGCAACTCTAGATCCTTGGTAGCCGCCCAGTCAGCAATCAGTTATGTCAGCTGACATCGGCATACGTATATCTGCAACCTGCACAAGTCCCACTTACAGGATGCGCCAGGTTGAAGCTGTTGAAAGAGAACAAACCCAACCGACAAAAACGCGAGGAATTAGAGGTCTCCAAGGGGAATCGACCTGTTCTTCTACCAACTCACTCGATGATGTCTCGAAGGTTCTTGACGGCACTGCTTTGCATCCCATTCAAGTACTCCGCAAGACCTTCCTTGAGTTCAGCACGAACGATCGCGTCCGCATCTGGACCATTCATCGTACGTTGGTAGACTGACATGATTGCAAAAGGTCGCGCCGAGTGACTCCATTTTCCGAATGGCGGAGCGGAGTGCAGGCTGCACTGTCACGTCACGCCAGTCAGAACAGTCGCTGCGTTGAAGAACATCAGCAGAATGTAACGACGGCACCAGCGCGGAGGCAAGACGCATCGATAGCCCACCTAGTAGCATCGAGAATACCATGGAGCGGTACTCCGAATCGCTTTCCTTCAAACGTTGCATGAGGCAACTTAGTAAATTGGGTGTAGTCGTCCAATGTATACCCTCGTGCCGCGTCAGCTGTAGGTGGACGAGATGAGTGATTGTGCAGGCTGACGCTTGCAACTTGACTTACTAGCCGGATCCTTTGCATCGTATCCACTCATGCACTCCAACAAGAGCGCGGCGTCGTATGCTGATTTCGTAATCGGACCGACCGTATCGCAGGTCGCACTGATGGGAATCACTCCATGGTGAGAGATCAGACCAACTGTCGATCTCAGCGAGTATGCCGCTGCTCTTTGTGCTGGCATGATCAGAGAACCACATGTCTCTGTACCAAGAGTACCGGGCGCCCATCCTGCGGACAAAGCGATAGCACTTCCGCTGGAACTACCATCTGGATTGGCCTCGGGGTATCCACCAGCGACATAGGCGGAAAGTGGTTGCCCACCCCGTGCCGACCAGCCCCAGTCGGCCTTGCTGTATTTTCAGTTGCCGAACTCTGCCATTGTTGTTTTCCCCAAGATGATCGCGCCAGCTGCACGCAACTTTGCGATGACTGTGGCGTCTTCCTTGGGAATGGAGTTAACAAGAGCGTAACTGCCAGCGGTGGTGTGCATGCCTGCAAAGAAAATCGAGTCGCAGAATTGAGCAAAGCAAATCGAGCGAACAGACTGCTACTTACCAAGCTTCGGCTCCGTTGCGATGTTGTCTTTGACCAACAAGGAAATTCCATGGAGTTCGCCCATGAGATGCTGTACGATTTATTATTATTATTCAGAGATCAGTATGTGCGCGCCAGTCCCATACTCCAGCTTACTAACACCCTTGTTTCGCATATCGTCACAGATTTGCGCTATCGCCAGTAGATCCGTATTCTGAGCGGTCTCCATCACCGCTCGAAGTTTCAAGCCGTTCCTGTTGTTTGCCTCGATCCTGTTCAGATACGCCTGGACCAACTGAACACTCGTGATCGTTCCGTTGGATAAGAGTTCTTGGATGTCCTTTATGGTGGCAGTCAGAAAGTCGATCTCGACGGTGAGCTTCTCGGAGCATTGTTTGGCATCTTGCAACATGTTGCGACAGAAACTTTGATAGAAGTTGATCTGGATGGACGGAGAGAAGTAGACTGGAAGTGTGACTAGACATACTGTTAGCGCCACTGCCTAGACCACTTGATGAGGAGGTAGTCATATACATGGGTCAGCCCTGCATATGGCGCTCGTGATAAGAAGCAGGAACAAAGGAATACCCGCCTTTCCAAAATCAAGGGACTTACCAAAGAAGCAGGTTAGCTTAACAACGGCTGAGGGAGTCCCTTTGCAGCACCTTTTTTCTAAGGAGGTAAAGGCATTCTCCGTTCGGTTCGAAAGATCGCTAAAGTATAGGTGGAACGTTTCGACTGTTCATTTCGAAATCTCGGCACCGATGGGTTACACATTGACGAATCAGAGGACGAAGCCCATCCAGCTAGACAGCAGCCAGCGCGATGTGGTCTTTGGAAATAGTGAATTGGGATCTCGGATGAATAGTGATTGCCAGGGAAGCTTGGATCTGATGCTAAATGTCGCATCTGCATTGCCATGTTTGACCCAATTGCAAGAATTTTACCTTCCAGGCAGATCTTCTCGAGCTCCACCGACCCGTAAGAAGACCGCCAACGAAACAAAGATCCTGCATGATACACTTTGCGACCACTGATTTACCTGTATCAGAACATGTATCACAGACGCTACAAGCCATCATCGCAATGCGTAAAAAGTACAATCACGAGTACATGGAATTGAACTCATCGTCTTCGTTTGGTCGCGACCGATGTGCCTGGGCATGCAACCCGAACACGTTCAAGTCTCCCTGTTCCTCCTGGTCTGCTGTTTGGCCCGCTCGGAGTGCTCCTTCTGATGTATGCCCGAAGACGGATCTAAAGAGCTGTAACATTGGATCTGTGTAGTTTGCTTGCGCCTCGGGTGCTTCCGTCGATCCTGCTGATACGGATGGATCCATGGTTGCTCGGCATAGTGGGCACGTATTATTCTGGTAAAGACATTGGCACTTAATGAACCGAGAACAGCGACACTTTCCAGAAAGGACAGGGTACTTACCAAACGCAGCCACTTCGAAGCACATTTCCCGCATACGATATGTCCTGATTTCCCTCCGCCGACAGCACCGCCGTCCGTGCCCGCACAGGGCAGCCTCCTTAAACCCATTTCTTCCACGTCACCTCCGATGTGGTAGTCTGATGCTTCGGCGTATTCCTGCTCGGTGACGATCTGGGCGTAAGTGAGCATGCAAATGGGACATGACTGATTCTGTTCGTCATCTGTAGGACGATCTAGATCAGGTAAGACAAAACGATGCTTCCGGATGAAAGATGCTTGCCGTCAGATGTAGCCTGAACGGCGATCTCTTCATTGGTCACACGGGGAAGATTCTTGATAAAGTCTTGTGAGGCACCTCTAACGCTGCACAAGCGGACGTCTGTCAGCTACCGGGTACATCGACATCGCTGCATCCCAACTCACTCTCCGCCCAATGCTTCCAAGTTTCCAAATATTTCATCGTAGAGATCCTCATCCACCGTGAGCCCGCCTCCATCCACTTCCTGCCGCCCGCTCGCACCATCGCCAAATCGTGCTGCACCGACTATCCGCTGTAATTCTTGCATGAATCCTTCGAATGTTCTTGGAGCATCGCGAGCGGCATAGGGAGATGGATCGGCGGGATCAGTCGAATTGGTGCGCGTGTCTTCCGGGATGTTGTGGTCATCTATTCAACGGGGATGAATAAACTCAACTGGGTGTACATGTCAGAATGAAGACGTACCCTCGTAGGTAGACATTGTTGGATTGGCAGAGTTGCGGCAATAGAACGTCACTGCTAAACCGTTGCGGTATCACCGTCTGTTATACTGTGCCACCAATCTTTCAGCCCAGACACGATGATGAAGCTGTTGATTGAGTGTGATACTTTGAAACAACGACAATGAAACAAGCATGACGAATCGTTTCAAGCGTTGTGCAACGTGCCGGGAGCAATCGCGCTCTAACAGCCAGAAGTCGGTAGTGCGGTCGCCTCCTCCTGGACTGTCATGTTAACTAGCATTCATGCGCTCAGTGGGTCACGTATGAGGATTGATACTTGACATCTCCATAGCTGAGGTTCCGGAGCGATTTCACCCATAGGTTTGTGGCACAGGAAAAGGAAGTCCAAGGGATCACCAGGGCTATGGAATTTTGACAGAGTTTCTGACATCAAGCGTTCCAGGAGCACGGTGGTTGTGCGTCGGATTGCAATTCTAACGCAGAATAACCATCCGCAGGTCGCCTGTTCAATCCAGGCCTGGAACTTCTCTTTTTGCACTTCTTGTTGCTTACATGACTTGACAAAAAGCATGCAGAGTGAAGTATTCTCATAATCAGGGCTCGCCAAATAGGACATGACAGTCCGACAACCTCAGCGATGATGTTCGGCATTCGAAGGGAGCGTCCAAAGTTTTATTTTGCGTTCTCCTCTTGAAATACGATACCTAACGATGATCTGATTGGCGCATTGGATACCTCAGGTCAAGGAGCACAATCTATACTAAGTAGGAATATACTTTGTGTAGAGAACCATAGTTAGTTTACGGTAATGACGTATCAGAATCATTACTGTTCCATCACTGTTCTCCACATCCGTCCCTAGCCGGTCCCTTCCCGCTTTTCCGATTCATAAGTTATAACTTCTGTCGCGGGCCAGTAATCAGTGTTACGTAATATACGTACCACAGTACCGCCGTTGTAATTGGGATCCTAGCACAAGTTACCAAATGGCTTATTACGTGAGACGGGACTGCTATTTACCTAAGGTGAGAGACAAGGGTAGCTAATCCTTGAGAAGTCTTGCACTCAAGGTAGCTTCGGAATTAAGAGCTAATCAAAGGGTGATTCATAAAGCATGAGCGCTATTACAAAAGGGGCAAAGTCCCAGCTATATATACTTATCTAGAATGCGTAGCTGTCCAAGGGAGGCTAAGTGATTCAAGGGCAGGTGAAGTAACTGAAGCAGGTGAAGTGAAGTCCCGAAGTGAAGTGGCGAAGTGAAGTGGCGAGGCGGTAGAGTAACTGAAGTGAAGCACTGAAGTAAGTGAAGTAACTGAAGTAGCCGAAGTCAACTGAGAGTTGAGCATGGAGATGACTGGACAAGTGCGGAGGAGAGGCTTATGTAACAGCAAGTATGTCATCTGGCTGTGTACTAAACTACATGTCTCTACAAGATGTGAGTAACGACCATGCTTCCTTCAAGCATATCATCGTCGTCATCAGAATCAGCGACGACGACGGCGAGTTCCTCGTCGCTACTAAGAGCGGCAGCGACGGCAACGGCGGGATCATTGATGTCCTCGTTACTGAGTTCGATAGGAATGGCGGCAGCAGCGTCGACATCGATGACGGTGACATCAGGAACGTAGTCACCGGTATGGGAAGCGATGTCGGGAAGGAGACTGGGATCGATAGTCTCGGTCTGTTGTATTAGGTAAATGAGATGATGTTTATGCATTGCATGTGTAGAGAGACAGACTCACTTGTCGCATCTCTTCGGCACACTTCATCAATTCGGCCTTCGCAGAAGGCTCAGAGTTCAAGTAGCCTTGAAGCAAGGCAAAAGTGTTCGGAGAGAGGACGAAGTCAGTAAGAGGGGCTTCGTCGTTGCGAAAAGGATAGGCGTCGTGTTCCGCGCCCAAGGAGTCGACAGGGGGTATACGGGAAGCATGTCGTCGAAATGTACACAGGCAGAGGTTCATCCATCGCGTCATTGTAAGAGAACGTCTGTTGTGCTGATGTTGAAGAGACGGGGAGAGTCAGTCAGGACCTGTACGAGGGGGACGCCAAGTGACTTTATACGTACGTCCCAATCGAACTCGACAACCGGTTGCAAGACTTGTTCCTCTAGATGTGCGTACATCGGAGGGGGATACCCGAACAAAGTAGGGGTCTTCAAACGTTATTCGGATCAATGACGTTTGTGAGCAGTTGATGGTAGACAGCGAACTCACCTCGACAGCAACGCTGTTGACGTGCGAGGCGTTCACGTCGTTGGTTAACGCAACTTCTTGAGAAGAGAAAGAAGTCTTGATGGAGCTTGCAGAGGACGGGCACGATTCGGTTTGCATATTGGTAACAGTGTGCTTGATTGATGAGCTGATGGAAAGGGCGTGTGTGATGCGTAGAGAGAGAGAGAGAGAGAGAGAGAGAGAGAGAGAGAGAGAGAGAGAGAGAGAGAGAGAGAGAGAGAGAGAGAGAGAGAGAGAGAGAGAGAGAGAGAGAGAGAGAGAGAGAGATAGAGAGAGAGAGGTTGTGTGGTGCGTGCGTGGATAGAAGCGTTTGTTTTGCGCCCTAGTGGTGCTAGAATTTCTGAGGCTACCAAGCGATTCTACGTCGTTTTGTGGTGATTTTGATCTATATCTCGTCGATTTTGGCTCAGTATTGAGTGAGATACGACATTTAGTGTTATTTAGTGTATTTCTTTCTTTCTTTCTTTCTTTCTTTCTTTCTTTCTTTCTTTCTTTCTTTCTTTCTTTCTTTCTTTCTTTCTTTCTTTCTTTCTTTCTTTCTTTCTTTCTTTCTTTCTTTCTTTCTTTCTTTCTTTCTTTCTTTCTTTCTTTCTTTCTTTCTTTCTTTCTTTCTTTCTTTCTTTCTTTCTTTCTTTCTTTCTTTCTTTCTTTCTTTCTTTCTTTCTTTCTTTCTTTCTTTCTTTCTTTCTTTCTTTCTTTCTTTCTTTCTTTCTTTCTTTCTTTCTTTCTTTCCTCTCTTGGATTTCCTTCTTTTTCTGAATCCGTTCGGACGGATGAGTGGTAACATAGGGCAGTGATTATCTTCGGCGCCTGGTTCACCTACCGCCTGCTGTACGGTCATCATGAGCGACTGCACTGCGCATGTAGGTCTGCATGGCCGCTTGGGCGTTTCTGAGGTTGGCCGCAGGTTCCCATGTAGCGTTGTGCTCTGCATAGCCTTTCCAACAGACTAGATAAGTAAATCCGTTCTTCTTGTGAACGCGGTGAGCGATGATGCGGTCGACCTCATACTCTTCCGCACCATCAGTAGTCATGATTGGATCGGGATTAGAGGGAGCGTCACGTTGGCCTACGTCAATGACTCGTCCGATGACCCGATTATTGCTCATGTCGTGGTCTACGACTGTCGGGTCATCTGCGACCGAAAGGGGTTCTGCGATCGAGAATCAATTTGCGGGAGGAATTTATTGTATCGAGAGCCTGAAACGCCAAAAAAAATGACGAACTCGGCAGGCCAACAGGGCAAGTAACCTGGACAGCGCATTTTTTGCCTTGTGTGAATGTGTACCCCTGATTCGCGACACAGCTCTATGTTACCCTTGGGGTGAATTGGAGGTCGAGCATGTCCTTTGGACCATGTGGTGACAGGGTGGATGGGATGAGCCAGCTGATGAGCGTGTGTTGCTGTTGTTGTTCCTCTTTTTGGCCTGATAGCTCATGCAATAGGGATATAATCATATACCTGTGCGCTGTCGGATTTTTGAACGCAGCGACGTCGTTAGACCTCAACAAGACCCCATCCGAGTTCTGAATAGACGATCCGCCCCCGCCCAACTGGATCGAACAGCAACATGACCGGCTCCGGAGACGAATATGGACTAGAAACAGAGGATGCCCCAGACGTAGACGATACTGGTTCGGATCATGTTGCTGTACGTCTCCTTTATTTGCGTCGGGGTTCCTTTTGGTGCTAACCACCGGCAAGAACAAACACGACACCCGATCCCAACCACGACAGACAACGGCCCGGAACAAGCAGAAGCCAGGAGCTAGTGCCGAACCTTCCAAAAAGAAAGGAGGTGGTGCGGGTATGGGTGTGGCGGACGAAATCAAGAACACAGTAAGCACCAAAGCTATGGAAAAAGTCAGCTCATCCCGCTAAATTGAGGCCTGTTTCTGTAGGGGCCGACAGCGTTCGACGTTCGACTGACTTTGGCCAACGCAAGCCACGTTCGAATTCTCAAAGCAATGGAGCAAAAGGCAAAGACGGTGGATGATCTGATGGATCTTGCCAAAGATTTGATGAAAAAGGATCCTGCTATGTGCGTACATTTGAGATTCCCAGGCACAACCATCAACTGACGCTGCCTCGTTGTGTATCATGCTCACAGATATCCCAGCCAGACTCAAGCCCTTACGACTATCCTCTCGCAAGTCGGTCTCATCACTGACTCGATGCATGCGGCTGCTCCTCATGCCGACCCACAGTCTGTAGTGGAGAAGCTCCTTGAAGGATTGATTGACAGACCCGCAATTGGACGACTCGTTGCATTTTTGGAAGATAGCGGCCGTCCCCAGCTCGCCAAGGTGGAAGGTAGTGGTGGGAAGAAGCCAGTTAAAGACGCCGCGCAGCAACAAGGTCAAGCATTTTCTCGCAATCAGGCGACGGCGGCGGCACCTCGATCCGATGCACTGCGATCGACGATACCCCTCTCCCGACAAGCAGGAAGAGAAAGGCCCTTCCGCTCGTTTCGGACGACGAAGAACAGGAGAAGGAGGAGGACTTGCACGATAACGACGAGGACGACAGTGATTCTTCCAGTTCGACCGAAGAATCGGCCGAAGAGGAATCTCTGCCCGCCGCCAGAAGTTCAAAGGGGAAAGCAACAACGAAGGACAAACTCAAGCACAAGACCGGTGAGAAGGAGGCGGCAGCGGAAGAGAAGAGAAAGCAAGCGGCGAAAGAAAAGAAAAAGAGGTTGGCCGCACAGAAAAAGAAGAAGCAAGATGCAGACAAGCACGAGCAAGCTGGCGGTAGCACCACCAACAAGAAGATGAAGGTTATGGAAGGACGAATGCTTTTACTAGGCAAGAAGATATCGCTTGACTGTGACTGAAGAGGTGTTTCCCATGTTGTGGGTTGTTTTTCTGCTCGGACTTTTTGACGGAATGTAGTCAATCTACGTAGCACAAGGCTTTCTGCAGACACTAGAAACTCTCATTTATGATGTATTTATGTCGATGAATGTACTGCCGTTTATGGATTCTACAATGCTTCTATGGAGCGTCTTTTGAAAATTTCCATTATAATTCGAGAGACCAAAGCTTCTTTCTTCATTTGCGTTGAGAGCTAGATCGCGTTCTTCCAGCCCTCCAACAACGCAGCACACTGGTCCGCTTCTTCCGCCTCCTCCAAAGAGTTCAAGTGCAGAGCCAACACCTCGATATCCAATCAACAAACCTTCTCGGACACTGACGTATCGCACCTTCTCATCCAGCATGATCCAAACTCGACCCTTTTGCGCCGGAAGTAGACCACACTCGCCTCCCATCAGCGCGAGAAACACATCCATCTCTGCATCCTTTCGTCCTGATCCGGTCCTCAACTCCCCTCTAAGCTTGGGCCGAGCTGCTTGCAAGGCTCTGCATTTGCTCGAGACGATACGAGGGACTCCATCTTGTAAGTATCTCACGATTACCCTTGTTAGTCCTTTTGGCTTATTCGACCTTGTTCAGTAATTATATAGTTTGCCACCACTTGTAGTAGTAGATAAAGGATTGACATTTGGTTATGGGTTATGAGTTCGAGTCTCGTGAATGGTTAGTCTTTTTGTCACTTTGTCAGTTTTTGCTGAAAATAGCAAAGTGACATAGTTGTTCTATGTCACTTTGTCATTTTGTCACTTTGTCACTTTGTGCCATTTATGAAACGAAGTGACAAAGCTAGGTTGTACGCCAAGGTCTCCTTAGGAGCCCTTGCGCAGGGTTGGCCTCGCCACCCAGTTCTGACGTCTATATAAGACAGGTTATTTTGTAGTAAGTTTTGCCACAATGATTTATGAAACACGCTTTTCCTCCCTAACTCTCCAAGAAGCGCCTTCTGGACTGTACTAACTAGAACTTTAGATGATACCTTTAGATTAGCTTACAGCAGAGTTCCGAATGAATATGAATATAGTGAATAAACGCGATTATTTATTCAGATTTGAATATGAATACGAATATGAATAGCAACATCTTCAGATTGGTGCATAAGAATGAATAAATAACGGCGAATTATTCACTTTATCGAGCCAAAAATGAATAGATTATTCATATCTGAATAAATATGAATAAAAGTCTAATTTCGTGAATATGAATATGGATATGAATATAGCCTTTGGCATGACCATGAATAATTTTATTCAAATTGAATTATTCATCGGAACTCTGGCTTACAGTAGCGATCTTATATATTATCTAGTAAGTTAGCCGTTTATTAGACATCAATAATCGTGAAGCATAATCCTTTCTGACTGATCCCACTTTAGACCTTGTACTGTCTTTATTTGGTATGTTATCATCTTTTATACTATCTAAATACAACGCTACGTAGGCTCTTTACATTTTCAGGACAAGTGACAAATCAACAAAAAGTACTAACCAGACCAGTCTCGAACCAATAACTAAAAACCAAACTTCAAGTCAACACTATTACAAACGGTGGCGAACTATATAAGAACTAATCAAGTTCGAATAAGCACGGTTGACAATCAAGGGTAGAAATGTAAGATACTTACAATACCCTCCGCCGCAATCAAGCGGAGTCCTCTATCGCTTTGTACTGAGCGTACGTCATTCCCGGCTTCCACTCATGAAGCTTCTGCTTGTTGTGTAGGCAATGCAGAACTAGGGATTCGTCCCAAGGCAACTTGTTCCAAAGTGCCGAGTTAACTAAAGGTGTCAAGCGAGTCAAAACAGATCGAATAAAGGGTGTGTTGACATGGTGGGGTTTCGCTCCGTACCAATAGTTATTGATTTCTTTGAGAGCATGGTAATACACTATGGAAAATGAATGGGCCCTACATGGCATATCACTCTGTGGTATGTCAAAATAAGGCGTTAAACAATTAAAAAACGTTTGGTGCTAAAGGCCAAGTGGTCGGTGAGCCAAAACCTTGGCGTTGAAAGCCTTTTTTCGCTCATGGCGCGTCCGGCCCACTTTTCTGTTAGGCTTTAGAAGCCTGTCGAAACCCGCCAGGATAGGCCTTACTCGTACATCCCATTCGAAAGGATGGCGTTTCTCGCCAAGTTCAAGATCGTCTGTATACGCCTGCACCTGATTGACCATCTACGCCAAGTTTGTTCCTTTTGTAGAACTTTCATCCTTCCTATTATCATAAGCTATACATAACACAAACAGCTGCTTTATCCCCCTTTCACCCTCCTCACCACCAAAACATCTCTCGCCGCCTTTCATCATACGTCCTTCTGTGTGCAGCATTCCTTGACAGCGGGGGTTCATACCTGAAGTCCCATACAAATCGTGCCAATGAGATGCTTTCATACCGATCCGGGTCGGTGGCATCCATCTGATGACGCGTCCATTGCATTACAATATCAAACAGGAGTTCCGCAGCATGCGACGACTGTTAGTGAAATGCAGAGAAGAAGAAGCAGCTTATGTCTATACTACTTACCACCTCATCTTCAATGCTTTCGCTTTCCACCTCAGCTACTGCCTGCATCCGACACGTAAACCACGGAGGTCGCTGAGCTTCTTCGAAATCGGAGTCACAATCGGCTTGTTCATTATCATCATCATTGTATTCCAGCTCCTTCTTCATAGTGGCGGCAGAGCGAGGCGTAGGCACTTGGATCGAGATCTGCTGTGGCCCATTCATCTATCGGCTCCACTCTCGGTCGTCGTCCGAGGTAGGACTGGCAGCCCTAGTACCGGGCGGAAGCGTTGGCGGCTCCCGACTATCATCCACCAAAGGCGAAGACATCCGTATTTAAGACCATCCATGTATATTTCATGTTTCGCCATCCTTTTGTACTCTCTTTCATCTTCGGAGTTGGGTTCCTCCATACAGTCTGCGGCTTGGTACGAAGCTACTGGCGTGGAGGCGTTCGTACGAACGGCTTCCTCTTGTGTAGGAGTAACAGCATCCTGTCCGGGTGGTGCGGGCGTATATGAATAGCGGGTGACATGGTGAAAAGGGTTTCGACGGTGACGGAACATGTGGTACTCCTGAACCTCGCCGTCTTGATTATGTTTGGCTTCATCGGTGTAGAATGTCAGGGCCTGGTAATCCGTAGAGCGGGTCAGTCGATGTGTGATAAAGTATTGTTGTACTTCCGCATGTAATGTACTAAATCATGAAGATATCATCGTGCGTTCCCGAAAGACGTATCATGAGAAGGAAAAGCTGCGACTTACAGGCACTGTAGAGATTCCGTCTTCATTGACTCCCAGCTCAACGACAGGAACTTCAGAACGTCGAACATCACTCCATTTCAGCGCTCTAGTGCTGGCGCCCCGAAAGCCTGATTGAGCTGAGATGAGCAGCATGGCGCGGCTCCTTGCGTTCTTGTGCTTTTGAGCGATTCCAACGTCTTGGTTGCGGAGTAGATGGGAGGAGCAACGTTTCATTTCGTCTTCCGTCATGACAGAGATGGAACTACCTTCCACCTTCAAGGGTTGGCTTCCATTCTTTCTCTGTTTCTCTTCTCGTCTGGCTAGTGTTTCCAGTGCTTTAATTGGCCCTTTTTCCCACAATTTGCGATCGACCAGGGGATCTTCTGACTCTGAATTGAGATAAGAGCTTTGAATCCTCCTCCATTCCAGTGCACTGATCATTTGTGACACGGTTTGCTTGCCGAGTTCCCGACGGTTGCGTTCAAATTGAACAAACCAATAAGCCTTTGGGCCAGTGATGGGATATGGCTCTATCGCAGCTTCTCGCTGTTCTTGTTGAAGTGCGGCTCGATCATTGTCGTCCAAATCCTCCAGATCTTCGGCAGGGATCTCGTCCTGGGGCGCATGCCATTCCTGCATGAAGGCATCGTACTTCTTTACATGACGTTAATAAGCGACGTCCGAAGATCTGGGTGCAGCACGGCGTACGTCGGAAGAGTTTTGCTGGGCCAGAAAATCTAGATTCTTGATGGACGATGCATTGGGCAGGAGAGATAAGGCGACAACGGAGATCTGAGCGGACGGAACAGCAGTGCCACTTGCAATCCCAAGGTCCGGCTCCGCACTCTCTGTATCGTCGTCTTCTTCACCTTCTACAGCCTGTGCTCCTGCGGTCTTTGGTCTTTTGGTTGGCTGAAGTCCAGTGTTTTTGCCGCTTCGCTTTCTTTTCCCTGAGTCCTTGACCGCTGCTACCGGCGAATGGGTACTGTCTTGCTTTTTCTTGTTCGCGTTAGCTGTTCTAAATCCGCGTTCACAGTGGTCAGTAAGCATAGTGTGATGGGAATGTACGCACCTCTGTGATACGGCATAGGGTAAACCGAGACTGAAAAATATATAGACTCACCTGATAGCCTCGCTAAGCTGCACTTCTGTCGTTCCAGCTGTATCGATTCCCAGAGGCTGTGCCGTGAACACCTTCTTTTGCTTCGTGGTCATTCGACTTGGGACCGTAGGAATAGGAGTGGGAGGTGGCGGCATGTTGATATGGATTGAGCCGTGCGAAATGACGAGATGTCCGGGTGGGAGTCGAAAGCTGGCCAGTGGCTGTGGTCGCCGAACCGTTGATGTAGAGTGGATATCCAAATGATACAGACGAGCTGAGATCTGTAGGAAGGGAGAGAGAAACTGCTATAAGGGAAAGTCAGCTCTGATAAAAGTTTCAAAAGGGGGAATTCCCGCTCGCGTCAAAAAGAGCGGAAGCGAACGGATCTTTGTTGCGCGTGCATCGACAGAGCCAAAAGGCGGAAGGATAGCGTTACACGCTGCCGCTGGTAGAGTACAGAGGGACTGTGAGGTTGTTCAAGTAGAACTCAGATGGGGAATCAAAAGTAGAAGGCTCTACGCCTCATCATATCACCATCCTACAGCGGTTGTCGCTCCCTATCGGCTTTCGAGGTGTTGATTTGAGGTTTCTACACCGATTCCGAGATGCAACATCGGCAAGGGTCACCTCTTCTGGAAGTCTCTCTGGAAGACGGGCAACATGATCACGAGCAACAATTCCCACACTCGTTACGGGAAGCAGATCCTAAGAGCTACGAGATCCGAGGGGCGGAGAGAGTCGAGCGTGAAGAATGCGGGGAGAAGGCGCCATCGAGAGCATCTGTTGTCGTGCCAACCTAGGACATTCCTGGGTTGTTCAGCCATTTGGTGAGCTTGACCATTTGCTGAGATCCTCCAAGGTTCTGATGAACTCCTCTAGCCGCAAGACTGGGACCTCAAACACATCAGAATCCGGAGAGAGTTCGACTTACGAGTCCAGAGTCCCCCGATGCCCGCGAAGCGGCAACAACTACGATACGAGCTGCGTGACCAGCCCTTCATTGTCACGGGCTCCCATCCCGGCCTGACCGACGGATTATTGGTTCTGCGGGCTCAATACGGTGGTATAGGCAAAGATTTGCGTCTCCGGCTTATCGTTCTCTACTGCATGCAACATATTCAGCACCTAGCATGGACTCCCCGGCAAGATCAGCATCACTACTTTATTGCCAATCCGTCAGCTTCTGCCGCTCGAAGGGAGAGCTTGAACCGGTCCTTGCAAACAGGTCTTGCGAGGCAAACTTATACGTGGGTAAAACAGTTAGAGACCGATTGGCTGTGGGCAGATAGAAATGCAGTAGATCGAGGTTAGCGTGGAGCAGATTCGCAGGCGGACTTGTACTGTATGGTACGATTTTAATCATCGAGACGCAGAGGCCAAGCCTGAGGACGCCAGAAGATTTGAGCCAGTGCAAACTTTGGTAGCCGACGCCGCCTGCCATGGCGATCTGACGATTCTTCAGGTCATAAAGAGTAAGTGGTGTGACTCTAGATATGTATCCGGTTTGAGTAATAGACTGAGTAGCAAATATGCACGTACAGGAGTTGCCGAGTTACAGGCGTCTTCGATCAGTGAGCCTTTTTCCCAGCAGGCAACTCCTTCATGGAGGAGCTCCTCAGTGGTGCAGCTAAAGCAAAGGCAAGAGAACGCTCGTCGACCAGAGAGGCGGACGCTGGTTCCACTCCGTAGCAACCCGTTACGGAATTTCAATCAGGTAGTGGCTGCCTCAGCATTTCCACCGCACAATGTCCCCGCTGGAGAGCCTGATGACGGCGAACCCAAGGGAACAAGTTTACAATTGAATAGGAAGGATTCGCATCATAAGGAAAAGCGAGCTGGGGAGATAGGGAGGTGTTCTTCGGCTTCCTCTACACCGCCAGCAAGTCTGCAGAAGATCAACGTCGGCTTGGAAAAATTGGAGGGAGAAGTCAAAGACGTAGAAGCCAGTGGAGAGTCACAGCTGAGCAAAACGAGGAAGTCGGCGAAGGCGACGCTATGCACAGACGCAGGGACATCGGCAATGACCGGTCGGAGGCTCAGGAGTCGTGTTACAGCTACAGGCAACGACAGACAACCTTTGGACAGATCGGTGGCAGCCAACAGCAGGTCATCGAGGTTGGGATCTCTGCCGGCGAGAGGAGCAAAAGGATATCCGGTAGTGCCAACAAAAACGTCTGCTGTTCAAGTATTACGTCCCGAAGAGATCTCGAAGATGTTCATGTCGGAAGTGGAGCGGGCTAGCCGAGTAATACAAGATGATAGCTCCGAGAGCGATCATGATCCTCGGCAAGAAGGTGATGAGCTCTTAAGAGCAATGTTCGCGCCGAAACCGATGGATGCGTGCTCCAAAGGGGGAAAACGTGGAAAGAAGCGGTCGTCCAGCGACGATGAGGACGATGAAATCGCATCGACCGGTGTTTATCAATATGCTCCAGACCCTACGTGAGTGCAGAGGCCAGGGTGTATGGGCGAGGATACCTAGTCGAGGACAGGCTGATGAGAATCATCCACGATCAGGTGCTTGCCAGTTCGCTTGCTTATTGTCGGCATCGTACAGGGTCGTACAGCTTGTACTACTCATCCATCATCGTTGGATGGCAGCCGGGAAAGATCACTGAAAGGCCTTCAGGCCTCTTGACACAGGAGGTAGTATATCAGGTTCGAATCCCCTCAGAAGGGGGTAGAATATGGAGTAAAAGGCGAGACGATCTGTGTGTCGTCGGTGATGAAGGGTTCAACACCTGTATTGTAAGCATTTTCGAGGATTTATATAGAGGCGGTACGGCGCTTTGGATTGACTTTAAGAACATATACTTGGTAGCTCGGCGAGCTGGAGCCGGTCGTCCATGAGGATGCCGAGAAGAGCGACTACGGTCTACGATGCTTCACACCGGCGCCAAGTGCCGTATCGCACGTGGACGAACAAGACGTTTCGTTGGCCGCTAAATTACAGTGCATGCGTGAACATCTACAGATGATCATAGCGGAGGAATATTGCCGGTTCTCCGAGAGCATCGACACATTCTATCGCAACAAGGGTGGTGACACTGTGGCTGTGTACAGGGGGAATACTCCGGCATATGCAGTTGATAGGGTTTACAAGCCTGAGCTTTACCGCTGGGTGTTGCCCGAGATCTACCATTGCCAACATGGCGAGCATGCGCCTCGAGCGGCGCGAAAGAATTCCACGAGGTTCAATAAGTTGGATAGATGGGGGAAGGAGTCTGTAAGTTGTCGTAGGTGACTGTGAGCGTTATTGAGCGGGATCTGTTGCTAACTTGCTTGCGTACTTCAAGCCCTTTGAGATGGGTTTACACCGCAAGGCACTACCTGAACTAGTGATGATGTGCGATGAAGATGAATACCCAGAGGAGTTGCGTCTTCAACCAAAGACAGAGCTTACGAGACGGGTAATCGTGTTACGGGCGTTGCAAAGGAAAGGGGCAGAAGACCCGGACGACTACACAATATGGAGTGAGCTCATGGAAGCGAGGAATCGCGCTCGAAAGGAGAAAGGTCTACAGCTGGAAGGCAAGCCCGTAGTCGATGGCAATAGCTTGTTTCACGTGTATCTCCCTCGGGAACAACGTAGAAAGAATAGGCCGTCGTACATAGAGTAGAAGAATTGTAAACGTCTATAGCGTGAAGGAGTCATGATTCAAGGCTGAAGTATCTAGCGATGGAAGGGATTGTCGACTTTTCCCAGTGGCGACCGATTATGGGAATGAAATATGCTACGAGGGAATTCATCTTCGACTTTGCGTACAGCCACATATTGATATTTGAGCAACACTCGGCAGCTTGGTGGTGATTGACAGTGTAGCAGTGGCTGTCGACATTGATTGGTGGCCCCGGACAGTACTAGTATGGGAGGCTTCATGAGCTAGTAAAGGAGGCTTCAGGAAGATAGACAGGTATAGGTGGGTCGCGGCGATGCTGACCAACAGAGCGGCTCACAAACGGACATGAAACACGAGATGATAGACTGACCATGCAACCAGGAAAATAGTGAAACAGACGTATGCAAAGCATCTGAAAACTTCCAGCTCGGTGGCCGTAGACAGTGTGTAGCGGTCTCCGGTAGTTAGACGGCGGTTTCCGACAATCAGGCCTCACTTGGGTCTAAGTATACGTGTGGTACACCGCAAAAGTCAACAGACTCCATTCCTTCCCGCCGCTTCTCGGAACTCTGAAGAGTCTGACCCCCCTACCAAAATTGACTTCATAACGTAGGCCCCTGGCCGCTGAAGATGAGTCGGTGGAGACGGACAGTGTCCAGTGGTGCCGGACAGAACCTGCGGGGACAGTAAAAGGAGACTATATTCAATCAGGGCACTGGCGACCATCCAGAGTGGACTGGTGGCAGCTGACAATGTCTCGGTGGTGACGGACAGATGGCTGGTGGGTACTGACGATGAGACAGAAATCTGATATGATTGTTAAAAAAACCCCTCACAGCATTGGTACCGGTGGCCGCCCAGAGTCGTCTGTCAAAGGTAACCACGATCCGCGAGGGCGCAGAAGGTCTCCAGAGTGGTCTGAAAAGTGCTGACAACGTCGAGGTGCTCACAGATAGATATTCGGTGGGGTCTGGCAGTGAGGCCAGCTCTAGTATGAGTAATACGAGAACATATTCCACGACTACATTGGCACCCGCCTAGATCGGTCCGTTTGCTAATGCCAATGCTTCGATAATTACAGACAGTTAGTCGAACAGACTGACAGGAAGGCCATGATTGAGTAAATCCGGCATGGTACAGATTCAACGCGTACAACCGCAAAGGTCAAAAGCTCTCGGCTATGGACAATGCTCATGGAAGTGAACGATAATTCGTCGGTGGAGACTGACAGTGGTGTCAAGCTTGAGTGTCGTTAGCGATGAAACGAAGTCAGCACTCCACGCGCGGCGAGAGTTTTTCGGTGGTCATGGACAGTCACTTAGTCACTTCAGCTTTGACAGAAAGTTAGTCGTGGCACCCGACAAACAAGTAATGATCAATAATAGCTGGGAGACGAAAATCTTTACCAGGAGAAGGGTAGCCCGTGTCTGCGTATTCCGGTCCTACTATCGCTAATTTTACCAGCAACGTATAGAGGGAGGAAGTGGCTAATTTTCACAGACTGGAATGAAGCGAATCTGAATACCCTTGTTAAATCCTGGCCTCTTCTGAACCTTCGTTCGAATTACTAGGACTTGTCAAAGACAAATGTCCTCTAAGTCCAGATCTAACTAAGATAATTCTCGGAACCACGAAGTTGTTATGTAATGCTCACCTGTCTTAGCGACCTTTACCTTATAACTAAACGTTAGTACTTTTGAAGGATAGCTAAACCTTGATATGATGTCACAAGCGTGAAGTTATTGTTATCGAGTTACTATGTGTCCGTCATCAAAGTTCATGACGGTTGGTCATATGAACCTTGAAATGGGCTCTCTTATATAGACATAATTTGCCACTGGCTTACAACTAATCACCTCATTCTCCTTGGTGGCGTCTAACGCCACAATCAGTCAACGCGGCTGCTTCTGCTACCTCCCTTGAGTCATAAACAACATCCTTAGTGCAAGTGAGCGCTGATAAGTGCTTATCAGCTTGGAACAGGGCTTATCTGTGCTGTATAGTGATGATCGCTGTTGGTTACTGTTGTTCAGTGCTGCTTATAGCTGTTCGATGCTATTATGTGCTGTGCAGTGTTGTTCTGTGTCGTGCAGTGATGCTCAGCGTTGTTAAGGGCTGTTTAGTGCTGTTAGCGGCTCAAGGTGGAGGTCATGAGCGGGATTGAGTTGTGCGACTGAGTTGTGTTGGCAGATGGCCGCCGCGCGGAGAGGCCCGTCCAATTAATGCAACGTTAATGTGATTGTAATTATACATAATTGTTTTATTTAGCTCGGCGGCCGAAGTAAGACAGTCACAAGGCGGAGAGTAAAAGTACAAGCAATGACGAAAATTACAAGTTGTAGTCCTATAACATCAGCTAGCAGCTGGCAACAGGAAAGTTTCGACCGGAGCTTTGCTCATACGGACATCTCCATACTAATATCCGTTCCTAACCCAGCTTCCCAGCTCTCCCAGCTCTCTTTCAACACTCCCTCTTGCTACGGTGATATTGTAATAGATAGTTTTGATGATGGTGAATATATGATTGTTGGTGGTTATGTGCCTGTTGAGGTCGGTGAAACGCAGCCTAGAACAGGTGGACGAGTCCGCAGCCGCGTTGGTGCAAAGGAGCCTTTAGCGCCTTCGTAAGAATATCCGCGGCTTGGTCCCGCGTGCCAATCGACTGTACATCAGCTCCACCAGCAGCAACAGCTTCACGAATGTGGTGATACCGAATGTCGATATGCTTTGTTCGTTTGTGGTGACCGGGATTCGCGGTGAGCGAGATGGCGCCGCGGTTGTCACACCAGATGAGAATGGACTCATCGGGTTTCTGGAACAATTCCAGCAGAAGCCGGTGAAGCCAAATTCCTTCTTTGTATGCTTCTGTCAAAGCCATATATTCTGCCTCGCATGTAGAGAGAGCTACAGTGGCTTGTCTGACTGAGCCCCAAGCTCACTGAACCCCTGAATTTGAAAGCAAATCCAGTGGCACTGCGATGAGTGTGTAAGTCTCCACCATAGTCCGCATCACTGAAACCGATTAGACGGTTACCAGTGTGCTTCAACCCAAAGGTTAGGCCCAGCTCAGTGCTTCCCTTCAGATATTGTAATACCCTTTTGGCAGCCCTGAGGTGGTCTTCGCCAGGGTTATTTCAAAAGCGACTGAGATACCCGGCAGCAAACGATAGGTCTGGGCGGGTGCTGACGGCGCACCACATGATGGAGCCAACGATCCCTTGGTACAGCGGACGGCGAGCTGCATGTTCCCGCTGCTCTTGTGCTGTCGCCAGCTCGGATTGGAATTCCGGGGCTTGGACTAGCTTGAAATTGTCGATTGGGGTAGACCCTGGATTACATCCGGTCATACCGAACCGTTCCAAACCTTGCTCGATGTACGCAGCTTGGGATACACGAATGGTTTCGTGTTCCAAGTCCCGCACAATTTTCAACCCACGCATGTAGCCGGCTTCGCCGATGTCTGACCATTTCCACTTAGCAGTGGGAAGCTTTTTGACCGAATTGATAGTGGCATGAGATGGTGCCGCAATCAGGACATCGTCTACGTAGAGTAGCAGATAGCAGTTATCGGACTTGCGAACTTAAAGCCCCCAATCTGCATTTAGACGTTGGAAGCCAATAGACTGCAGATAAGTGCTGATAAGCTGCCACCAGACACGGGGTGACTGCTACCTCCGAGATGCTCGACTTCTTGGATCGCAAAAGAAGCTATGCAGATGCATTCTCTCGCGTCACGATCGGGACTGTTGCCACAAACGACCCCGGCAGACTGTCATGAGAGTTTCAGATAGCTATGTGACTCTCCACTCGCCAGAACAGCCATGTGTCGAATCTTCCTATCACGAGCTACGGCTTTTGAGGAGCGTTCCAATATGTTAGAGTAATCTCTCATCGGAAACGGAGATGTATGTGCAGTCGACCACACATGTTCTGAAAAGGCTGAGTAATCAGTCGTGGCATTCGACCCCTATACGCTCCTGCCAGTAGAGCCGTACACTGCAGATTTGTCTTCCCGGAAACCTTCCGACAAAGCTGTCTCTTGAGGTTGCCAATCGCAGTGCTCTTGGACACAGAATGCGGAGCGGCCGTGTGAGAGTGCTAGCTACGTGACATGTACACAGTATATATCATACAAAAATATGACATTTTTTCTCGATACAGAGCTAGACCTTCAATTGGATCAGACAAAGGTAATAAGTGTAGAGAGACACAGCCTACAACCTAATCCACGTCATTCCTGAGTAAACTCGGCATCACTAACTGAATATCACACTGACTGCAATTCAGTATATATGATCTGCACACGTTGCAAAACCAACACACTGCGATGCAGTATGGCCCCTTTGCAGTTACTGCCACACACTGCAAACTCTACTAACTGCAATGCAGTATGGCATATTTGGCATTTGCAGTTAGAAACGTTCACTGCAAAACTCGCTAACTGCAATGCAGTATGATACTTTTGCAGTTAGGGATTCCTCTTGTTACTTTGCAGTTGGGATCACAGAATACTATATAAAGAAAACCTTCAGCTTGTACTTTAGACTCTTCATGCTTTATGATTCACCCTTTGATTTGCCTTTAATTCCGAAGCTACCTTGAGTGCAAGACTTCTCAGGATTAGCTACCCTCGTCTTTCACCCAAAGTAATAACAAGTATCGTCTTAAGTAGTAAGTGTACATCGTTTGTGCTAAGTACCCATTACAACGGCAGTGCTAACTACTTCTGTAGTATAGATCACTTGCTCGCGACAGTAAGCTTTCGCGACTATGCTATCTTGGGATATAATTCTGCCTGTCATATGCACCGAGATGGCCACCTTCGGACTTCATTAGTTTAAACCAGGTTCTGTCACTTCCGAATACAAGTTTGAAATGCCCACTATTGATATCTCCTGCATTCAGGTCATTAGGCTCATGGAAAGCCGGTACTAGAGCATGGTCCTCCTTCCCATTCCTCCTTGTCCCTCCTGTCTATGTTTCTGACCTTTTGTCTATCAAATGAGGAGATGCCACCCGTACTTAGGGTAGAGTCAGGCCATAGGGTTTCACATGAATCAAACCACAGGGTAAGTGCATGAATTCCACTGAAACTGTTTTCCAGGGGAATGTAACTAAGAAGCGAGAGTCTACATTTCAAGCCTTGGTAGGCAGGAACTTAGGTTTTAAGCTACCACCGTGGATAGCAGACTACTCTCTGGGTCGAAAGCTACTTCTACTTAAAACACAAAGCTTTTGGCCTTGGATCTAAGCGAAATCAGAGATAATCTCAGGCAAAGCGTTGAGAACACTGAAGGCGTGACCGATTGTTGCCAGGCCTGAAGGCATTTCGCTGGGTCCTCCCTCGGAGTGGGTGGAGTTGACATGTCCTTGAGGTTGCTTTGATGATCTTCGCACTAGTCGTAAACCGGTAGCGTTTGCGCTTACGGGCTTGTAACCGGGTGGGAATTTCATGAAAATCGTTTCCGATAAAGTCCCGTTGAGAAAAGCCGTGTCCGCATCCATTTGGAAAAGCAGCAAACCGTTCACAGCCACGATAGCTAGCAGCGCCCGTAAGGATGTGATACGTGTCACGGGACTGTATGTGTCATCGTAGTCTTGGCCTTCCACTTGACTGAAGCCTTGTGCAACGATTCGGGCTTTGTACCTGACAACGATCCCAGCTGCATTGACTTTTCTTCGGAAAACCCACTTGCAGCCAACAACGTTCGCTCCCCCTTGAACTGTAACTTCAGTCCATGTACCCGTTTGCTCTACTGAGCTTGGCTCTTTTCGAATGGCATCAGCCCACTGTTGCCACGCAGAGCAATTCATAGCGGCGTCATATGACAAAGGATCTGAGTCCGCTGCAATAGAGCTAACGAGCAGAAGCTGGTTCAGGGAGGCATAACGTTCTCGCGCGCTAGTCGAGGTGATCTTCGCGGTCCGTCGCTCGCATCGGGTACAGCGAGTTGCTCGGCATTCCCCCCTCCAGCGGCATCGGGTTCTTCCATGAGCGGCTGTTCGAGTACAGCTTGAATTGCATCATCAATAGGTACAACAACAGGAACCGGGTCCACGGATGTGGCGGTAACTGCTGCAGCTTCCGAAATTGCATCGACCGGTGTAGGAGCCGGTGCCGGCCCAATGTAGCGGGTGTATTCGGCAACCCGTTGAAAAACAACATCGCGGCTAACGACAATTTTCTTCTCTTCACCGTCCAACAGGACAATGAAGCCTGTACCCGGCAAGTTAGCTGAAAGGAGGCGACCCTTCACAGCCTTTGGCACAGTAAGATCGGCTTCCAGCCGGTCATCCACTCGTACCCAGCAGGGAGCGCCGAATGCGTGGAGCTTGCTGTAGTCAAGCTTTCTCTTGTACACCTTTTCTTCTAGGCTAGTGCCTTCGAAGGTCAGGCTGAGATTCCACAGGCAGGGGGCGTGTTGAAGTGCGTAAGACCAGTAAGACATGTCGAACGATGCGCCGATAAGCATAGCTGCGGTCATTTCCTTGAGTGTTCGATTCATCCGTTCAGCTCGCCCGTTTAGCTGCGGCGTGTAAGGCGTTGTGACCTGATGAACTATTCCAAAGTGCTGCAGGTACACCGCTACCTCGCCCTTGTATTTACTGCCCCCATCGGTGCGCATAGCTTGCACCTTGAGACCGAATGCCCGCTCGGCTACAGCGTGAAACCATCGGAACGCTAGCAGCGTAGATCGAGCGGTCTTGTCTGCCATAGTGTGACAGAACAGTAGTCCGGTAAAGTCGTCAATGAATGTGACGTAGTACACATGTCCCGCCACCGATAGCTTAAGCGGACCGTCGATGTCTGAGTGAATGATCTCCAGCGGCTTGGTTGCCCGCACGGAAAGATCACCAAAGCTCAAGCGGGTAGCTTTGGCTCTGGCACAAACCTCACAGTCTTCCATTTGAAAACCGTTTGCCACCGCGTTAGTGACTGTAAGTCTACCGTTCTTAGCTAGGCTAAGCACAGTAGATACACCGATGTGACCGAGGCGCTTGTGCCATCCTTCTACCGTGTCCGCCTCCTTGGCGATGAGGGAAGCAGATGCTCCGAACACAGTAGCGTGTTGAGCGAGCGGCAAACTGACAGCCAGCAGCTGGCCAGCTGGACCGCAGTTAACCATGGGTATGCGATCTTTTCCTCGCTGCAGAGCACTTGGGCTTGAGTCAAGATCAAGCTTCCAGCCCTATTCCCGTAATACACCCCAAGACAAGAGGTTTGCGGGAGCGGGAGCATAGTACTGCACATTGCTGAGTAGCAGCTGCGAGCCGCCCTCCAGGGCCATGCGTACAGTACCGCCTTCTGTGATACGGATGTCTGAGCTAACCGTGTGATAGACTTGAGGCTTGTCTAACGGACCGAACGATTCGAAAGCGGTGCGGTCGTTGCACACATGATCCGATGCACCGGTGTCAAACAGCCAGATTACAGGAGGCTTATCGTTCTGGCCTACAGCGGCCAACAGAAACGGGTCATCCCCGCTCGTGCCGGCGAGTGTAAATGAGTTGACCATAGGAACCCCAGCAGGGCTTGCACCAAATAGAGCTAGCAAGTCGTCGCCTGAAACATCGGGGTTTGAAGCGTCGGGCCTTGATCCTTTCCAAACTTTCTTGGCAGGCTTGAAAGACATGCCGTCGGCGACTCGTTTCGCCAAGGAAAAGAGGAGAACAAGAGAAAACTCTGGAGCAGAAGTGGATATTATGGGAAGAGCTAAGAGAGACAGAAAGAACTGCTCTGTTGTCTGCGCCCAGGCCGAGTTCTGTGGCTTAGTGGAGATGCTGTAGCTGTCGATGATCCAAGTTCCCGAATGTAGCGTTGAGACATTCGAATAGAGGTAGTATATATCGAAGGGAGTGATCAGAGATCGTAATGTTTCTGAGAGATATAAAGCACATAGTGAAATGACGATATTATGCAGTGCACAGAGCACTTTCAGGTGACGCACATCAGGGAGGTCTCGGGAGTTCATTGTATTGGGTTATCGATGCCAGAAGACAGGACCAGTCTCCCGTTCCTCACGAGCGAGCAACCCAACAGTGAAATACTGACAATACAAATGGCTTGCCAGTGATAATATACAAACAGATATGGTCGCAAAAATAAACTGATGGGGATTATATACGCATTTCGCTCGATGTCTTACAATCGAGATCAGCACGCTGGAGGCAATATACGGGCTGTTCGGGTGAAATATCCCCTATGTGCGGGACGCAAGCCGTATCACAGGACTTTAAGGAATAAGGTTTCGCATGACAGAGGTTATCTCGACAATATTTGCACAATCAGGACATCCATCAGCGATAAATCATACGACATCCTGTGGTGTCAGCTTGCTTGATTGACAGACATTGAAAGTCTATGCGACGTAGGGGATCCTGCATCGAAAGCGTCGGCTGTTGAATGAAGAGGGACTGTCGCCACCGAACTACAGCTATGTGTTGTGTATATAAGCCCAGAAGTGAAGAACCTGTCACAAATGCGTAGAGGTATCACGGCGTTTCTTGGTGTGTGAATTGTGGTGAGTGAGATACTTACTTGCAGTGACGAAAGCTGAAGAATACAGTTAGAAAACTATATGGTTTGTCCTTCCGCATGATGCGTTTTCTGATTGCTCTGAAATCGAAATCTAACAGTCTCCTGGCTCGGTCTAAGAGGCAGCAATTGTACCGCCGCTCAGAAGGCACTACATGCCGCAAGTTAGTGTGCCGCAACGATAAGTAAGTGATGCCGAGCACACAAATGGTCAGGCCTGACTGAGAGGGTTCGCGATTGACACCGAGTTTATTCATAACTAATGACGTTACACCACTGTCATAAGGAATAGTCTTGTATCAGTGTAGCAAGACGAAACAACTGAGCAACTGACAAAGTATTAGTTCCCGTCTGTCAGGGTTTTTACTTGTGATCAAGTTAGGTATGTTTCCTCTAGCCTTACTCGTCATGAAAGAGAGACGACAGACTGCATGTATAGCCCAAGCGATTTCAATCTTCACAGCCGAAGCGAAGGTGTCCTACAAGAACGCTATGAAGACGTCAAGGCTTGAGTAACAGAGATGAGAATAGGCGGATGGCCAAACAGTCTGACAAAATAGCTAAAATTGTAAAAGCGTTCAAAGGCATGAAGGGTAATAGATTCTCTTTCAACCTTATCTTACCATGACTAATGCCAATAGCTGTGAACGAATTCGACCATGCAAGCTAGTATGCCAGTGATGCGATACGCGTACGGACATCTTTATGTACTTTCCGTGACTGTCAGCTGTTTGTAAACGTAAACTGAGATTAAAAGCGATATTGCACTTTGCATATATTGGGAATGCATGAAGGCCTTTAATGATGCGCCCCATACCATACCTTATTGGTAGGGGTTATTTCACGCTATAGGTGCCAACAAGTACATAGTGATCGAGCCTCCACTTCAGCCAGCTCTTCAGTCTACTCAGTTCTCGGCTAACACTATAGCTGCATCCTGGATACCTCCTGGAATGATTAAGATTACCTATAGCTCGTGCCTGTTGATGCCGCTTCTCTTCCAGGCTTTTAGGGAATCGGGGGAACTGCGGTACCTGACATATAGTACATCGACTTTGGCGCACCAACAACCCCGACAGCGCAACATTCGGTTGTTTTTTCGGTGGTGCGCATGCCATTTCGAAAGCAACCTACCAGCACAAGCTCTAGTGTGTGGCATATAAGATGCTCGATAGTACCTATCTCCGCAAGGGCAGTTGTGAAAGGCGACCGCCATTCATAATCTCGACTAGTCGCAATTGCAACGTCTTTCTCGCTGTTTTCACTTGAACGCTGGATCTTCAAGTTTTCTCGCTCGATATACACTCGTTTTCAACCACAATTACATTCAGCATCTGGATCGGTTGATCTGACATGCACTTATCGTTATCTTCTGCCAACCCTTTGGCGATCCTCGCTGTCTTGGGCGGCTCTAGCGTTGTGGTGGAAGCTCGACCTGCTGTAAGTCATGGCGGGACATCGGTTACTGGTCTTGCTGGAGTGAAAAAGCTGAAAGTCTTCTTTTCCGGGACCAACTCTATGCAGCACAATGGACCAGGGAACCATCGTTTGGTCGCGCGAGCAACAACTACATCTTCCGCCAAATGTACCGCTAGCACTACTACCAAGATCGTAACCCAAACATTTATCAAGACGGTGACAGTTAGCCCTGCGTCTACGACATCCAAGCCAGCATCTACCAAGTCGAACCCGGCGTCCCCTACGTTCAAGCCTGCCTCGCCAAGTATCACGCCCGCATCATCCGTGACGAATTACGTCGTGAGTATCATCTTCCCCATCGTATCGCAATTATTCTGGTGCTTATGCGGCCTTGCGTGATAGTCGGAGATGTACACCGCATTCGGCAAACCTCTGTGGAATACCGAGCTCGCCGCGATGGATTTCGCAACTGGCTACAATGCAACTGCCACAGCCGCCCAGGCATTGTAGAACGCTGTTCTTCTTTCCTCGAATCTTTCACTATGGGACAACGGTACAGTTCGTTCGGTTTTCCAGCAACTGGAAGTCGTGACGATTCAGGCTTGTGCTCTGCTACGTCCGGCCAAGCTAGTGATTGACTGTCCTGCTCTTTTAGTAATGGCAACGCTTTACTGGACTCGGACGGTAGCGTGAACACTCTCGGGAAATTTTACATGATCAAGTGATACGCTCAGGAAATGGAAGTTGCATGATTCCTTTACCCTGCGCAAACTGTCCAGCTAGTTCTTATCGGCCACTGATAGCACGGAACGCAAATTAGGAAGGATGGACGCCGGGCTTCGAGCTACGGCAGCAGACTTGAGTCGTGTAAAACAGGTTTTTTGCGGGGCATGCTATCTAGTCTTGTGAAACTGGAAGCTGATCTTTCATCGATATACATATTCTATCCATGCAGACAACGGAGTACCTCGCTGTACGCCCACGATTAGCTTTTATTAACTTGGGGAATGCATTCGCTTGCAGGGATGATGAACGTTTTGGCAGCATCGGTCATGATCCTCGACCGGTCAAGTAGGTGAGTCGGGTGTTTCGCCAAATGTATGGCAGCAAGAACGTCTCTGACTTGATGAATGTACATGGTTCACTAGCTGTGCTGTTCTGGCCGCCGCGGTACAAGGATGGCGTGCACTGGGCTTGGTGGACAAAAGCTACTATACTACATTGGCATTGCCGACCGACCCTAGGCGGTGATGCAGCAAGGGGGTCAAGTAAAGTAGACTATCTGCTGATAGGGTGTGATGATATGGCGTTGGGCCGACCTGCTACCGGTACACTGTAAATCACGTAGTATTATGAGGCGGATGCATTCGATGCTGATATTTTGTTCCTACTGTGTACAACAAAGCTCTAAATGTCTGGTAACATTCGCCTTATATATGAAAGACTCTGCAATGATCCCGTAATACATCTAGTTCTTCTTTTCGAACAACTTGTCACCATCATAAAAGTCACGACCTTCCTTTTCACTGCTGAAGATCTTTTCCGGAAGCCATTCGTTGCAAACCTTGAACCTCTCGGGAATGTTGTTAAGCTTCTCCATCTCCTCCTCAGTCAAGTCCAATCCGTCCAAGTCAAAGTTACCCTTGATTCGAGACTCGGTGACGGACTTGGGAATGACCGAGGTTCCTCGCTTCAAGCCCCAAACGAGCAATACCTGCTGAGGTGACTTGCCGTGTGCGTCGGCGACGGCCTGAAGGGTCTGGTTGTGGGCAAGGGGAGAGTCGGTGGAACCCAAGCACGAGTAGGCGGTGACGTGGATGCCCTTGCTCTTGCAGAACTCGACGAGCTTGGTGGAAGGACTACAAAAAGTCGGAAAATTTGGGTCAGTGACTGTCGACGATCATCAGAGAAGCAGATTTAAGGTATTCACCTGCAAGGGTGCAGCTCGATCTGGTCAACAGCCGGTACGATCTTTGCGGAAGCCAACAACGTCTCGAGGTTTCGAATACCGAAGTTGGAGACACCGATAGCTCGAGCCTTGCCGGTTTCAACGAGCTTCTCCATCTCCCTCCAAGTGTCGGTAAACTTCCAGTCCTTGTAGACGATGGTCTGCTTCTCCGAGTCGATGGGGTCTGTACGAAGCAAGGAAAGATAAACATAAGCGACAAGCAACATCGACGGGGAAAGGTCCAAACGACGTACCGATAGAAACGGGCCAGTGCATCAGGACCAAATCAACGTAATCGGTCTTGAGCTTCTTCAACGACTCGTCCATAGTCTGCGCAACGTGCTTGTGGTTCATGTTGTCGATCTTGGTGGTCAAGAAGAAGGATTCACGGGGCACACCAGCGTCCTGGATACCGTCTCCGACTTCGGCTTCGTTTCCGTAAGCTTGGGCGCTGCAGGTGACGCGGGGATGAGCACTAGGATCGCACAAAGTGGTAGAGGGAGGAAAGACGGCAACGTACGTATCAATGTGCTTGTAGCCGGCCAACAAGGCGGCCTTGACAGCCTTTCGGACCTCGTTGGGCTTGGATTGCCATGTTCCGAGACCGATAGCGGGGATTTCACGCCCAGTGTTGAGCTTGAAAGTGAGTCTGTGAGGGGAAGAGTTGTTAGGTTGGGTGATGCGGAGGTGATGGGCGAGGGATAGCCGTTGCAGGCCGGAGACTGGCAGGAAGCAGGGAGAACACTCACTTGGTCCATTGAGTAGCCATTTTTGCAAGTGTTTTGTGGATGGTTTGTGAAGGAAGATAACGTTGGATGTGAGGAACAGCAAGAGGGGCAAGCAAACTCCCGACGGCTGAATGACGGTTTATATAATCGTGGTGCTGGAAGGGAAGGAAAGGCGGAAGGCGGGCAGGGCAAAACGGGAAACCCCAATACCGGTGTGCGCTACTCAATGAATATCCAATGAAAGCACTCGCGGATCCAAACGAAAGCCGGTGTTGGAGTTGTTGGCTAGGCTGAAGAACCTACGGTTGAGAGGGGCCTCCACCGCATCATCGTCACATGTGCAGTACATCGGCGACGCGATCCCGCAACCGAGCACTTCGCGAGCAAAAGATTTCTGCCATGTCCGTATACCCGCAGACCCGTTCGATGAAGTGGCGCCGAGTGGATGATGGGTGGATATTTCTGGTAGGTTCTTCGATTTTCCACCACCAGTGGTGGGACTGTGGGACATGAATGAATACATAGGCGTGGACTCGGGGGTTAGGCTTGATGGTCCCTCTCTTTGCGGTATTAGGATGGATAGAGCAGGTAACGATGGCACTGGACAAACAACGCTGCGACTGAGTCCGGGTCGCATGGCTTGACGTAGAAATCAACATATCATGGTTACCGTAGAACGCTATCGTTGACTCGCATACGACAGGACACCACACACACGGGTCCTCCTACGCATCCAACGTCGGAGACCATATTCAAGCCCTGCATTCCTCCAGCCATCCAACATCCTGCCCGCAATTCGTTTTTACAGCGTCGCCAATTCGTCATCCATTACGCAAATTCGGCAAGCAGCTTCAAAGCCGTCAGCGCCAGAAGAAGCAACGCCGAAAACCGGGCTTTGTAGCGATTACCGGTGTTGCAGCTGGTGTTGCTCGACTTTCCACTTTTTTCCTCATATGATGCTGCCTGTTGGAAGAGTATGATGAAGGGAAAGGGATTCGACTGTGCTAGGCGAAAAGTTGGCATTGGTTGCAGATGTGGGAGACGACAAGCAATGAGTGAGATATGAGGTGAGTATCTCTTAATCCTGGTAGGAAGTGAAGGAGGCGTTATAGGGAAAGCCCAGGATGAAGGGAAAAGACTCGTACTCTGTCTACCGCGGGGTGACGGTCGTCGTCATGAACCTCTTGTTCGCATGTACAACACTTGGCTACAGGCGATTCTCATCGCCTGTCGTCATCGCTAACACACTCCCTCGCGGGCGCAGGTCCGACCGTAGTCAATCACAGTGGGTTAGACTTGACTCCTGCCGGAGGACGAAGAAAGGTCGATATGATGAGTTGCTCGATGAGTATCGTGTCCTGATTTGCGAGGAGAGGAAGGGCAGCAGTGCATAGTCGGGAGGGTACGGTGGAGCAGGAGTGCCTAACACTGCTCTCTTTGCGCTGAGGCGTTGGTGAGGGATGTACGTGGAACGTCAAACACAGCAATTTCGCAGATCGCAGAGAGTAACTGCTAGTAGTCTCAAAAGTACTTCTGGCGCCCTGTCTGTGGCGGCGCTATGGATGTGCTCGAGGAGGGAGATCGTGGTGATTGTGTGATCCGGGTATGAAGCGTGTACTATATGACATGGCAAATTACCACAATCCGAGTAAATTTATCTACCTAAACCACTGTTACCTCGTATCCTGCAGACAGTTTGGCTTTTCCTTTCTCGACCGCATTGGCCGCGTGGCAAGAGATTCTCAATTGTCGCCGAGAAGAGATCGGAAGATAATCTGCAGATGAGCGATTCGAGAATCGCATGCCGCTGGAAAGGATCATACCTGACATCATCCATGAATATTCCTCAAATACAACTGCCTTCCATCCAACCCCTCTTCTTTTCCTTTCAGCACGACCTCTACGCTCAGTCCACTCGTCCCGTCGCTATAACCGACGCAATATACCCCAGATACAGCACAAACAGCCCCACACCGACTGAACGCCTGTACCAGCCTCCCCACACGACGATCCACAGCACCAACGACGACGCAAGCGCGACCAACACGTCAATCCACATTCCGTTCCCAGAACTGGTGTCAAATACCACGCGGGAACCACGCACAATCCAAATCACGCCCAAGACGAGCGTCTGAAGGAAAATGTTACTCCCGACCGTGTTGGCGATCAGAACCCCGCGTTGGCCCTTGACGCCCGATTTGTACGCGACGAGTTTCTCGGGAAGGGTGGTGGCGATACTGAGTAACGTGATGCCGACGGCGGAATCTGAGATGTGCGCTTGCGAGGCGAGAGAGGCCGAGGTGGAGGATAAGAGGTAGCCGGATAGGGTGAGTAGGAGGGTGGAGAGGATGAGGCGGTAGGTAATTTGGAAGGTTGATTTCCGGCGGGCTAGGCGACGTTGGGAGGGGAGGAGGGGCGCGTTTTCCGTTGCTATAAAATCGACGGGGGTTGAGATGAGATGAGACGTGATTGTTTACGAAAGGAACGTGACGTACCAGTCCATCTACCGGCCCTATGCGCGTTCCTCGCACGTCGTAAATCCCTCTGACCGGCCTGCACGCGCCGCTCAAACGTCGTATCCTCCTCCTCGCCATCCTCCTCTTCCGTCTCCGTCTCTGTCTCTGTTGTCTCGCCAACGCCGTCACTAGTGTCAGACGTATCGCTATCGCTGTCGGACCCTTCGGGCGCGACCATGATCCCTCGGTATATCCCGTATGCGATGAATGCGAGGTACAGGACGAAGAGAGCGACAAGGGTGTAGCCTACCCATCGACCGGCGCCTGCTGCATGAGGCTTGTTCTCTCGGCCGTGGCGGGTGTTGCGTTTCGCTTCAAGGTACTCCTTTAATGGGCCGACGAGCGCAATGAAGAAGGTGATGAAGACGAGGATCGAGGTGTAGATCTTGGCCGAGACGTTTTCTGAGCGACGAACCGCGGCGGGTGTATGCGCTGGGCGCAGTGTGTCTGGCGCGATCGAAGTGGTGGTGGTCGGGAGGAACGTCGATGTACTGGTCATCTTAGTGAATACCAAGCCGATGGAGAATGAGCCGAGAATGTTGGCTGTGCTTGATCCAAGGGTGTTGGCAAGCGCCAGGGAAGGATTGTTATTCGCCAGTGAGGAGACCACGACGACGAGCTGCAGGGGTTTTGGAAGAAAGCGGGTGTGTTGTCAGATTGAGGAATGCTGTTGAAAAGTCCCAAGACGAGAGGCATTGTACAGGCTGTCCTATCCGGGTCTCTGCAAGACATGAAAACGCTGATGATCGACCAGCATACGATGGCCAGGGAGTAGCGAGCGAAACGGATACGGGGACCGCGCAACTCATGACCCCGCGGTAGGGAAAATCCCGATTCTCGCTTTTCTTCGAGAAGACAAGAACCCTGTCGCTCGGACGGCCTGCTCCGCCCTCGACAAATCATCGGTTCTCGCCTGTAGGGTCTCGCTGCTCCTGCCGACTTGAAGTCTGCGGCGCGAGGTACTGATTCTCGCTCCGCCCGGGAAACGTGAACTGTGACACTCATGCTCGCGCGCTCGATGGAGGTAACGACGCTCGGGCGACCCACACCGTCCTTGAGTAGGCATTGAGTCTCGCTTCGCTCGTGGAGGAACGGAGTTTCTGACGCTCACACACTCGCGCGCTCAAGGAAGGCGACTACGCTCGGCCGTCCTACGACGACCTCGACGGAGTCCTGCAGAGTTGTAGCCGGCTGCGCAGACACTGATTCTCGACCGCCCTATGGCGGCCTCGGCAAGAGAGACCTGTGGCTCGTCGCATGCGGCGCAAGGCTCTCGCTTCGCTCGGAAGACATTGATTCTCGCTCCGCTATCGCTCGTCGTTGCCAACTCACCTCTTCCCACTCTGCACCCGCAGTCAAAAGTCCCACCAAAATCGTCGGTACTCCAAACCTCTTGCCTACGACCGCCGTCGAATCCACAAACACATCGGCCGCCCTCTCCAGAAAGTAGAGAGAGATGACAAAGAGTGTAATATCTACTCCTATGCGGAACGGACGGGAGAGACCGAGGTCGTCCACGATGGGTAGTTTTGTGAGCATTGCGGGGTGAGTGTTTTGCGTTGATTTGCGGGAGGAGGGAGGATGGGCACGAGTGGTATGATATCCTCCATGTAACAGATTGAGAATGGGCAGTCGTGGGCTGAAGACGGGAATAGCACTTCACTAATCACTAACCCATTTCCAAATTCGATCAGATTGAAAACTTGGTAAATTCAAATCTTTGGAGGTCTCCGTTTGGCAGCATTTAGAGTTATTTTAGGCTGTTTTTGGAGTGTTGAATGAACCGCTGCACGCTTAACGTCCATAGAGCTAGTTTCGTCATCAGAAGCTGAGCAGTCGTTCAGTCGTTACAAAGGAAAAAGAAAAGAAGATTCCCTACTTTACACCTACAACAGCCACTCACTCACTCCAGGTCATTCAGCTTCATTAGCATCACAGTCCAATCACAAGAGAAACCCAAAACAATGGCAAGTCCCATCTGCATCGCTCTGCGCGGGAAGAGGTCGGTCAGCTGATCCGGTCGTCTTCTCTTTGCCTTGTACGCAATAGCTGTTGAGAATCAGGTCGCCGGATGGGACGTTTAGGATACAAGTGGAGCCAGATACGAGTGGAGAGGAGTTTGCGGAAAAGGTGAGTTGCGGGTACTGGTACTGGTGGTGGTGCTGGTGATTTTGGATTCGGTTGTCTGCGAGTGGCGGTGTGATGCACGGGGTTCCGCATTTCGTTGACTCTTCGAGAGGTAGTATAAACCGCTCGAGACATAGTTTGGCTCCTTTGACCACCGGAGAGCATCAGGAATGGTGTCCGGATATGCTGGTACCTCTGTCTAGTCTTTCCTTCGCGATGAAGGATGGATTGACAACCGAGTACGACCTCTCCTTTGCAAGCTGCTGAGGATTCGATTTTCCGTTCGCCATGACGCCTCCAATCAGGAAGTAGTAAAGATCTCCGGCGTCTAGTTGACTAGGGAGACACGGCGTAGATCACTCTGTAGCAGATCCGTCTCTGTTACGCAACAGTTCACTAACCCTTCTTCACCTCCTTCGCAGATCATCGCCACAATCCCGTCGGGCGCTGCAGACCAATCGAGTATCACTCTCAGTCCACAGCCGGTCGGAGGTGAAAAAGTCACGTTACAGGCTTTACAGGGCCGAAAAGTTGGAGATATGGGGTTCAGGTGGGTGTCTCTCTCTCTCTCTCTCGATTATCAAGCTTCATCAGGCGCTGACATGTGTAGACCGGCTGTTGTAGTCATGGAGATATGTTGTTCATGGCTTACAAGTTACAAGAACCCACATCAGCAGCAGCATCTACAACCGAAGCAGCACCATCCATCGCGCTCCCTACTGCGGTTGCAGCTACACCTACGGCGGCTCCCTCGACCAGCAGCGGCGGACCGAGTCAACAAGCCATGACCAAGCAGTTGAAGGATCTGTCACAGGTCAAGGAGGATACTGTGGATGCGTATTGGCGGGCCAAGGATGGTAAGATTGTTAGGGGCAGGGATTCGACCATGTGTCGGCATGGTGCCAAGGGGATGTGTGATTACTGTACTCCGCTCGAGGTGAGTCGCTTTGCGCGTTGTTGCTTGGTTCATTACCTTGAAGGCCTGTCTGACTAACCGACGGACTGTTCCTGGCTAGCCGTATGACACGACCTATCAAGCATCTCAGCAGATCAAACATCTCTCCTTCCACGCCTACCTGCGTAAACTCCAATCCTCCAACTCATCTGCACCATTCTCATCGGCATCCTACCTCCCACCCTTGACCCCGCTCAACTACCGCGTCGCCGTCCCCTGCACATCCGGTTCGCATCCATCTTGGCCAGCAGGAATCTGTACGAAATGCCAACCGAGCGCAATCACACTTCAATCCCAACCATTCCGTATGGTCGATCATGTAGAATTCGCTTCCCCGTTACTCATCGAGAAATTCCTCAATGCGTGGCGTCGCACAGGAAAACAGCGGTTCGGGTTACTACTGGGTCGGTTCAAGCCGTATGAAAAGGTACCGATGGGGATTCGAGCGGTTGTTGAGGCGATTCATGAGGTCGAGCAGGAAGGGGAAGTGGATGGGTTGACGTTGGGTGAGAATGTAAAGCAGGAAGAGGAGACGGTAAGGCATGTTGCCGAAGCGTGTGCGAGTGATTTGCAGATTGTGGGAATGGTATTTACGGATCTTACACCGTGCGTTTTGCGTGTTTGATTTCTCTACTCGATGCGTCGGTTCGCTGATCCCCGTTGACTTTGGCCGCGAATAGTCAAGAAGACGATATCACGAAAATCCAGTACAAGCGGCATGCCCAGTCATTCTACCTCTCCTCTCTGGAAACCATCTTCGCAGCCCAACAGCAACTGCTTCACCCGACACGAACACGCTCTTCACCAACAGGCACGTTCTCCTCCCGATTCGCCACGGTCTGCTTGACGGGTTCCGAGGAAGGCGGGGTCGATATTTTGGCGTTTCAGGTGACGGAGCAGGCGGTTGCGATGGTTCAGGCGGATATGATCGAGCCTAGTGTGGATCCGGGGACTGTAAGAGTTAAGAGGGAAGAAGGGGCGCGGTATGTGCCGGATGTGTTTTATAGGTACGTTGATATCGACCGGTGTACTTTGGATGAGGGGCGGGAGGCTGATACTTGAACGGCATCTCACGCGCGCGCGATAGTTACAAGAACGAGTATGGTATTCAGGTCAAGGATAATGCAAAGCCTTGTTTCCCCGTGGAATACCTCTTGGTCAACGTACGCTTCTGCTTCTCTCTTCGAGTGTTTACGCGCTCACTGTCTAACGTCTTTCCGGCACCTTCCACCGCAGCTCACCCACGGTTTCCCTAACGACCCGAATCCGCTTTTCCAAAACATTGCATTCCCGATCGAGAACCGAACGGGGATCGAGAATCAGAGTATCGAAAAAGCTATTGATCTTTTGGCGCCTGTGATGGGCAGTGCAGCGGGTAGTGGCGGTGGATCGATGGGTGAGGCAGAGAAGGCAAAGGCCGAAGCTGTGTTGAGTGATTGGCATCTGCTGTACTTTTTCGCTCAGTGTGGCATGTTTGACGAGGTACGCGCAGTCGGGAGTGGCTATTCCAGGGAGGTGCACGTGATGCTTATTCTTTTCTATTTGCTTTTTACGAAGGCCCAGACGAAGCTTATCGCTCGGATCGCTGTTGCCCATGAGACCGGAGATCATGTTGCGCTTGATGAGCTGATGAACACTGATTCCTGGAAGACGCTGATGACGGTCATGCAAGATCAAGCCAACGCCAAAGGTAAGCTCTTCGCTAATCTTCCAATCCGTCCTGATTAATCATACTCATTGCCTCGTAACGCGATCTATTCAATAGATTCCCGACCTTCAGCCTTCAACGACGGATTCGAAGAGATCCCTGCGCATCTGTTGAACGAGATCAACGGTTTCTCGGAAACTGGAGCTGGTGCGAGCAGCGGTGGAGGTGGCGCCGGGGCGTCTGGAGGTGGAATGGATACATCAGCTGCAGCGGGACCGCGAACATGTCCTCATTGCACGTTTGAGAATCCACCTGGTGCGAGTGACTGTGAGATATGTGGGCTGCCGTTAAACTAGGCAAGTTGGGAATGGTGCTGCTAGGAGCATACGCAAACCGGGACGATATGAAAGGGTTGAAGTGTGACCTTTGGCAGTCATGAATTCATATAGGGATGCAGCATCATATGCTTCGATAATTTAGTGAATGTTCCTATCGGGACTGACAATGATGAGATGCATAGTGCATGGCCAGCAAAGAAGCTATCATAGATATGGTCCTGACGCCTTCTGGTCTTTTTCGCTCAGGAGCAGACCGTGCGCGCGGCATCAAATTTGGATACAATAATAGCATCTTGAAACGCCAGCGCTGAACATGAAACATCCTTGGTCTTTGTGTCGGTGATTGTTGTTGAGCGTTTTCCATCAGAATGATGTTCTAGCACTTTGCGCTTCGATAGCTTCCTTGTACGACGAGGGCACAACTGTCGGCACGGGGGATCAGAGAAGAATAGCTTGGAATAACACAGTTGATGGCGTGCGAGAAGAAGCGAAAGTTTGGGAGAACCCGGTTTCGACGTACTTTCTTGATGCCTGAGGAACTATTTGTGATGGATTGATCGACCATTTGATTGATTGGCGACTGACACGCAAATCCGTCTGCATTTCTGCATAGCGTAGGCCAACGTCGGATAATGCCATCAAACATTTCGACGGGTGGCGTATATAACGCCTGCAATCTTGGATGGCTGATGAGATCCGCCACCCGCTGCGCACAGGGATTTTTACATCTACTTTAGCTTCACTCCAACGTTGATGTCGATGCTCCTCCGAACCAAAGTATTTCGACCTCAATCGCTTTCGAGTCCAAGATGGACTCCAGCAAATTACCGAGCCTACGCAGCGGCAGTCAAGATGCCGGAAAGCGCCAAGGCCATCGCGACGAAGGAAAGACGAGAGGAATACGAGAAGGAGTGTGAACGTGAGAAATTGGAAGAGGAAGCGGCGGAGCGGATTCGGAGTATCAGGATCGTCCCCAAGAGTCCCGATGAGCTCTACCGCGGATTGGGACTTGATCCTGATCTTGGGAGGGATGCCAAAAGAGAAGCTGAGCTCAAAATTCAGAGGACCTCAAAGTACGCCTGGGTAGGTTTGAATGTTTATAATACCGCGGTGAAGACGGGACGCTGACAGTCATTACCCTGTCAACAGGCTAAATGCCAAAGTGGCTACAAGTACGCCCTTGCCGCAGGCGAAGTTTGCTTCTCCGTCGAGGAATATCCCGATGGCTGCGGGGAATTCTTTGTGTCTTTCGCCAAGAGAAAGGGGGCGGCGCTACTCCAGAAAGAACAAAGCAGTGCTGGGAAGACGCCGGGTTACACGTTCCCCTACCATCCCCGGAGATCCCTTTTTGCAGTTGCAAGCTTTGAAGAAGCTATACATTATGCGGATGCACTGGTCGAGAAGATGATCACGAGCAAGGAACTGCTCTCCAGGTGAGTACCCTTCGTTTCAGTCTCCTCAACCTTATCGGATGTCTGACACACTAACTTTCGACAACCCAGCTTACAAAAATCCGCTCCATGGAGGCACGAACCTTCCTCTGCACGGCAAATTGACATCCTGTGGCGGATCGTAACAGATGCTCTCGAAAAACAAGAGCAAATCCAGGCAGCCTTGACTATGACCAAGGGCGAAGTATGTTCAGAACTACCTTCGTTCGGCAATGATTGTGGCCAGTCGCTGATAACCCTCCCCACTTCTCCATTCATCCAGGCCGGAGACCTCATGTGGGTGCGCTGAAATGCAGAACTGAGATCGTTATCTGACTTTATTTGCCTGTGAACAGCACAAACGTCATGATGGAACTGGAAAAAGTAATGTCCTGGATTGTGTCCTGGAACCCTGCATACATGTCGAGAGCAGTACAGCCATTTGCTGACCCTTCGTTTTTGTTGTTCCTATGTCTTCAGGATCCGCTACTTGGCGACGAGGTTGAACCAGGAGAAGAAGGTCACCCGGTGTTCAAAGAATACGAAGACATAAAGGTATCACATCAGGCCGATTTCACCTTGTCTAATGAGATCTATCACTCGGAAGATTAACGCCAATTGAGTGCGGATTCATGGAAAGCTCTGAAAGCAAGGCTGTTTTGTAATAATGATTAGCTGGGTTGTGTTCCAAAATATGGTAGTTGGGTTGCATGATACGTCCGAGGCTAGAAGGAGTGTAATCTGGATATGCTCAAGAATTACTTGCTGTCGCTTTCATGTCTCGCCTGTGCATGAGCCTGTACTCACAATAGTCCATCACTTGCCAATCGGTTTGACTGATGCTCCGATCCCGTTTTTCCTTTTGCCACTTCTCCTTAAAGCTGAAGTGGGTCAGCCATATGTTATGGCGTCAATCCCCCAATCGCAGAACCTCAAAAGTCATCTAGTGGGTAGACATCTAATGATGTGATGCAATGATATCATCCAAGAGAATTATTGATGGAGAGCTTGGGCATGGTGTCTTTGTGAATCGCGGTGATGGGTGACGGTTTGATTGATGATTTGAAGTCCGGTTTGATTGACATTTAGACAGTACGCCTCTTTGGACATAGACTACACAGGCTCAGCACACAAGTATAAAGCGAATTGTTGGGCCAGATTGATTCGAAAGAGGCTACCGAGCTTGTCGGCACATTGCGTACGAGCAACCATCATCCGCGCACCATGACAAGCACCGTTCTGATACCACGAGTTCGCCTTCGTATCTTTCGCCACTATTCCGCTCTTGCGGGCGCTCGGGCCTGTTCTCCAACTATCACAACGGCTTCTTCAGCATCCCAAAAATACCACATTTCAAGACAATTCAGCAGCTCCGCTCTTCGTCCTCCACTAGGTGCCTTGTTCCCTAGTTGGAAGGAAAGGTACCAAAATTCCGCCAGAGATGATCAAAGAGATTGGTCGACCATTCACCAAGGCAGACTGCAGGACGTGAATGCGGTGCAGAGGTTGGAAAGCGCAACTCACGTCGACGCTCATCGTTCCTCCGATGTTGCTAGCTCTGTGAAAGGCTCTGCCACCATCCGCGACGAAAATGAGTCAGTGGTGGCCGTTGCCAGCGGTCTCTATGACGACCATTCCTGGGGCGACCGCTCGAAAGTGTGTGACGATGCAGACGCATATGAGGAAGCACTCGACCCGTCCCTCGAAGCTGGAGATCCTTTTGACTGCGATCATATCGATATGCGAGTAGCAAAGGCTCGATCCAAATACGCTTGGGTAAGTGGTATGGAACTGAAGTGTCGATTTGTGCTAAGTCGAGCATCTTTCCTAGATTACGTGCGAAACCGAGTTTGAAAAATTTGTCCTTCAGGCGCAGGGGCGTCTATACTTTTGCATCGAGAGAATCCATGATAAGGAAAACGTGGCCTACAACGTCGGCTATGGTTTGAGAAAGGTTGAAGGTGTAGACCAAGGAGGAGAGCGGCCGATATCGAACGGCGCAGACGACTTTCGTTTGCTATTCCAGAGCAGAAACACAGTGACGCAAACAAGTACCCGAGAAGAGGCCTTTTGTCTGGCAGAAGTCCTGATCGAAAAGATAATCACTGACAAGAGGCTCCTTACGACGTGAGTGACGGGCCTTTCATTCCAATCTCGATGACTTTGTCCAACTCAATCACGGCTCGTTTTGAATCTTGTTATACGTAGAATGCGACGCACCGCCAGATGGAGGGTCAAGTCGTGTACTCTTGAGCAGCTGAATATGCTGCTGCTAATGCAGTCGCAGCGTCGCCAGACACAAAGCACTCGCGAACGTGGAGCTCGCGTCGATGACCTCTTCGGAGAAGCGGTGTTCACATGAACGCCGGAGAGGTAAGCTGGCGACAGCGCATGTGCCAGAAGTCCTGATTGTTGACATCATGATGCCATTTCCTATTAACAGCTGTCTTGCTTATTGTAAGTTGTATTTGCGGGAACTGCTGTCTTGCTTCGATTGAGGACCGATATTCTTACACTTGTGCAGATCGGGCTTCTTATTCAGTCACTTTGATCCGGTAAGATCAAGTCGGTCGCTCTTCAAGGGTAATCGAAACTGACTACTACCATACCTATATTCCCATCTGCAGCCTCGAGGAACAATTGAAATCGATCATTATGCTAGCAGCAAGCGAACGACTCACCATCATTGCCCGAAATCGCGTTGCGACATGGTGGAAACCGGGTCGATCCCGCGAATGGCTTCTGGCAGTAAAGGTTAAAACGCATTGCAGCATGGGGCGAAAGCGATATCGCAGAAAGGCAGAAATGCATAACTTTTCCCCATATTTGGATGAAACTCTATACAAACAAAAACTAGACCATATGGAGAAAGTGCCGGAGAAGACGAGTGTTCGTTTGCGTTTTAGTTGATTGCCATTTTTCGTAGTAGATTAATTTGCATTCTGATAATGCATTTGCCTTATTGTTGTCTGTTGTACATTTTCTGTTACTTGGTTTGAGATGTCGCGATGCACTGGAACTCGCGGCGAATTTAAGCGATCCTGTTTCGGTCCATCTCCCTCTTGAGTTTTTCGACTTCGGGGTCCAGCTCCTTTGCGGGTGCGAGACGGAAGTATACCTCGGGCTGTGTCGAGTTGCAAACTGTAAGTGACAACGTGTTTGGGACTCGGTGCGAGATTACGTACTGGAGTGCAGGCAGCGACTGCTCTTCGCATACCGGTAGACAAGAAGTGCAAACCAAGTTGGAAAGATGCTAAAGGCAGAGGAAATCGATTAGCCACAAGCTGAGATTGATGCATGTAAGCGACCTACCATTTGTCCAAGCGAAACCTTCTCGGTTCAACATCTTGAAGTCTAGACCTTGGTTGCCGTATTCAGCGTCTACGAGATGCGAGAGCTTGACGACGTCGAACTTTTCGGGAACAACACCGTTATAGTCGACGCTGAAAGGGATTGCAAAATCAGCACGGTGGTTCGCCGCGGGAGACGATTTAGCTATCCTCACAAGGCGGTCGTCATCATGTAAATCCATCGATAAGCCAATCGCTGGCATTGCTCCTCGAAACCATACCGCTCAAGACCGACCCAAGCCATGACTTGATGAGGCGCCCAGCCGTAAGGGTAATCTAAAGCAAAGTAAACGGAAAGATGTTAGCCAGCTGCTTTGGTGAGGAAATGAGCGCAACGTACCCCACTGTCGGTTCGGACGATCGATCGAGATTCGGCCTCGGGATTCCTCGGTACCAGAGACCAACCCGCCTTCAACCTCGAACTTGTGCAAGCTCTCGTGCCTGTCGACAAAAATCAAACTCAACTTGTGTCCTCCTGAAAGGAAACCCGCTAAGGGTACTTACACCATGCGTTCAGCCTGGTACTCGCTCGCGCAACCAGCCCAAAGTGCCCAGAGACACGTGACAGACTCGTACCTCGCCTGCTTCTTCTTCTTCGTGTCATAATCAAAGTACATTGCCTTGCCCTCGTTCCACAAGTACTGATCGATTTTCTCCTTTCGCGCAACGGCACGCGCAAACCATTCCTCGGACGTCTGTTTCCTCGACATTGATTTCTCCCGTGGTGGGGCACCCGCTGCAAAGGCTTCTTTAGTGATCGGGAAGGGGGACAGGTCAAAGTCTTCATCGAGATCGAGTTCGTTGCCGAATACATCTCGGATAGCCGAGGCGATATCGTGTTCGTACTATCGAAGCGACCGTTCAGCCGTACTTCCCACTCGCCGGGCCCTCTTGCCGAACTCACCTTGAACAACAACGCATTCAAATCAATCGTCGCCAAGTTGGCACATCGCTTTTCAAACCGGTACGTAGTATCATGCCCCGACTCTCTGACACCACGATCATGCATAAAGTACTCGTCCAACCCGGGCTCCTCCAGCTCGCCATCGTTGTATTGATCGATAAACTCGTTGATGGAAATTCCATGCTTTTCCGCATACGGCTGCAAGATATGCGTGAAATGACTGGCCTCGGTCTCTGGTGGAATACCCTTGCCGCCCGGTCGGTACCTCGACAACCCGGTTTCCGGGTCCAGAGATGGTTCCCGCATCCAGTACGTGTGATATTCCTTGATCGCAGCTCGAATGGCGCGCTTCAACCACTCCACGTTTTGTTTCTGCATCTCTCGAGGCATCTGGTTGAAGATCTGCAACGCGAGGTCCGTAACGAACGGCGGTTGAGATCGAGCGAGGTAGTAGGATCGGTTACCGTTGAGGACCTTGTTGTAGTGCTTGATCTGGAAGATGAAGTGTTCGACGTGGTTCATCGCCATGTCCCGTTTCCCGTCGACGAGGAGTCCAAGACCGGAAAAGTAGGAATCCCAGTAGTAGAACTGGGCGTTACAAAGCACATGAGTTACCATTCTATGCTACCCAAATCTTACGGCTACTCACCTCGTTGAACCTCGCGCCGGGAACAACAAACGGAATACCCTCAAACGTCGTCTTCCCCTCGACATTCACCTTCTTCTTCATCGCCAAGGCCAAAATTCCGGGAACCTCGTTCAACGATTTGACAAAGTCTGGATCGTCCGGGTTGGGCGGTAACAACTCGACCTGTAACCCGAGCTGGGGCTTCTTCCGCGATCTACGCCACGCGACCGGATACACATCAGCAAACTCACTTCTTTATCCTTGTTGCGCGTCGCAGACTCGCAAACTCACACTTCACGGTAATACTCTGCCATCTCCGGCTCCCCATGTGGCACATAAATCAACGGTTTCACATGCCTACTCCTATTCTTGGGATCCGCACAAATCAACTCCAATCCATCCCCATCAATCTTCCTCGTCAACGAGTTCCAGAATGAATTCTTGATCATTCGGGAGAGCCTGTCTACGGGGTTTTCGAGCAGTCGGGCTTCGTCGAGAACGATACGTTTACGTCCGTAGTCGCGCGCAAGGGCGAGCTCTTGGAGCAGGTTGGAAAGCATGTATGTTCCCTGCGAGGGAGCAAAGTGAGCGAGTGAGCAACGCCATCCAACCCCGCCCTCGAAAACTTACTCGAATATCATGACTCTTGTACGCGTTCGAACTCGCCGTCCCCAAACTCATCAACTTTGGTCCAGCATCGACCATCGAGATCTGGAAATCCCCATTCGTGTCTTCTTGCTCTAAAACGATCCTCAATGTTTCTTCTACATCGATCAAGAACCGACGTGGAGCGCGGACAGATTGTTCATCGTGTGATAGTCGACGGTTACGGGATGGGGTTTCTTCGTCCATTTGTTGGGGTCGACGTTTTCCGTGTCCCATGACGCCAGCCTACGAGAGCACACATATACATAGGACCAACCAGAACCATCAACAAACGACGCTCACCAAGCAACAGACCCGCAATAACGACATCCGCGAGACTCACATTCGAATAAGTCCGACTCCGACTCCACACTTCCTTGCCACCATAATACTCCTCAGCCTCGGCATTCACTTCCGGCGCCCTGTGACCAGGACTACCAGGCGCTCCACCGGCTACAGCACCGACAGAACGCTGTGCAACACCAGCAAGCCCTACAGCGCCAGGCGCGATATGACCGTGCCCGTGTCCTAGTTTCCCTTCAATGGAATGATGGCCAGGTACTCCACCGGGTGAACCACTGAGACCAGCACTGCCGGGACCAGAACCCGCGACGCGGTCCTCGTGCGGGATCACACCGGCGCTGATCCCGTTGTAGCTCGCTCGCGTGTATTGGTTTCGTCGAGGAGAAGAAGACATCATCCCTTCTGAGAAAGAAGAGTCGCTGAGCGCGGAGGAGAGAGGTGGTGCGTGTTGATGGTGGTGCTGGTTATGGTGCTGGTTGGCGATTTTTGCAGCGCCGGATGTAGGGATTGGGGATGATCGTGCGCCGCCTGTTGTTGGTGCAGGTACTGGGGATGGTGCTGGTTGACGGGAAGAAGAAGTCGTCGGTTGAGCTTGTGATTTTCCTGTTCTTGATTCGTTGGAAGTAGCGACAGCGGCGGCGGCAGCATCGTCGACCTTCTTCTCCTCACCTCCGCTTACGGCTGCAGAGCTCGCACTACTCTGTCCATCCGCTTTGGCGTCATCTGCTGACGATGCAGCAGGTTCAGGACTAGCGGCTCTGGAACCGGCAGGTGTCTTGTGTAGGTCGTTGTCGATGTATACGAGCGATTTGCTCTGTGGCAGCTGCAGAATAGGGTAATATGGTAATGTGAGTACGTGTGTGTGCGGCAAGTTTTAGAAGAAAGAATAGAGATGAGAGAGAGGAGGTACGTAGGAATCAGGCGAGAGGAATAACGAGCATACCTTTGGCCTAGAAGGAAACGCCATGTCTGTCTCTTCCGCTTTCCGTATACTCTGTCTCTATTGATCTATCGGTCGTTCTGTCGGTATCGACGTGTGGTATCTACAATGTAGAACCCTTGATCAGCCGTTATATACGGAAAACAGAATGGAGATGGTAGAAAGAGCCTACCTGTCTTCGCTGTCTTTCGTCGGGTTTCGTTACTCTTCTGTACAAAGGGACCCAAGGAGGAGAACCATCAGCTGCAACCTCCAGCCATGAAACACGGTTGCTTACCTCTCTATGTATATCTCTACCTAACTGGAATGAATATACTATTACTATCCACCTTTCCTTGAACCTGTTGCTATAACTTGAGAGATAGGGAAAAGCACACCAAAGCAAACCTTCCTTCTCCCGCTCCATTCCCCTTGCCCGACCTTCTTCCGCTCGCTTGCGCGCTAGGCAGTACGTCATGTCATCGCTTGGCTGACAGGGAAATGGGCGAGAGCTGGAGTTAGTCGGGCGCAGATAGGGTTTGCAATAAGATGCGTTGAAGCTGTATGTTGAAGTAAGAGTAGAGATGTAGTAAAGAGTGGCATCATCATTGAGCCGAGGCTAGTATGCAGTTAACAAGCAGTGAGACTAGATGTTCAACCCAAGTACCGCAAGTATCTAGCGTCAAGCACGATCTCCGAGCACAACAAGATAAATACTTCATGAGACGTTTACAAGTGGAAAGAGCCGACCGAGGATGCATGCAACCTAGCTACTAATCATGCTAAATAATCCCACGTTGTTTCATTGGACTCCTAGCTATTACAGGCTGATGACGGAAATGCGGAGCAACGAAGTCCTCCTGCCAGACTGCTGAATTTCGATGACGCTTTCTTTTTGCCACAACGATCATGGTCCTTTCCAGCACAGCTTTGTGAGTTGGTTTCCTTTCTACCTGATACCCTTTCCGGTTCTTGGGGAAAAGCAGGAAAGGGAAGAGTTAATCACTATAAAGAGAAGCCTGCCATTGCCCTTGAGGGTCGAACTGGAACATCTTTCCAACTCAATCCTCGCATTCCTTTCCCACTCTTCCCCAATTCTAACCAAGACTAAAACCTTCCAAGAAACATGGACGACACGACTTCTCATCGTGAGTCTCATCACCCTGCTAGAGCAACCAAAGATCAACGCTCTAACACGTCTCGCGTCACCCGCTCGATGCTGATTCGCTTGAATCATCCTCGTCGTTTTCAGATTCCACTCAGCAGTCAATCGGGGCGCAGAACACCAAATCATCTTCCCGTACGTAATCATCGGTAGATCCGAGGAGCATCTTTATGGCTAAAGCACATCGAATCATAGAAAGCGGCGTGGAATCTGAGCACGACAAGTGGGTTCAGGGACTTGCGACCCTACGTGAATCGCTCCTCGAGGAACTTAGCGATCCAGTCGGATCTTACATCAACGCTCTAGAGGATTTCCTGGCTACAAAATACGCGAACGGCTCCAAGCCCTCAGACGTAAAGCACCTTGAGGAAATCTTTGAAACCCATCGAACACGCTGCGGAATCGTGGTACAAGACCAACCGCACCGCAACAGAGCTCGGATCACCCACTCTACGAGATATCTTCGAAGATTATTTCACATCGAAGATCGGCCGGCAACTGGACATTTCCGAGAGTTTGCCTGGCTCGCGTGTAATGAATTCTCTGACAGGCCTCTCCACCGAAGAGGATGCGCAGCTGTACGGTGGAATTTGGGGCAGAGAGACAGCATTTGAGCGTTCGTTCGCAAATTCAAGGAGTAAGCACTTTCACTGATTGGCATATTCGCAGCGCAACCGCTGGTCATGTATTTGTGCGCTGTTACTTATCCCAATGATTTGAACTGCTTAGATAAGGAAACAATCGCTGATAAGACTATGGACCATGGTGAATGGGCTTTCCCTGATGTGACCGAGAGTTACAAGACGCCCGACTGATCCCGACTCTACATCTCGTGCTTATAGACAAACGAGGGAAGAACGATATGGTGGCTCAAGAAATCAATAAGGACATGTACTGTTCACTTGACGGCAAGTTACCGGAGGGCTACAATCCTGATTTCGCGAAACAAATACAATTTGAGCGTTTAGAGGGTCTGATTCCAGGAGAATACATCGTCTCACACAAGCTTCTCCCAGGCCGTCGTTGGTATTTGAAGCGATCACTGGCCAAAATATTTCCGACCGGTGAATTGAAGTTTACGATCCATCGCGCGGGCTACACTGGCGAGCATGACATAAGGAGAATGAGAGGACTCGCTACAAATGCAGCTACATGCAAACCTTTAAGGGAAACATTGAATTACCGCTATCTGCCTATACAATGCTCGAGCAAAGAAGAGGCTGATGAGGAAACAGCCCGATACATCAAAGTTCGAGCGCACGAGCGCATCGATATTGAAAACTTCGATGATTGGCTAGTGTGGATGATAGTCACACATGCGATGGCCAAGACGGAATGGGAGTTGCGAAATGCGGTAACCCCACGATGATGCAAGCATTCCAATGTGTCTTGTCGGCATGACTCCCACCCAGGCCGAGGGGATGTAGTACCTGTAGAGTTACCACAGCAGTACCCAATGTATTTTTGCCATAGACTCTTTCCTCATTCTCATCTATTTTCTCCCGATCCCACCACTGAGTTAGTAACTAAACTGCAGATCATCTAGAAAGATCAGTAGGGGGCTGCACTTTTGTTAAGAGCGATCATAGACCAGGCAGGGTGGTGTTACGTTACCTCATCTCAGTCGCATCACGCACCCCTCCTGCTTTTTTTGCCGCGAAACGGCCCTGAGCCATTGACTCTGACGCCTGGCAGGAAAGGAAATCTCAACTCCATCACAACTGGACGCTCGCGACGGATCCACGGGCAAACACACGCAAACATGTATTATCTATCCATCTTCTTCTACATTTTCAACATCATGAACTACACAACATGTTTCCTTTACGGGGCCCATTTCCATGACCCAACGCATTGCAACTAATCCAAACATCTATCGACCTCATTCACGGTACCACCGTCCGCTTGACGACCTTTCCAGTCCCACCTACGACGCCCGGACCACCAGCCACGACCTTCGTACCGGCATTCACCACCACCTTGCTCACCGTCTGCGTCGCCTTGGCCGTCGCAGCACCCGCGCGTTCCAAATGCCCCCGGACATCCCCAACCAACACCTTCAACTCCTTCTCGGCAGCCTCCAACATCGCCAACCTCTTCAACGGAACGCTCACAACCTTTCCAGTCCACAACAGCCGTTTGGCGAAGCTGAAGAGGTGTGTCAAGAGCCAAGCGGTGAAGAAGAGGAGAAGGAAGGCACGGATAGGGTCATCCATGAGGTACGCTACGGGGCCAGAGGTCTGCAAGAGGTTGAGCTGGGACTGCACAGCAGACATTGGGTCCCGTGGTTCACCCTCTGCCGCCGTCGTTGCCGATGATGCGCCCTTTTCGCCAGACGGGACGGTCGAGGTGGTACCCGTTGCTTGCGCGCCTTCACCAGCACCGACATCTTCGGCATCGTCTTCTTCCCCGGCACCAGCAGGCGCGCCCTTGGTCGGTGGGAACTCTTCCGGGTGGGATTTTACGTAGCTCCTGATCTTTTTGGCGAGGAGGGTGTTCCATTGTTTCTGTCCGGCTTCAGATTGCGAGGTGATTGTTCCTGTATGCGGAGAAACCACAATGTAAGCCCAGATGCCTCGAGTCATCATGTCCGGTGTTGTAGACGCCGAAGAACGTACCCTTGAGCAAACTCTTTCCCGTCCATTCTACTTGGTACGTAACGTGCATCTTGGTCCCCCCGCCTTCAGCCCACGTGAACACCGTCTTACTCTTGGTCGAGAAACTATCAAAAACACACACACGATCAGCACGATTTCCCCTTTGCTCCCTCCATCCCCGTCACCCCAAAAGAGATGAACGCACCTTTTCCCACTCGGCACGCCGGGGGTACTAGTCACTCCCTCGACGCAAAACCACTCATCTTGCCCATCTGGATGAACAATCTCCTCGCTGTTCTTACACGTTGTCGACCCGATACTCGCTACAGGTCGAGCAAAGGAGAAATCTCGTTTTTTGTTGCTCCATGGTTGCATTTGGATATCTAGCCGTGCGTAGGTTTGTATCATCAGCGATTGATATTATTTCAAAAAGCACTGTAAAGAGAGAGACAGCGAACGTACCTTTGAAGCCTTGTTCCTTCCAGATCCCTTGAAGGAACTCATCATTATGGTACAACAAGTTGTAAATCTTCTCCGGCTCGGACGGCAACCTGAAGAAAACAAAAACACGAACGCACAGCCACGTATATCAGTCCATCGAGCACGAAGCAGCGGGAGAGAAACGCAAAGAGGCGGCGTTAGGGAGGACATACACCGTATCCAACGCCACCTTCTCCAAATCCTGCGTATTAGCTACCGTCGCAGCCCTCGGCCTCCCACCTGGCTTCGGCGCAGCAGCGGACGTGGAGTCGCCTGCTCCTGCTCCGGCAGCCACACCTGAATCGGAAGGCAAGTCCGTTCCATTCCCTGCGCCGGAGAGTTGAGTGTCCGTTCTTCCTCCCGATAAAGGAACTGCGCCGGCATTCGGGGTACCATTGGTCGTCGGAGGAGACCCATTATCTACGACATATGACGCGAATTCCGGGTGTTTGTCCATAAAGACGTCGTATACCTGTGGGTTCTCTTGTTTCCAGTTTCGGAGGAGGATTCGGAGGACATGGTCTCGGTCCGGGAGGGTTGTGAATTGGCTCTGTGGGTTGGCGTTCGGGTTTGGGTTTTGGTTCAGGTTGAAGCGGGATCAGGAGATGAGGAGGAAAAGAGGAAGCAGAGAAATAGGAGTAGAGTGAAAAGTTGAGCTTGCTGCGTGAAGAAGGCAGGAATGCAGGAAGCACAAAGCCATGAAATGGCCTGGCCTGACGTACCTTTTTATCGTTATAATACACTTCAAACGAATTAGGAATCATCCCTGCCACATTCCTCAACGCGACCGCATGAATATGCTTTATCGGTATCTCCCGCTACACCATCAACCATCGCCCATCCAACAAACATATCAGCACATGTGTATTTTTCTTCTCGTGCGCAAGTGGGAGAAAGGCAGAGAGGAACAAGGAAGAAGGGAACGGGAGACGGGAATAGGAAGACGGAGGAACGGAACGAACCTTTGTGCGTACACCCAAGATGTTGCTCCTGAAACAGATGCGTTTGTTACTCAGGTACATCCGACCGTGGATCATGATTTCAATCACTAGTGCGCATCCGTGAGCTATTCGAAAACGATGATCAGTCCATGCTCACTCAGCCAGGCAGGCGGGAATGCCGTCCACCAAAAAAAAGAGGAAGAAGAAAAGACGTCACAACGTACTACACAACAACTCTTCCCCGTCTTTCGGATGAAACCTCTTCCTCCACTCCTTTACCCTCTTCTCCTTCAAACAACTCTTCTCACCAGCATCTCCACCCGCAGAAGCAGGATCATAATCATCCGCCTCGTCATCATCATCTTCATCCGCCATATCGGTCGAGGTGGTAGTCGTTGTACTTGCGTAGGAGCGGGATGAAGCGGTACTGAGGACCGAGGCGTTGGTTTCTGCTCGTGCGCGAACGACGGCGGGAGAGGCGAGGGGTGGCATGGTGGGTTGTCGTTCCGGTGTTGGAGGTGGGTTGGTGAGGACGACGTGTACGCTCGGGTTGGTTGTAGGGATTTCTTTGCCAACGACTTGTGATGGAGTGGTTGTGATGGATGGTGATGAAGCTGGTGGTTCTTGGTTGGAAACAATAGGAACGGAAACGGCAGCAGCAGCAGGTCCATCATGTGCTTTTGTATTCCCTTGCACCGGCTGTATACCTGTACCCGCGGCGGCACTCCCAGCGGCAACCGGCTGTCCAAGTCCAAGATGCTCAATGCTGTGCTGTGATTGTGATGGTGGTGGTGGTTGCGACATTGTTTGTTTCTGTTCTATGTTTTTAGCAAGAATAAATTTTGAAACCTCCGACGGGGAACAGGTCGATTCCATCGGCTCCCTCCTTGATTCATATACCAAATCAGAAATCCACCCAGCCAGTCCAGTCGCGCGAACGAGGTGTGACGTCGTTTCTCTCGTTTCGTCACGGCGGAGTGACCGATGACCGAGTCGGGCCCCGGGCCGCGTTTCATTCAGAGACAAGCGGAGCGAAGAACATGCCTGCCATCGCCGATTTCAAGCACCTATCCTGCATTCCTGCTTATACCGCCCGGTCGCTGGCTCCTGCAATATATACTACGATGCGACTTTCATCATTCTGCCTCGTTACTCTTCTCAGCAGTACCACCGTCCGTTCCCTCCATCCGACGTCGACGCGCGCCCTGTCAACTATTTCCCGTTCAGGCGGCCACCTACGACAACCCGTGCACAAGGTTTCTCAGGGCGGTATTGGTAGAAGGATGGCGAGTAGTAAATCATTGAATCCGGAAGATTTGAATGGTAAGCCTCACCTCACCTCACCTCACCTCACCTCACCTCACCTCACCTCACCTCACCTCACCTTACCTCACCTCACTCCACCCTTTCTCCCGCTAACATCCCTCCGCGACTTTGCTTTCCCTTGCAACAAAACAGTCCTTGCTGAACCACTACAGCAACACGGCACATCCCCCATCACCGGTTTCTTCAGGGACGGGTTCTGCAGGCCTTCAGCGTCTGATCCGGCTGAACATACACTTGCGGGCATACTGACGAGCGAGTTTTTAGAGTATTCAAAGGCGCAAGGTGGGTTTCTTGGCCCTGCTGATGGTGGTGGTGGTGGTGGCGGCCTTTTCTCTCTACCGAGCAGCGAGGGCGGGTGGTATGGATTTGAATATGAATATATCGCTGAGGTTTGTATCTCCTTGGTTGTCGGTTGGTAGGAAACGACCTAATAACCCCACGCGGCACATTCCCCGGCCTCAAACCAGGCTGCAGATGGTGTCTCTGCGTCTCGAGATGGAAACAAGCGCTCCTTGCTTCCTCGTCCCATCCAGAGGGGGAGAAGATTGTTCCGCGTGTGAATTTGAGAGGGACGAGTATGACTGCGCTTGCGCTTGGTGAGGGGCAGGGGCAGGGAGAGGCGGGGAGGAAGGTGACGAGGGAGGAGTTGGAGAGGTTTAAGGAGTAGGGATGGGTGAGGGGGCGGGACGGGACGGGACGGGAGAGCGGCGGGTGCGGTTGTGCGGAGGGTTTGGAGGTTGGAGAAGGGAAGTAGCAACGAAAGTGTTGTATCCTATTGTATCGTATTACTCGTTCGCACGTGCTTCATTGCTGTGGTGTTTTTATGGGATGTGCAAACGCGACGTGATGCATCGCCGCCGCTCTCCAGCAGTAGGTTTTGTAACGGCTCTTCCATACGCAGCAGAGTAGATACCGAGTACTATCAATTCCAAGTAGAGAGAAACCAGAGCAGAACAGAATCGACAAATGGCAAATGCGCCTGAGAGCCATGAGAGCTGAGAGGAATGAGGTGCGCCCCGCCTAGATCCCCGCGTGGGTTTGCAGGCTGCAGGCGTCGGTCGAACGAACGGATGGACGGAAACGAGATGACGACGATATCCCCTCCCTGGGTACTCTGGCATATGTTATCATCTTCATCTCCATCTTTATCCGTACCTGCTATTATATACTATACCTGTGCCCGTATCTTCTGTATACCACCCTCCAGGACTGAATCACAAACGCTTCAAAGAAGATGGTTAGTCCTGTGCACCGCTTCCCACACGAGGGTATGGAGGAGTTCTCGCACGAGGTGCTGATATCCTGTTTGCTTGTCTGCGCTCCTTCGTTGTACGTGCGATAGGCCATCTCGAAGAAGGCTGGGAAAAGGGCGGGAGGCGCGAGCGCGAGTCTGCCTGTTGCTAATGGTGGTGGGAAATCCGGAGGAGCAGCTGGGAAATTCGTAAAGGTGCGTGTTGGCTTGTGCTGTTTCCTATAGCGTTCAATATACAATACCGGCTGACCCTTGTTCGTCTTGTCGTCGCGTTCGTGCGGGTTCTTGTCTTTCTCTGATGCTGATGGGTAAAGGCCGACTGGAAGGAAGGGTTCAAGAAGAAGCAGGTTGGTGTGTCGGATATGACGTTGCTCTCCACCATCTCGAACGAGAGTATAAATGAGAATCTGAAAAAGAGGTTCCAGAATGGAGAGATTTATGTACGTCCCTGGTATACATGGATCCCAGAGCGAGTAGGGTGTTCGTCCGACGTGGAGGATGAGGCTGATTGTTGTTGTTGTCGTTGAGGATAGACGTATATCGCTCACGTTCTGATCTCTGTCAACCCTTTCCGAGGTAAGCATTCGCGTTCCATCCGCCAACTTGACCACTTGCCGAGCTAACGATCCCCTCCTCTCCGCTCTAACCCGTCAGACCTCGGCATCTACGCACCCGACATCCTCGCCTCCTACCGCGGCAAAAACCGTCTCGAAATGCCGCCCCACGTATTCGCCATCGCGGAATCCGCCTACTACTCGATGAACTCGAACAAGGAGAACCAATGTGTGATTATTTCCGGGGAGTCGGGAGCAGGGAAGACGGAGGCTGCGAAGCGGATTATGCAGTATATTGCGGCAGTGAGTGCGGCGCCTGGTGGTGGTGCAGGGGAAGGGATTGAAGGGATTAGGGAAATGGTGCTTGCGACGAATCCGTTGTTGGAAAGTTTTGGGTGTGCAAAGACGTTGAGGAACGATAATAGTAGTCGGCATGTAAGTGATGGCGGCGCGTGTTACGCGAGGTAGGCAGGTGGACCGGGAGCTGATCATCTGGTGTTTGCAGGGAAAGTACCTGGAGATCATGTTTAATAGCCAGGGTCAGCCGGTCGGCGCACAAATCACCAACTATCTGCTCGAAAAGGTGAGTTGTCGCCGAGATCCCCTATGCGTTCCCGATCTACGCACGGTGTAAGCTGACTCGATTTGTCGAACAGAATCGAGTAGTCGGTCAGATTCAAGGGGAACGAGATTTCCATATTTTCTATCAGTTTACTAAAGGAGCATCCGCTGCGCATCGTGGTCAGTCCAGGAATCAGAATGCTCGCGTGATGGTCCTGAGAGCTCAAACCTCCTCTCTTTGTGGTCGTTTAGAAATGTTCGGTCTGCAGGGTCCCGATGCGTACGTGTATACGAGTCGGAGCGGGACATTGAATGTGTCTAGTATCGACGATGTCAAGGACTGGGCAGAGACACTGGTACGCACGCTCTGCCTTGCACAGACGTCCACAAGCTCACATGTGCCTTTGGACGTATATAGCAAGCGATGAAAGTAGTCGGCATGACGGATCAGGAACAGACATCCATCTTGCGCGTGCTCGCGACAATCTTATGGCTCGGAAACGTGACGTTTGCAGAGGGATCAGACGGAAACGCTGTAGTTGCCGATACAGACGTGACGGATTTCGTGGCGTACTTGATGGAGGCTCAACCTGATCAAGTGGTAAAAGTATTGACGACGCGGATAATGGAGACTACACGTGGTGGACGACGAGGTAAGGGTGTTTCTTTTAGGTCCGGCTGGACTGAGCGGTTACTGATTGTTGTGCGGGTGTTGATTGGATTAGGTTCGATTTACGAGGTACCGTTGAACATCTCTCAGGCAACCGCAGGACGAGACGCTCTGGCCAAAGCTTTGTAAGTTGGGGGTTCCTATGCCATGCAAAAGAAAGAACGAAAGGCTGACCTGTAAAACACAGATACAACAACTTGTTCGAGTGGATCGTTTCCCGTGTAAACGTCTCCATGAAGCCTCAAGCGCAGGCGCAGCATGTTATCGGCGTTTTGGATATCTAGCAAGTCGACCTCGTTCTGCTCCGTTGGGTCTCGCACTGATATGTCGGCGTTTACAGCGGATTCGAGATTTTCCAGGACAATAGCTTCGAACAGGTACATCCTGCCGTGCACCGGGATATGAGCGTCTGCTAACCACTTTTCACTGGATGTGCAGCTCTGTATCAACTATGTCAATGAAAAGCTGCAACAAATCTTTATCGAATTGACATTGAAGACGGAGCAAGAGGAATATGTGCGTGAACAGATCAAATGGACACCGATCAAGTGTACGTCGTTCCGCTCGAATTACGCCCGCTTTCCAACTCATGCCTATGCTTTTCAGACTTTGACAACGCGGTCGTTTGCGCGCTGATCGAGGACAAACGTCCAGCCGGTATCTTTGCGACGTTGAACGACGCGACCGCAACGGCCCATGCCGATCCTTCGGCAGCCGACAACTCCTTCATTCAGCGTGCCTCGATGCTTTCCAGCAACCCTAACTTTGAAATGCGTGGTCAAAAGTTTGTTATCAAACACTATGCGGGAGATGTCACGTACAATGTTCCAGGTATGACGGAAAAAAACAAGGATGCGCTCATCAAGGATATCCTGGATCTCGTCGAATCTAGTAAAGATCCGTTCTTGCATACCTTGTTCCCGGACAAGATTGATCCGGATTCCAAGAAGAGGCCGCCCACGGCTGGCGATAAAATCAAGGTAAGTATTGTCACTCGATTATATTGGCGAAACTAACCATCATACCCCACAGGCCTCGGCCAATGCCCTTGTAGAGAATTTGATGCGGTAGGTGCTAACTAGTACGGACGATAAACCTGTTTCTGATCACCCCGCCCTTTACAGCGCTGAGCCATCGTATATCCGAACTATCAAACCCAATCAGAACCGGTCTCCCACCGAGTACGATGACAAGGCTATTTTGCATCAAATCAAGTATTTGGGTCTGCAGGAAAATATCAGAGTTCGACGGGCTGGGTTTGCATACAGAGCAGAATTCTCCAAGATGATTCAAAGGTGAGTGTAGTTTCGTAATAGCGGAATCCGCGGCGACTCATGCCTCGCTTCCAGATTCTACCTTCTTTCTCCGGCCACGTCCTACGCTGGTGATTACATCTGGACGGGTGACGACCGCTCGGGTTGTGAGCGAATGCTAAGAGACACGGGTATCGCTAAAGAAGAATGGCAAATGGGAGTCACCAAAGCCTTTATCAAGAACCCAGAAACTGTAAGGTCTCGAACCGTCTTCCACCTGGACAGGTCTAACCATGATTGCCCGCCATAGTTGTTTGCTCTTGAAACGATGAGGGACAAGTACTGGCATAACATGGCGGCTCGAATCCAACGATGCTGGCGGTCATACTGGCGGTTCAAGAACGAGCAAGCGACCAAAATTCAGCGATTCTGGAAGAACCAAAAGGAAGGGCTGGTGTACGCTCGTAAACGAGACTACGGACATCAAGTACTGGGAGGCCGGAAACAAAGGCGAAGATTCAGTTTACTGGGTATGCGAAAGTTTATGGGTGACTACCTGGATGTAGGTGGTCGAAGTGCCCAGGGCGAACTGTTAAGAAATGCCGCCGGTATCTCAGGTGCGTATGTTTGTCGTATTGTGGCCAAGAACCCGTGAAACTAAGGCAATACCGAACGTAGCTGCAGAGACTGTTCACTTTAGCTCGAGAATCGAAATCCTTGTTTCCAAATTCGGTCGAACGAGTAAACTCAGTCCTCGGTTCCTCATTGTGGTGAGTAGACTGGGATACTGTGTAACTTACGAGGCGCTAACGTATCGAGAACTCAGACCGATAAAGGCGCGCATATTGTTGTTTCCACCATGAAAGATGGTAGATTAGCGACAATGCTGGAGCGGAAGATTCCTTTGGTATCCATTCGTTCGGTATCTTTGTCCAGCATGCGAGACGATTGGATGGTAAGCAGATCTTGATACAGGTCATGAAGACACGCTAATCCGTTTCGATGATTCAGGCATTCAACGTCAACGTCTGCGAGGAAGGCGATCCTATCATTACTTGCACATTTAAAACTGAACTTGTTTCCGTTCTCTTGACGCTTTCCAACGCAAGTATTGGCGTCAACATTGGACCCACGTAAGTCATCCCGTGTGTACCTGGCGGCGGTACCTCTAATCGTCGGTATTATGCAGGATCGAGTACAACAAGAAAAAAGACAAAAAGGCCAATATCAAGTTTGTGCAGGATCCTTCGTCCCGCACGGATGATCAGTATAAATCGGGTACTGTGCATGTTGGGCCTGGTGAACCCGCTACTTCGGGTAAGCAGTAAGACCTTTCAGCAAAACCCGGGATACTTGTTCTTATTTGCGGGTTTCACCTAGTATCACGACCCATGCCAGCTCGGAAACCTCGACAAAAGGCAGTGAAGAAGACTACCGCATCAACTGTACGTATTGGTCTCTGTGTGATATGAATACCCGCTGATCCGCTACGTTCTTCTAGGCACGATCTCAAGCGCGACCCACGGCGCGAACGCTTCCCGGTGCTTCAAAGCCAGCTCCCCCTGCGATCCTCGGTTCCGGAGCAGGAGTCTCGGCGCCACGTTCGAGCGGTATCACATCTGCTGCATCTGCCGCAGGTGCCGCAGTCAAGCCGAACGGAGTCGCGAAGCCGAGTATTCCCACCTCATTCGGTGGTACTGGTGGATCACGGGCTCCTCCTCCTCCGCCTCCGCCACCTCCTGTTGCTGCCGGACCTGCCAAGGACATGTACAAGGCAATCTACAACTTTAAGGGGCAAGAAGGCGAGTTGAGTTTGACCAAGGGTGAATTGATAGAGGTCAAGCAAAAGGATGATAATGGCTGGTGGTTGTGCATTCGGGAGAATGGAGGGGAAGAAGGATGGGCGCCGAGCAATTAGTGAGTTCGGTTTCCTTCTTACTGAAGATGCGTCAGGAAATCAGAGACGGCCCACTCACACCGATTGCTGAAAAAACAGCCTCAAAGCCCTACCCCGTCCTAAACCGGCCGCAGCGGCACCGCCCCCACCACCACCACCGCCGTCTGCCCCACTCGCACCGGCTCTACCCATCAACAACATCCGAAGCGCGGCCTCGACGCCTCCTTCCTCCGGTGCCTCGACCCCGTTACGAGGAGGAGGAATTGGAGCAAGTGGCAAGGGCGCTCCTCCGGCGCCTAAACCCAAGCCGATGGTTCCACCCAAGATCCCATCCAAGCCTACCGCTCCTTCAGCTCGTGGAAGAGCTATACCTCCACCTGCCGCTGCTGCGGCGGCGTCGGCTCCTCCTGCGAGCATGGGAATGGGACAGCTGGATCTTGCCGCTGCGTGAGTTCTTTTCGGTTGTCTTCTTCTGAAGGGACTTTTGTGCTGATTACAGATTTTCGGGTCGCTTTAAAGGTTGAGGAAGCGGATGGCCGGTCAGTAGTGTGTCATGAGTGTTGTTGAGGGTTGTCGGTATCGAAGATAGGTGGTGTTGTAGCGCGGTGTAGACGACGAAATGAGGACATGCGATGGTGCCATCTTATATTAGAATGATTGATGAATTGAGTGAACAAATGACCTTAATTTGATTGCCCATGCGGAAGCAGATTGCGTATGTCTCGTCTCCCGAGGAGGTGTTTGCGCGGGGAGAGGTCCGACGCTGGTCCGAGTAGATTCAAGCGACTATTCATGGAATTACAAAGAGTGAATTTGATCCTTCACAGCTAAAGCCATCACTGGCAATGGCACCAACGCAACATTACAGCAATCTACCATAAATACTAAGCATCAACAATGCTGCCTACCCGCATACCACGCGGTACGGGGAGCCATACACGGTCGGCGCTGAGCATACTCGATCACAGCAACAGCAACAGCGGCAGCGGTATTCGTCTTCGTTCATGTGCGACAACGTCATGGATACATGGCGGTATACAAGCAAAGGCAGCAACGAGGCTTCCGGCACAGCATATACCATGGATCAACAGTACTGCTCCTACTTCCATACAAGCCAGGAATATCGAAGGACATCGGAACTTGGCCGGCGCGGCGCGCCGACAATCTATATCAACATACCGGGAGGAGAGGAATCATCCGACTTCTCTGTGCTCGTCCGACCGAATACCTGGAATAGATGTCTCCCTATCAGGACGCCTTTTCCCCGTTCTGCCGCGTCGGAGAGAGAGTCAGGAGGAGGAAGAGGAGAGGAATAGTAGGTCGTTCCAGCCGTCGTTCCTGTTCTTGGGTGCCAGCGCCAGCACGATCGGGTGCGCCCGGCCCACGTTGGGAGTACAATTAGGCGAGTTGCGAACCAGAACAACTACTTCATTATTGTCACCTTGGATTCGTGGATTCTGTGAACAAGGACCTCGACAACGGAGACCCGCAACGCCGTCGTCAAGATCGTATTCCACTACATCATCGGTGTTTATCATGGCATACCAGCGTAAACCGACTACGCGTCAACAGACTCAGCAGCAATCCGCGTTTTCGACGAGTTCGGCGGTACATCATGATCAGCAGGGCGTGGCCAAGCGTAATCCATCACCTGTAGCAGATACAAACGACCTGGTTCCGGATCCGAGCATATCGAACGATATATCAGGAGCGCTACAGAGCAGTACCACTACGACGCTGTCATCCAAAACGACCGATACACACTCACATGAGCACACGCATGAAGCACACGACCACTCTCACGAGGCACACGATCATTCCCACTCGCATTCCCACGGCGGCATTTTTCACTTGCACAAACACGACCACTCTGAATCCGCTGGCGAACTCATGTCCGCGCTATCACGAAACGACAAGGGTAGTCGAATCACCTTGCTTGGCCTCGCATCCAATGTCCTCCTCACGGCACTCAAAGGTGTTGCTGGGTACGCAATGAATAGTGCTTCTTTGATAGCAGAGGCTGGACATAGTTTTAGTGATATGGGAGCGGATTTCGTGACCCTTGCGTGCTGGAAAGTGAGTAGGAGGGAGCCGACGCGGACGTATCCGTATGGGTATGGAAAGTTTGAGACGATTGGGACGTTGAGTGTTAGTTTGATCTTGGTGGTTGCGGGGATAGGGATTGCGTTGCATTCATACCATGTGAGTTGGTCTTTGGAAGTGCGAGTTGACAATGCCGTGCTGATCGTTCTTCCTGCAGCTACTCTTACAAGTGATGCTTCCCTGGATACACACACTGGACCCTTCGAATCCTCTCCAATCACTCTTGCCCTACATCCCATCTTCCATCCCATCACCGCTGCTTGAACTTTTCCACAACCACGGTCCGGGCGGACACGAAGCGCATGCAGCAGCAGGAGCAGCGATTGACGCCCATAGCCATAGCCATGACCATGCTGCAACGGCTATCCTGAACCCACACGCAGCGTGGTTCGCATTGATCAGTGTGGTGGTTAAAGAGTGGTTGTTTAGAGCGACAAAGAAGGTGGCTGATGAGGTGCATAGCCCGGTATTGCTGGCCAATGCTTTCCAGTAAGTAGTTTTACCCCTTGCTATCTCGACGTGTACGAGCCGCGGTGCTGACTTGTGTCTTTCGTTCAGCCACCGCTCGGATGCACTCACATCCGGTGTCGCACTCTTCTCCATCCTCGGCTCGCACTTTGGCGCTCCGGTCCTCGACCCTCTCGGAGGTATCGTCGTCAGCATCTTCATCCTCCAACAAGGTCTCGGTCTCAGTCGGACCTCCATCCTCGAATTATTGGACAAGGGGATCGATGATTCGTACCGTGCGAAATTGGAACGAATCGTTCAACCACTCGTGAATGGACGCGATCTGCTCGAGATCCGAAATGTCCGAGGTGTGAAAGCCGGTGGATTGACGAGCCTTGATTTAACGATCACTGTTCCGCCGACCATGTCTGTTGTGGAGAGTCATGCGGTTGAGGCTCATGTCAGGGAAACGATCATGCGTCAGCGTAAGGAAGTGAGGGAGCTAAAGATCCATGTACATGCGCAGGAGGAGGGAGAGGTGTTGACGGGACTTGGGGTCGGGAAGGATAAGGACGCGGATGATTCTCCCGTTCGACACGATTTTGGGAGGGATGGGTGTTAGGTCGGGAGTGTAACCGATGGTGTGGTATAGGAGGCGAAGGGCCACAGTACCTTGGCTGAATGTAGCATGCGGAAGAGATATGTTATGGGGAGGGGTTGTATCCAGTGGTAGCTTACGTAACCACTACACCGATTATGAGACAATGATGAACTCTATCATTCTTTCGAGTTTTATCAGCTACTCATGTCAGCTAGTTTATCGTTTGTGGTGTTGGTCATCCTTCCTGATTGCATTCCGCCTTTCTAGCAGTGAGTTATCGGTGGATCCATTGAACAAGAGATTCGCTCCACAATGCCAAACTTGGGATACACGACGAGGTGGGTGTTCACGTGAATGACATAATGGACATATCGCTGACCAGCATCGTTTTTATCTACGGCAGAAAGTTTAATGCGAGGGAAAGTGATCCAAACCCGTACGTCGGTGCAGAAGGCCAACCACACTGTTCTCCTAAAGCTGACGTTCCGAGATGGTGTATCGATACAGAAATATCAGGTTCATAAGCGTGCTCCGCAATCGACCGGATCAAGAGGCAAGTCATCTTACCCACCCGGGACATTACTGCTCCTAACCACGCCGTGCGTCCTCTTCTCCGTCGTTTTCCGGAATGCTTAGAAGGCAACTGCGATCATGAAAGCGGTGGCTGCTCAGATGAAGAGGATCATGGACAAGCGCAAGCTCGTAGTGAATAGTTTTGAGGAAGTTCGTGGGTCTCGTGTCTTATTCGCTCATTAGCAATGGAGCTGCTGATATTTCCTGTTCGACTTATTGGTATCCAGTATCCTCATAATAAAGTCGTCAGTCTTCGTGCACAAGCTGTGCCAAAGCGACGTGCATGCCCACGCTAATTGTGATCTCATTCGTTCGTCATACGCTGTATAGTGTAAGTCAACACAGTGGCCCCCTCACTGGTATGCTATAACGGGCTAAAAAGGAAACTCCTCGTCTGGATGTAGTTGCCGGGAGGAACTGGAACCACGGTGAAGTAATTGAACTGGTCCTCCGCAGACCGAATGGTTCATTCCTTCCACTATGGTATCTCTTGAACGTTATGTGTCACGAAGTCAGTCCGGTTCCTCAACACCCTTCATCCAGAATATTGAGTAATCATCGCTGATGGGTATAACATACAGCTCGCGCATATTCAGGTACTTATTTCTTGCTACCCCGTCTCCACATTTGGACATGAAACCCTAACAAAGTGCGCCGCATTACAGCAAATGAACCACGGTCCGGCCTTTCAAAAACTGAATACCCAGATTCGAACGGACTGCAAAGAGGAGCAAAAGAAGGGGTACTACGGTGATGGTCAGTCGTATTCGAACACAGCACTTAGGATGAGGGGTGAACCGAACTGATACCGCTGTTCCGCAACAGGCTTTTACAGCTCTGGTATACACCTTGAATCAAGCATCGTCGTTCAAGGCGGAGTGATCGCCGCGGGTGACGCTCCTGAATACATATGCGGTGGCGCAGCCAACAGGTCGGTCCATTGATGGTCACAGCAAGCTCTGCCACATATGTTTCTTTAGCTGACATCATCTGAGATCCTTCCTTTCGACCGTGACAGGCAAGCACCGAACAAGAAAGCGAGAACTGGTCGAGGTGCTGGAGGGAGGAAGAGGGGTTTGCAAGCGGATGGACAAGCATCGACTTCCTCCGGTGCGCAGACGGCCAAGAAGAGGAAAGCTGGAAGGTACGTGTGGCTTTGTGTACCCTAGATAAAGGCGTTTATGGAACGCTTTTTGGGTTTGTGTCGTTAGCTCAAACACTAGGGTCTTTGAAGGTCGAGAAGACGCTGTGCGGATTGACGGCGCTCCGGGTGAGGCTGATTGTTCTTTAACCTTCAAGAACGGCTACCTATTCTAACACCTCTTGTACTTGAACTTAGAGATAACCAAAGACGAACTCAAGCGAGTAAAAGCCCTTGTCAATGAGAGGAAAGCCGCTTTTCGAGCATCTTTGGGCTTGACAATCAAGGCGGCGACGGAGAAGGCTATGCAGAGCTTGACGCCTGCTGAGCGGAGGGTGATAGAGACTAGCACTCACGGCAAGCGGTACGTCATGTTCTCGCAACCGAAGCGGGTTGACGTGTATGCTGATTTCTTGGCTTTTGCAATTGGCAGGGCAAATACCGCGAGGTCAGTTTGCCTTCAATCGGATAGAGGTTGCGCCCCATTGACAATATCCCTTTGATCAGTGCGAGAGACATACGTGCAGCGCACTTTGAACGCTTGCTTGCAACTAAAACAGAACAAGATAAACCTGTACTAGGTGAAGAGGACACAAAACCAACATCAACAAAAGCTGAAGAGACGGCGGACGATACGAGTGACGCTTCTGATTCTGTGGCAGGCGGGGAGGATGAGGGAGGGTTGGACGAATATGCTCAAGACTTTTTGGGTGAGATGGATGAAGAGGAGAAGAGGGTGGCCAAGGGAGATGATGTACATTGTACGCTGTCCGACATGCCGTCGGTTTGTCTACGCTCATTGTTCTCTCTCTTCACTAGTCTTCGAACCTGGTGATGATCCTGTTCGGTTGCAAACAACGGAAGCGTTAACGAGCCACGACGATCGCTGCCCTTCTATTTCCATCCCGGACAAAGCAGACAAAGCGCGTCTCTCGCCCGGACGTCGCTTGCCGCCTACAGTAAAGACACAGACGACCGCCTCTCAATTCGGTAAAAGCATGATCGACGACGAGAAACGACGAGCACGAGCGGATCTACTTGGCTTGAATGCTGGTGGACGAAGCATAGGTGCCTCGTCATCGCAGCACAAGTCACGCTCCCCTTCGCGTGATGTCAAACAACGGGGGCGCTCGGAAGACGATGATGTTATCGTCATCCAAGATTAGCTCGCTTGCACGAAGTCAGCAAACACGCATTGTGTACCAGTAGTAGTAAAATATCGACATACAATCGAGACATACTGGCAGTTTTTGGGGTTTCGCATGACCCATGGCCCATCTGGGCCGATTCCGCCGAAGAAGTAGTATTTTGAAGTTCAACAGGATGGAGCCGGAGAAGTCGTCAATTGGAGCGAAAAAGAAAGGCACACTTGCGGCACACTCCTTTGTGTAAAGGCTCACTCTAGCACGCAATGTTACCTTTAAAGGTGCCTTCAACAAGAACTCAAGCTTGCAAAATTGGCGATCGCAGAGCGGTGGGCAAGACGTGAAGGAGGATATAAGCTTTCGAAATTATCCGTCCGTTCACGTCGAACGACCAATACAAAGCAATCGACAAACAGTACAAGAATGCCTTCGTTATCAAGTTCACCCGCTCAAGACACCGTGAAGCAAGATAAATCTGAGCTTCCCTCGGAACTCACCCAGATGGAGGATCCGCTTGAAGATACTTTTGCTGCCATGTCGATGACTCGGAAACATATTCTGCTGGCTATCTTCACCAGTGCTGCTTGTATTGACAACATCGGCTTCAACTCCTTACTGACAACAACAGAAACAATCGCTACAGATTTAGGATTAGAAGGGGGAAATATGGTTTGGGTAGTAACGGCGTATGGGATGACTTTCGCTTCGTGAGTTGCGATTCTCGTCTGTTTGTGCAGGTCTTCCTCGTTTCAGTGGCGCTCTGATGCGTCTGTCTGGTTCTCCTCTGTGGTACATTATTTTGTCTTCGAATTTCTAGCTTCCTCCTTTTAGCAGGAAGGATGGCCGACCTTTATTCGGCGCCTTTACTATTCATGGGAGGCCTCGGAGTACTATCGATATGCTTCCTTGCAGGATCATTCGGTATGCAGCAAGGGCAGTATCTCAGTGATCTTCCATTCACCTTACTCTATTGCTCTTTCCACGGCAGTCGAGAACAAGCATGGCTTCTTAATCCTAAGGGCTATCTCTGGAATCGCAGCGAGCATGAACGTGCCTTCAGCCTAGTCAGTACAGCCTGCTGATTGCAATAGTTGAAATGGATATTCATTTAGTGTGCCAATAGTCGCCTCGTAGTCCACATGTTTCCTGAAGAGACGAAGCAACAGGTAAACAGACAGGCAACTCCCTGGCAATCAAGCAGTGCTTATCCAGGGCCAACTTCTGCCCTATGCTAGAAATCGTTGGCGTTGATAGGATATGTGACGTGTGTATTGGGTCCCGTCTCTGTCATACTGTACGTGTTTCAGAAGAAAGTGTCCCGCCGCAGTATCTGACGAAGATCTCAACTCACTTCTCTACCTCGTTAGAGGTGCATTGTTCAATCTCGCCCACTGGAGATGGCTCTTTCGATTTATTGCAATTTTGGCCGGTGTGTCTGTCATCGGCGCGGTTGTGTTGTTGCCCTGGAGGACCAAAACTTTCACAACTCCCAGTAAACACTCCAAACTCAAGCGAATGGACTTGGTCGGAGTGACAATGATGACCACTGCCTTACTCCTATTGAACCTTGGCCTGACCAGTAAGTTGCGACAAAGTCCGCACCCGATTCGCTAATCAATGGAAAATGACCGCTCTCTCCTTCTTTGAGCATAGACGGCACGATATACGGGTGGCGGGACGAGCATTTCCTTGCCCCTTTCCTCATTTTCTGCCTTCTGGTCGTCTCCTTTTTCGTCTGGGAGTCGAAGTTGGACGAGGACCTCGCCTTGTTTCCTGTGCGCCTATTGAAACTACCCAACTTAGTCTTGTTTTGCTTTATGGCGTGCGTTCCCGCTAAGCTATGACCAAAGTCACTGATCATCACTGATCATCATAAGACCGTCCACAGGTTTACTCCCTATCTATTTTGGGGGTCTATCGGTGAGTTCCACCGAGATGCGGGCACTACCAAAGGGGACTGAACCCAGCACCAATATTTCAGCGCTGGGGTTGTCGAATTTCTACCAAGTTGGTTTGCATTTCTCGCCACTGCTCGCCGGTGCTCGTCTTCTGCCAAGTGGTAAGCACTTCGATTTATAATGAAACCGCGATGGGAGGTAATGGCTGTGATGTCCATTGTCCTACCTTCTAGGAATAGCTGGCGTGATTTTTGGAGTCCTGCCCCAATTTCTGCCCGTCCTCTTGTCGCGACCCAGGTGGACCATTATCCTTGGATTGCTCTTCGCGGTTTGTCCAGGGAATGTCCTTACTATTTTAAGTGGAGGAGGAAAAGGAAACGACTTTTGGAAATACATCGCAAGTCCCGCCGTAGTTCCATAGCTCGGTTTGGAAGTTTTGGGATTCGTGCTGATTTTTTGCGGTGTGATTGTTGTTTACTGCAGTTTCCAGGTCAGGCTATTGGCTCAGCCTGCATGATGTAAGTAACTCGATTAGGTGATCCCGAACTGGAATCACACGTCGCCTCATGCTCACTTTGACCAAACCATCGATTCGCATGCCCATTCTAACCACACCATCGATTTTGTCTATGTAGTTTGGCGTTTCTGGCGATGAACAACAACATCTTTGCAATTGTCCCGCCTGAAGCCTCGGGAGTGGCAGGCGCTATGCTACAGGTGTGCTTGAACATAGGCAAGTTGACCAGACACTTGACATGTGGGAACATTAGATTCTGACAGTTTGCTTGTCGCACGTCATGGTCAGGCGGTCTCATCGGTATAACCGTCCAAGCAGGCCTATACTCGGCCGTTGACAACAACATAGCGGACTGGCGGGGAATGCAGTATTCGCTATACTTCAACACGGCATGGATCGGGATTTCGCTTTTGGTTTTTGTAATCTTCTACAGACCAGCGGCGGAGGACAAGCAGGCTGCAAAAGCTGATGATGTTGAGAGCGAACCAACGCTTTCTGGCAGTACTAGATTAAGTGCGAAGGAAGTCAACTGAGGCAGACACTTTCGACTCGAGTTTTTTCTTTGGGAAGTGATATTTCATTAAATCATTGTTGTATAATTCCGGTCGATTAGAACACCTTTGTCACTTTGCTTCTTGCAAGCTTTGGGCTTCGACAGCTTTGCTGAATGCAAGGGCAGCAGCCCCTCGACTCCTAACCTCCTAGTGACCCGCCACCCGGGTTCCTTTGAGCCGGTACCTCACTCCGTCGTCAAGGTACTTGTGTCTCAAAAAGAAACTCGCTAAGTCTACCTTGATTCCTCCTACTTGCCTACACAATCCTTCCTTGCCCCTCTTGCTCCTCTTGTCCTTCTTCACCTTTCCCTGTGTCCCACTGCTAACGCCACCGCGACCGCCACCACAGGCGCCGCAAACGCCACAGAAGATGATGTCGTATCACCCGCTTCACCTTCCCCATGCTCACCGTCAGTCACAGATGCAACGGCGCAGGATGAGCCCGAACCTTCAAATCCAACTGCGGCCATCAACGTCAACGTCGTCGCTCGTCTTCGACCTCATACCGCTCCACCACCGCTCGATCTCCTTCCTCTATAGGGGAGCGCGTACGAATCTGGGAAGGACACCACGCAACGCGACGGATAGACGATGGTAGGATGGTTGATTGGCAGGTAAGGTCACAAACTCCTTCGTTTCTACATGGCTTTGTAGCGGACAAGAGACTTAGTCTTCATCCGCCTGTATCTTCTCAAGTCCATCCCTTACCCACACGATAAACCGCTCTCTCATCCTCTTCACCACGCAACGTTGCCTCCTCGTCCCTACTCCTGCCCCTTCCGCACCTTCTCGTTGTAGTGGAGTAGGTGTGGGTATGGTCATGAAAAGGCGACGGACGAGACTCCAGAGGGCATGTGAACGGCGAAAAGAAACCATGCGGCGGCTTCCACACAAAGCGCGGACGAGGCTGAAAGGCATGACGAAACGTGGAAATTTCCTTCCTCACAATACAGTACGATTCCTACGAGGCGCGCTCGTCGATATAACCCGGATCGGGACAAATATTCTACTGCGTTTTTGTAGAATATGAGATGAATGGATACATGTAAATGGACGGGATCAAGAGAAGATTACAAGATATTCTCGAGCGCACAACGAAAGATGGATGGTCAACAGGCAACGGATGAGGGAATGACAGTGCTGTTTTGGTATGGCATAGTATGATATGGCATGGGATCACATGGTATTTGATAAAAGGGTTGCATTGTCTTGATGGATTAATGACGGAAACGCGAGGTAGGCCTAGGAGAGCGAGCGCGCGTGCATTCAAACGCTGTTCGTCGACAGGTGAATAGGTTGGAAAGAAGGATGAACGGAAGGAAGAAGGGACGGAAGGAAGGAGTCAAGGAGAAAGAGAGAGGGGCAATCAAGGCAGGACGAGAAGAAAAATCGATATTGCTCGAGCTGAAGCGGGAATGGAATGTTCACCTAATGACAGAGGAAGGAAACACAATGTCAGCCACTTTTGCAACACCCAAATCACTCCTGGCCGCATCACACCATCCCAGTCAAAACGAGAGCCAAACCCCACACCACCCTCACACACAAACACACACTTGCAGAAAAACATTTTCAGAGAACCGTTTTCATAATCAAACCCCTACCCAACAACCTCCTCCATCCACAAACCACCCACACCACCAAACCCTCCCTCCTCGTTTCCCAAGATCACCCCCATTCCCACCCACCCAAAACCATGAATCCACAACAAGACCACTCCTCCGCACCACCCACAAGACGGCCGCGCCTCCCTATCCAGCTCGACATCCGCAGAACGGACGGAGTAGGACGGTGGAAGCGCACACACACCTTTGCAGGAGGAACGGGAGAGCGATCCCAGTTGCAGACGGAAAGTTTCTTGATAGATGGAGGGGAGAGAAGGTGAACGGTACCGTGAGGTGGGAAGGGGAGGTGTAGGGGTTACGAGTAGATGAGGGAAGAAGGGATATGCGACACGCCGGAGAGGTAAACCTTTTCGGCGGAAGCACACAGTAAAGGGAGGTCATTCGGCACTTCCTATTTCTTTTATTGGTTTGTAAAGTCATCATTGTTTTTTTTTGTGCGTGTGTGTGTTTTCGCTTGCTGGTTTGTCCGCAGCGGGAACGGTGTTTGGAATAACGGAGGAAAAAGGTGGTAGAAAGTCTAGGAAAGACGACGATACTCACTGTTTAGAAGGCTTTGCGAATTGGCTTTGGCTGTTAGGACTTGCGGTTGTCGAGTATGCCGATGATGCTGGAAACAGTGGCCGGACACAAGAGTAAAGCAGTATCAAAGATGCTTGATATACCTGAGCAGAGTATGTCAGGAAACGCTCGGAACTTTACAGCTAATTTCGTTCTTATAAACTATGGAAATCCAATGTTGTCAATCGAAAAGAAAGGAAAATGATAAGAAATGATGTGTATTCAAAGGGGAAATAAAGTAAACTAACATGAGTCATCTATTCTCAACGTAAAGCTGTGTTGCTTGTTCATCATTCTTACCTTTCTTCAATCATCCACTCTTCACCATCACCATCGACATCAACACCCGACACCAATACTCCCCGACCATGTCTGTGCCAAGTGGAGAACCCTACACGCAGAAGCCGGTGGAACGACCGGCGCCGTCATCATCATTGGTCGCTGTCAATGATCAAACGGAGGAAACAGCCGAGGTAAAGGAAGACAGTCAGCAGCAGCCTCCTGCATTTTCGCAGTCTCAGCCTCATCAGCAGCAAACTCCCTCAACCGGCCTATCAGACAATCTCAACAACCTATCACTCCAAGAACCACTCCAAACACAGGCAGCCTCGCAATCCGAGTCCGCGTCCGCTCACATCAGCACCGCCAACGCGGAACAGCACACCGCAGAAGATCCTTTCGGAGAATGGGTCTTGAAAGAAATCACCTGGCCTGATCCCCGTATAGGAGGCTACAGAAGAACGGTCAAAGTCCTCACCCAGAACGCCAACGGACCATGCTCCCTCCTTGCGTTAGCCAACGTGCTGATCCTCCGTGGATCGATACATATCCCTGCCAAGCTAGAGAAAATCACGTACGATGCTTTGGCGACGCTTATCGCGGATTTTCTCGTCACTCGACCACAAGACTCGACAAACACGCGAGCACGGGGTCTGACACTAGAAGCCGCGCTCAATATCCTTCCGACGACGGTGCGCGGGTTGAATGTCAATGTCGGGTTTGACGAGATTACCAGTTTCCGAGCGACAGAGGAAGGAAGTAGTGATGAGTTGGCGTTGTTTGCCATGGCTGGGGTGGAGCTTGTTCATGGTTGGATTGCGGATAAGTCGTCCTCGGGTGGGGAGTGGGAGGCGTTGCAGAGAGTTTCGGACGAGGGTGGTGTCGAAGGAGAAAAGCGCGTGCCGACGTATGATGGGGTGCAGGACGCGATTATCAAGGGGTTGGACGAACAGGGCCAGAGCTCGTCAGATGGTGAGTTGCGCGCGCCATGTCGACTGCGTCCTGCTTCCTTTCCTTACACATCGCTTGCATATAGCTGTCGTACTACAGCAATTCCTGCAAAACACCGCGACACAACTTACGTTCCCTGGACTGTTCGCTCTCAACGCATTGGAACCTGGTTCGGTCGTTGCTGTGAGTCGCGCTCTCTGAGCTTGATGTCGACTGTTGAACCCGCTGATATCCGACACTTTCACCAACCCTCGAAGTTTTTCCGAAACTCTCACCTCAGCGTTCTATACAGACGACACAACCTTCCCGCGCCCACCACATCCACGTCCTCCCCGGACGAACAAGACACATCACCAACCCTCTTCCAACTCGTCACGGACCAATCATTCGCCTCTGAACCGGAAATTACGTGGGAATCCATCGTCGATATAGATGGAGCCGGTACGACGTATTATAATAGCGAGTTTTACCCGGCTGGTGGAGCCGGTGGGGATTATAGTGGGATGAGTGCGGGGGAGGTTGTGAGAAGGGATGAGAGGGCGCGGAGGGAGCAGGAGAGAGAGGAGGCGAGGTTGCGTGGTGATCAGGAAGCAGGAGAGGTTTATGAGGGTGGGTATAGGGGGAGCATGGAAGATCATACGGATCTGCAGTAAGTCGTCGGTCAGCTATGAAACGTCGCAGAAAACACTTTAACAGTCGCGGATCTGGAACCCTGTCCCTCCTCGTAGACTCGCACGTGCGCTGCAAGAGGAAGAAGACCGAGCGATCGCCGAACAATATAGAGATCAAGAGGAACGACAGCATCGACGTCAACGCACGCAGTTGGATCCGGCGGTTCGGGCGCGTGCTGCGCCAGTGCCTGAAGCTGGGGATGGTGAGGGTGCGGGTGAGGTGGGTGGTGTATCGTCGTCCTCGGCGGCGGGTGGTGGAAGGGAGGGCAAGGGGAAGAAGGAGAAGAAGGCGAAGAAGGATTGTGTTGTCATGTAAGAGAAGTCATGATGAGAGAACGATTTATTGCGATCTGTTTTTGTTTGTGATACAAGTTTCGGGACGTTAGTGATGTACCGGCTCAATATCTACGTCGTTGAAAGTGATGTCAGTCGAGTAAGAAAAAATTGTGCCGTACAACTCACACGAGATTGCTTTATGTCAGCCTTTGTGAGCTGCACAACGGAGGCGCCATTCCCGATCAAGAGGTTGAGGTGGACAGAAATTCACAATGCAGTCGATATGAACTTATAGCTTGAATGACGCTAATTTTGCCCATTGCTGTAAAGAATACTTTGTGCGTTGGAAACAGATCTTGCACAATACAGCACATTTTGAGAATGGCGCTCACATGTCGTCTCGGCTGTGTCCTTTTGTCGCATCACATTGCTACTTCGAGTGGCACGGCACTGTTTTCCCAATGAAAGATACGAAGCGGAACAACATAAAATTGGCTATCTATTCACCCTCCAATCATGCATGAGTATAAATTTACTAGTAGATGATGTGTTTCTGTTCGTTTATCAGGTCTTTCCCGTATAGAGCAGCAGTTGTATATGATCGCTGTCAGTGTGCGACTGAGTTAATCGAAGATATCGTAAGTGTCTCGTCCGTAGATGGCGGACATAACAGGTACCAATGTGTTGCGTTTTCGCAGGAAGCATAAGTCGCGAAGTTGCCCGTCATGAGTCGGTAGCAACAGCGAGACCGTCGACAGGTTCGTCCACCAAGAATTGCTTGTTGTAGGTGCGTAACCAGAAGAGCGGCTGGCAGCAGGCCTAGGATTCTGGGCTGGAATCGAGATATTGTGCTGGGCTTATCATGGTTGTTAATTCTGAAGACTAACATCCGATTGGCGACATGATGTAGTGGTTATCATGCCTTCTTCACATATTGAAATGTGGATACGGAGGCTGTCGTGAGTTCGATCCTCACTGTTGTCATACTTTTTGCTGTTTGAAACGACTGCGGGGGTTGCAGGAGGCATGAATTGGTCATTCCGCGTTTGTTTGGTAGCCACCTGTCATTTTTGTAGGGTATCGACGCTATGTGCCGAGATCGAATATCTCAACAGTATAGCCATTGAAGGCAAGCATATAGACGATTCGCTAGACGATTCGTATAGAGCAATATTGATAATGAATGTTCGTATGCGTGTTATACTGGACGTCTTCGCGCTTCCGCCTGTAAAACAAGTCTATGCTCGCGATACCGGAATGTCCTCGTTGAAGAACCTCCTCATGTCTTCCCTCTGTCCTACCCTATACCTCACCACCGGTACGGCAGAGTTACGGTAGCGCTTGACGTCCAAGTGGTGGTATAGTACTGCATCGGCCCACTCGCATGGCATCGCGGCTCGGAGTTGTTCGAACGATGAGAAAGGCAACCTGTGTGTGTATGGCGTGAACACCACCTCGCATGTTGCAAGACTCTGGTGACGTTCTGCTAGGCGCCGGACGCAGCTTGTTATCTCGTGTGCTAGTAGGATGCTGTCGTGTTCGACCGACTTGATCTGTAAAACAGCGGGTGTGCAGATGGCATGGATTTGGAGTACTCGAAGGTTCACCAGGTGCGCGAGGGAGGGGAAGAACTGCAAAGAGTGTAGGGTGAGAAAGCCGACGAGTGTTAGCCCACGTGCCGAGAGGCGAAGGAATGAGTCGAATCCGAATGGCACAAGGGCTCACCTCGTGAATAAACCAGTGCTTGTCAAATTCCACTAATAGGTCCAGTCGCAGTTCTTCAGTCGTGTTGGCAGGTCTATCGTTACTGCATTTGGTCGCATATATACCCGACGTCATGTCCATCCCAAGGTCATCATTGAGTTGGACGTTGGACGACAGCAAAACAGCAACTCCAATAACGATAACTGATCAGCAACAAGCTCCTTGAATGATGATATGCTTCGGCTGCTTCGGCTGTTATCAACCTCCGTTGATGACGAATCGTTGGATAGGTGATAGGTGAGCTTTCTCCCGACCATCCTTAGCTGCTTCTTGTTGGTGACTTGACAGGTAATAGTTTCTGATGTATATGCTAGTCTCCTTCGTCCAACCCAGCCCTACTAGTCATACAGCTCGTACTTTCTTCCTTCACAACAGGTGGGTAGTGTCATCCTGCAAGAGCACCGAAGTAAGGAACTCCTGTGTCCAAACAAGTCCACCACGTACAGCATTCAACCTTCCGGCTACCGATCTGTGACCGCCCCTGACGTTCTACAGGAGTTCTCAATCATCCAAGAGGCCGTTAATATCGGAGAACCGAGAGTTAAGCGTAAGGTGCCATGACTCAACCCCCGAAAATGCTTACCATGCGAACCTACTACTACGATTGATCGTCCGCTTCTTCAGGTCGTGCTGTAACACAAGAGCAAGTCGAGCAAGTCAGATGGTCTGACGGGCACGCGCACCACAAGAAGAGCACTTCGCCACTTGAAAGCCAAACCGACCTTGTGCGCTCACGAAAAGATTCACCACGCCCATCGAGCCCAGAGGCCGAACATCGTGTAGACCAATGATCTCACAGTCCTTCCTTTCTGAATACACTGGCAACCCGCTACTAATCTGGTAGCTAAAAGTTGATATCTCTTCAGCAGATTGGCCTGTAACCAGTCGGAATTTGCTCTAACATCTGGCCAAGAATGCAACGGATCAGACCACGTCCAGTGATGAACAGTGATGTACAGCGATGTGACTCGAAGACTTACAACGTAGTTGACCTCCCGATACCCACAGGCAACTTCACACCGATCCGCGTCATACCTTTATGCAATTATTGATGCAAGACGCAACCGCATCCACCTAGTAAGGTCGAAACCAGTTTGGAAGCTTTCCCGCAATGTCTCTCTGCACCCTTGATTTTGACAGCAGGAGATCGTTTCGTTTCCCTTCTCTGGTGATGTCTCCTCATGGCGAAAACTTGTGTTCATGGAGGCTGTACGGCCGTTTAGCTGCAGCCAAGGTATCACTTGATAGACTCCGAAATTTGATGAACGATCTCTTACAAGTCTCCGAGACTGAAGGTATGACAAGGTCTCCCGATGCAGGAAAGACCTATCATCGTTTTAACGGTCGAAGCGTGTATGATGGCGGACGGATCGTTGCAAGATGCGACTGCCTATCTTCGATGAGGTTGGTCGTTTGATGCGCCTTTTTCCTCCTGCTGGATCTACACAGCGAAGAGACTACTGAAGGCTATTGCGATGAGGCGTCTTTTGAACTTCGCAGGTAGAACTTTTCTGTCGTTTTCGAAGTTTCGAGCGATTTGATCATGATTCCCCTATTGTCGCAAGAGAAGACATTGCGTTTCAGCTTTACGCCTAGAGGGAAGCCACGACAAGGGTCTCGAAATAATCGAGCAAGGGCCAAAGAAGAGCCAAAGAAGAGGGCTTGATCGGCGTCAAACAGAGTTGATGTGCATTAAACCTTCATCATCGTGGGAGACATATGATTGAAAAGGAAATGATCCGGCTTATCGTTTAGCTCTCCTCGACACCCCATGATGACACCCCATGATGTACATTTCCTGTGCATAACCATAACCTAATTATCGTCCCATTACAATTTCCCCGCACATACCTCCCGCCTTTACCGCTCTATGCATGCTCTTCCTCAACATCCGCGAAATCGGTCCCATGGAGATCACGCCGCACGCCTACAGGATGACACATTTACAGCCTCCGCCATGCGAGTCATCCGCCTTTGATCTCGCAGGCTTTGGCGTGCCAATTCCGTTGCCGACTGCTCCTCCGGCGCCTCCTGCAGATGTCATGACGCCGTTCTGAGGCGGATATGTCTCCTACGATGATGAAGTGGAGATTAGTACGACTCGCAATATGAAAGGAAGGGGAAAGGGACTTGCTTTGTTGTAACGTCTAATAGCTCGAACTAGCTCCATAAACACCTCGTCGACGTTGATGCGTTGTTTCGCTGACGTTTCAATGCATACAGCTCCGAATTGCTTTGCTAGGTTGGTACCCTCTATTGACACAGTGATGAGCACTCGCCTGTCTGCAGTATGTATGCAACGAACGTACCTTGAGCATCCACCTGACGGTCATAGTCCAAATCACACTTGTTTGCGACAACTACGACTGGGAAATAGTCCTTATCCTTGACCTGTAACGAAACGTCAGTGAGCTATAGCTTCAGGAAACCATCCAGTAACACGTACTCTCAGGATCTGTTGATGAAATACGGAAATCTCGTCAAAGGATGGTCTTGATGTAATGCTGTACACGAGCAGGAACCCTTCCCCTGTACGCACTGTATTGCAAAGATGTTGGTTATTGCCTCTCATTAAGTGTGAGACTAAAAGACTTACTGTATTGTTCCCTCATTGCACCGTACTCTTCTTGCCCGGCCGTGTCCAGCACGTCCAGTAGTGCTACTTCTTCATCGATGAAACACTGCTTCCTGTACGAGTCCTCTGTGATCGAACGGGTTAGGTCAGCGTGTCTGCAAGCAGCCAAGGTCGACTTACCGATCGTAGGGTCATATCTTCAATAGCAAAAGAGATATACGTCTGCATAAGTGCCTGCCTTGTCATTACACCTGCACTGGACTTACTCGTCCACAAACTACGTGAGATGTCAAGAGTCAGACCACGTCAAGTATACATACAAGAGGCGACTCACATGTGATTGAATGAACTGAATCGTAAGAGCAGACTTGCCCACACCACCACCACCTACTACCACCAGCTTGTACTCTCGCAGAAATTGTGCCTTTGAATACCCGCATTAGGAAAGAGCCGAGGCAGGATCGATATGACGAGACGTACCTTGGACATTATTGCCGACTTTGCGGTTGCTCCAATACCAGCTTCCCGATACGGTGTCTCGACTTTAGTTTCCAATTGAAATTAAGCAGTATGATTCAAAGGTTGTGCTGGAAGGATACGAGCTATGCGAAGCAGGATCAAACTCCGGTTGAATAGCTGATTTTTGAAATGGAAAGGTTGAAGTCACCGGTTGAAGTTGTCGGGATCTATCGGGTTCCAACTGAATCGGGAGTCCAAGTCTAGATAATGAGGCTGGCCCAACAGGGTGGATGACGATATATCCTGATAGCAAAAGCTGCTACTTTATCTGCAGTAGTATTGTCGAGACCACAGGACGGCCAAAGGAATGGTGAGGTGTGGTGACCAGGTACTGATTGAGCAGTCTTGCCAAAGGAATATGGCAGACGTGAGACAGCTAGCAAGTCAAGAGAGTATTCAACACGCAAAACCACTGGCCGACCGAGAATCTACAAGAAGCAACAAATCGTGATAGGGAGAAAGTCCGTTATACAAGGACATGCGAAGAATAATAAGCTGAACCTAGCTCACTCTAGCGTGCCTCGATTGTTCCTTCCCTTGGCTTTGCCGCGTACACACACGGAGGAATCAATATCCGGATAGTGGACGTTGAAGATGGGTGCCGGGTTGGTTGATATTCCACTCGAACGATGGATACTTTCTAGCAGTTGACAAAGGTGACAAGGGTATTCTGTATAATCGGTACAGACACGGTTCGTCGAAGGCAGAAGGGATTAGAAGCGGAAAGTAAGAGCTGTAAATGGGTAAACAAAACGCGCGTACTGATGAAGCAGAGGACAATAGACTTTTTCGAGCAAGGCACACCTCATGAGATTGTTTTCTTCTGTTGTTTTCTTTGCGTGATCTAGAATTCTAACGATTCGAGCTCCGGCCAGGTTCTCGAAGAACTCTACTAGCTACTCTACTCTTTTAGCATCGCTGGACCCAACAGCAGGCCTGCTCGAAAGCAGCAGATCATGTGAAAGAGGAAACGCAAGCAGGCTGTTTGGCTAACCACTATGCAAACAAGTGGGACTTTATTCATCAGCAGGTCGCCTGATGTAGTGGTTATCATATTCACTTTACAGTACACTCGTACATTCATCAGCAGGTCGCCTGATGTAGTGGTTATCATATTCGCTTTACAGTACACTCGTACAATTACGCGAAATGTCGCCGGTTCGATCCCGGCGGTGACCTACCTTTTTTGCTCTTCTTGTTGGCGGTAACTGCGGCTCATTTTTTTGCGCCTGGCCGGCAGTATGGCACAACCGGGTAACCTCCTTAAATCAGACTACCCGCCATTTCGCGCGGATGCTAGAGCTACGCAGTGGTTATGTAATACTCACCTGTCTTAGCGACTTGTCTAACAATACAGCGGTCCCTCCCAGCTTCCCTCCCCATAACGTACCCTCCCCTTACCGGATCCCCGAGTATAACGGGCGGATGGAGCGAGAATTTGCTGCGCCCTCCGATGGCGCCATACATTACCGGACGATCCCTCCCGATACCGGATCCGGACGCAAAATCCTGGAAAAATCGGGGGTATGTCCGGTACTTTATTATGTAATCTAGACAATTTCTGCAGTTCTACCCATCCTCTGGCACTTCAAAAGGTCGTTTTGAGCTTGAATTTAGCCATTGACCGCTCTAGAGATGCGGAAAGCCCCTAAACCTGTCTCATATCTGCAAATTCTTGTTCAATGACTATCTACGCTTCTCTGAAAGCTCTTGAACATCACTAAACGCCTCATTCGACGTCATGCCTCTCGTAGAGAAAGTTCCGCCACCCAAGAGGACGGCTCCTTAGTCCTCAGCAGTCAAGAAATTCAGAAAGTCTTATATCATACTGTTCAAGGCTGAAGTTGTAGCATTCGTTAAGGCTCAACGCGAACGCAAAGCGAAAGCTCCTCTCGTCGCCGCTCTCGAAAGGTTCAAAAACACCCCTGAGGGAAAGGAGTTAAACAAATCCTGTATCTCTGACTGGTGGAAAGATCAAGAAAAAGTCACTAAGGCTGCGACTTCAGTTAGCATTGTCTCGGTCGAATCGAATCGCGCAAGGGCACGGAAGGTCAAGAACGAGACCGTCGAGGCCGCTATAGTGGAGTGGTGCCTGGAGAAAACGAAGCAAGGGATGCTCCTCTCCGCATTAACCATACAGGAGAAAGCGTTGGCGTTTCAGGAGGAGATGGGTGGACCTAAAATAGAATATTCCAAAGGGTGGTTGTATTCGTTCTGCGCTCAGTATGTAGTCTTCGTCAATAGTGTACAGTTCCTGGACAAAAGCTGAGACCGATCTGTAGTTACGGCATAAAGGCCACGGTAGCCCACGGAGAGGCTGGATCCGTGGATGTAGTGGTGGCAGACGAGGAAAGGATCCGGATCGGCAAGCTTCTCGAGGGGCACGAACTGCAGAACATATACAATTTCGATGAAACGTCGCTGTTCAGGCGACAGGTTCACACTCGAGGATACGCTGTTGGCATGTTTCAGGCGGGGGGGGGGGGGGGGAAGCAAGAGAAAACGCGAATTTCCCTCGGTTCGGTTTCTGCTGTAATGCGGACGGCAGCGACAAACGGCCTGTTGCATATGTGGGCGTTTCAGCTAAGCCACGCTCATTTGGAGTAAAATCCCCCAGCGATTTCGGGTTTCAATACTGGAACAACAAGAAGGCGTGGTTCAACAATGGCATAATGGTTGACTGGATGCGGGATTTCGATAACGACATGCGCAAGCAAGGAAGGCATGTTATCCTGCTGATGGATAATTTCTCGGCCCACATAAAAGGCCTCGAAAGCTTCACACCCACACACATCACGTCGATCTTCTTCTCCCCTAATCTCACGTCCCATGTGCAACCATTGGATCAGGGGATCATCCGGGCATTCAAGGCTCACTACCAGCTCCGAAAAGCCAGGCACACTATTGGCAGGCTAGACTCGAAGACAGACAAGCCGTGGGAATTGTCCATCCGAGAAGGAATTAGAGAAAGGGAATTACAACTGAAAACTGAAAACTGGGCTACTTGTGTACCTTTTCCTTGCCTCAAGGAGACATCACCTGAGCAGAGTAAACGATAGGCTAATCTGCATAGGTAGGGTGAAGCTATAGCGATGTCGAAATCGAACGTGAACATCAATGCGAACATTGATGTGGACAGTGATGTACAAATCAAAGGTGCGTCCATAACAAATGTACGCGCATTTTACAAGTCGAAACATTTAGCGAATTTTACAATACCCCCTCTCCTACGCAAGTAGCCGCCCGCGGTCACTACTTAACTTCCACGAACTTGTCTCAACAATACTGCATCCAGCACATCTTCAACATGTCATTCCCATAATCTTCGCAGAATTTGATTGTGTGTTGGTCGTTGGCGGTGCGGAATCGGTGCATGGGTTGGAGAAAATGCCTTCGCAGCCGTAAAATGCGAAGTACCGTTTAATGCAGTGAGGTTGTACTCTTCGAGGGTTGCGAGAGGCCCAATATCCATCGACAGCGTTCTGCATATTATTAAGTTATTAAAGATTACATCCAATAATTCTACGCTCTCCCTTGCGATGACCGTCCCATCACCACTCTCCACCAAATAGACGATATCATAATTGGGATAGATAGCGTTCTTGATGAAAGCCGCCTGTAGCTTGCCGTTGTAGTTGGCAAAGGAGCCGTAGAAGACATAGCCTTCGTAACCAGGGTTGGTGATGCCCTTTAAGCCTGCCATATAGTGTGACACCTGGATCCAACTTTCCATCATACATTTCTTCGTCATCCCCTTGAATTTTCCACCAGAAGGAATGCCGTAATTTTTGGGCGGTAGGTGCTCGATATTAGGCAATATAGCACCTCTTTGCAACACGGCGCCCGCGTGGTGGGGGAACGGGGTACCCCCGATAGGATCAGTGTGATCGAGAGCGGGGAAGTGGTGACAGTGTTGGTGGAAGACATATTGATTATTGATTCGTGTGTATAGTTTAGTGCTTGAGGTGGCAATGCGTGTCTCTACGACGGCCATAGACCCTCCCAGACCAACACAGTCTACACCGACGTCCACCGCTGTGGCCGGGTCTCAAGCTACTTCCACTCAGGCCACGGTAGAAGAAACTGACGATGTCGACGAAGGAACCGAGCGGACAGTCTGGAACGTCATCGAAGACGAGATAGTCGCACGTAGCCCGCTCGACGCGCGCAATAAGGGTATGGCAAGGGACACCGGGTTCCGTGCCAGCATTTGGCAGAAAGCAGCGGATGAGACCACTGCCAGGATCGATCGTATCGGTGGTCCAAAAATATGGAAGTTAGAGGTATAGTGTTTAATCTCTGACTTCCACCTGTTCCTACTGATCTATTCTACTATTCGTCTATATGCACTTCCAACTTCCAGGAAGGTCAAAATCCACTAAGCGCGCTTGTCTGCGCTCCTACTTTCCCATAACAACCCCCTCCTCCTCATAGAAACTGGATGCGACTATCTTCTGTCTATCTCAAAAAAGCATTGCCACTTGTCGAAGTCGGTTCCAACATGTACGTGTCAAACCTATTCATTCCCATTCCCGATTGCGTGCTGACATGATATCACCGCCGTAGTCGAAGACACACTATTTGGAGCAGGCTGGGATTCCGAATTCAACTGCGTGACCGTGCCGGATGAGGTCTGGGACGCTTTGGTTCGAAACGTAGGTCGGACTCTCTTTCTAGGTCGGACTCTCTTTCTATCGTCTGTCATGTGAATGGTAACAACAAGTGTGATTTTGCTTTCAGAATTCCGACAACACGGACATGCTTCGATTCCGGCATCGATCATGGCCCCCACTCCCCACTTACGAGGACATTCTGTTCGGAAGGACCGCAAAGGGAACATACACCCGGATCCCTGGACAGCTCGAGAGAACTCGAGTCGACAATGATGAAGAGCTCTCGGTGTTGGGAAACCAGACACCGCCCTCGCCGATACGCGCTACCGCCCGTCTGCCGCGCTTTATCGACTTCAACTCATGCTTATTAATCAACTGTTCCGCCTCAAACACCTTTGTACAAATATTGTACAAATTATCGACCGACATACGATCAAGGTGTGATCCACTTCTGATCGACCTATGATCACCTTGTGATCATCCTGCGATCACCTTGCGATCAGCTTTTGTACAAAGACTTGACCGCTATTAAATGTTGTACAATAGAAGTATTAGACTACCTCAAAACGCCTATAAATACCGGCCTTCCTGCCTGTGAGTTGTATTCGCCACCAGCCTTATGAATTACACAAATTAGATTAAGAATTACTATCACTACCTCCAACTTCGACTTGGGAATAGCTACCCTTCTCAGTTGGAATTAGTTAGTATTCGTTGGCAGTCAGCAAGACAGGTGAGTATTACATAACAACTGTGTAGTATCCAGAAAACTCGTTGCTTGTCCCAAAACTCCAAAAATTACAAGGTCCCGCTTAGTCTGAACTTGTTTTGCGGTCAAATAGATTGAAAAGATTTAAAAATTCATCTAGCGCGGCTATGGAGAATCGTTGGCACACACGACTCAGCCGTCACAGAACTTCTTAACGAAGAGTGTAATGGCCTTGACCTTCTGCCATTACTGGCTTCACCTTTGTCTTGTAAGTACTTTGTACTTGTATAGTTTCGATGTTGTTAGTTTAGTTTAGGTTCCTACTTTGGATCAGGAAAGGATCAGAACATTCTGCTATGTCGGATAAGATAAGTCGAAAGCCAATATTCCTGTTAGTCGCGTGGAAGATAGTTATCTGCTTATGTTGTAACTATATCCGTCAATACTTGTGATATCAGATGTTTTGCTATTTGCGGAACATATGCGCACAGAGTGACACAGATGTGCACAAGTTGTCGCCTAGGTCAGGTGACCTTGGGTTTTTCCCTTGAAGGCCCTTGGGAAAGTCGCCATAGATCTCAGTGGCGACTCATCTATATATACGTACGTATTTCGTTGTATTAATTTTTGCCACCATGATTATTTGATTCACGATTGATCTCACCAACCAACTTCCGTGCAGCCGCCCTTGACTCCTTTTGCCTTATACTTCGTAATCTAGTTAGACTCGCTATACTCAGTGGTCTTGCTCATTACATATAGTATTCCTTTGCCTACTCTGATACTTGTATCATAAAAGCATAATACTTTTGACTTGACCCAACTAAAGATCTTGTACGGTAACATAAGATAAGTAATATTCCATATTATCTATCTACATTGCTACTACGATACACGAACTCTTACAAAGAGTTTACTCATAAGACTTCTTTCCGAAGTCCTTAGCCATAACACAACTTCGGCAAGAAGTGCTTACTGGCTGGAATTCTTCACCTTTGCTAGTCTTTGCAAGTTGATCCTTGAATTGTAGTGTTCAGACCTATACGTGTTGATATGTGATATTCTCTACTTGCGGATGCAGGTGCCACAAGTGTGCACAATGCACAAGTGGACAGTAGCTCTCTCTTGGGGATCCTGCCTTTGGATTGCGCCTTTGCTGCAAAGTACACAAAGGCGACTATGTACTTACACTGTACAATTGCACTGTGCAACCCAAGCGCGTCCTCAAGGAGCCCTCTGGAAAGAGCCATTTACCTTGGTGGCAAATACATTATCTATAGAAGCCCGTTTATTTGTAATAGTTTCCCTACCATGTTTTTTTGACTCTAGATTCACCTTCCAACCTTAGATTCGAGCAACCGTCCTTGGCTATCATATATCATACTAAGTAATGAAGGTAGATCCGCTATCTGCAGTGATCTGTCTCATTACATATAGTTGTTATAGTTATTTTCTACGATACTATCGTCGCGAAAGCATAGTACCTTTGACTAAACTCACCGAAGATCTAGCTCCGTAGTTATAAGCAGATTGCACTCTTACACTCATCATCACTGCCGAGGTAGGTTGTTAGTATCAAGGACGCTGATCAGGAGTTACAGAGGAAAAGCGTGTCTTACAAATCAAAGTGGCAAAACTTACCACAATTTGGGCTTCCTTATATAGACGTCTGAAACGGGTGGCGAGAGGCCACCCTGCTCAAGGGCTCCTAAGGAAGCCTTGACGTACGACCTACCATTGTCACTTTGTTCCATAGCAACAAAGTGACAAAGTGACATGGAAAAATTGACTGTCCTATTTCCAGCAAAAGTGGCAGAATGACACAACTACTAACCAGACTCCGGAATCAAACCAGTAAGTCATATTCAACTCTTCTTCTCACTATTAGACAATCGGTGGCAAACTGTATAGAACACTATACAAGTCCGAATAAGCCAAAAGTGACAAACGGGGTACAATGTAAAATGCTTACAGTAAAGGCCTTGGAGAGGGTTTGAATATGTTTGAATAGTAAGAGGATAAGTACAGCGACTTGATCTTACGTCATCGGAGAACCCTCAGCGTTACGAGCCAAGTTACTTTTCCTAAGCTGCCTCACACTCGTTTCCTTCGGCGCGAGTATTGTAAGTCAATGCTTGAAGATATTGTATCCTCGTCCACTATAGCCTTTTAATGGCTCGGAGCTACGCAGTTGTTATGTAATACTCACCTGCCTTAGCGAGTATAGCCAGTCGATGATACTTATATCTGATGGCGTAAGGGTCGGGGGTCCTTCTTCCTCAATACTGAAAGTATAGCATCAAACACTTGATCCAATATTGCGTGAGTCATATTCTAACCAAGTTACAAGTGATAGTCAAGTAGCTTCCTTTATATAGTTGTCCAGCTGCTGCCTTGGTCAAAGTAACTGACCCTCAGCTGCTGAGGCGCATCCACTGTCTGCTGAGGCTCAGCTGTTGATGTTCAGCGGGTGAGGGTCACTGGTCGGTGATCATCAGGTGATGCTCATCCGATGATGAGCAGGCGCTGAGGTGCAGTGGCTGCTGAGGTGCTGTGCTGAGGCCCCGCTATTGAGCGAAGGTTGCAGTCAAGCTATTTGTTGAGTTGTTATGTAGAAGCTATTGTATCTCAACATGGCGTGTATAAGTTGGATTCGTGGAGAGTAGTTATCGTATGGTAAGCTAAGGATCGTTTCTCTACACCCCGTCGCATGCGCTGAGAACGCGTTCCATCATTCGGATTCGAATCAATGGACACGGCTGAATCTGCCATTCGACGTCAATTACTCATCCGGATCGACCTACGTGACCAGCAAAGCCTTTGTCTGCTATCGCAGGCACTTGACACCATATCAACCATATTTACCAATTTCTGCAGAAATGAAGACGACATCACCATTCCACGCAAGCTCCATCGACAACGAAACTCCGAACGCCATATGCTCGCTCTTCTCGAGGTCTCTGAGGTCGAAGGCAGAAAGAAGGACATTCCGATCTCCAAGGGTGAGGTGAGCGACCTCAGCGTTGAAGAGGATTGCAAGCATTCTACTGTCTTCCTTGCTAATCTCCTTTGTTTACCCTAATATCAGATCACGCTTCTCAATCGCACCTCCACTTTTAGTGCTCCTTCGTATCTCATCTTGTTCTATCTCGCTCGAATGCCTCTTTATGTGAAGTAACGACTGTTGTAGAGTGCTAGGATATATGTTGTTACCTGAGTCTGTCGTCTCTCTACTGCTTGTGCTGTTCCATGTCTACATATCCTTTACAGTCCTTATTTACCTTAAGTCCCTGACTGCCCTATGCAGTACGCCGGCAGTCTCCCCTAGGCAGCTCAACCTCTGGCTGCTATAGGTGCGCCCAATGCTGGATATCCGTCACGGATACCCTGACACGGCCCCCGAGACCGCCACGCGCGAATGACAGCATAACTGCCCATCTTAGCGCTGGGCACTTATGATATCATTGACACACTCTTGGTATTAGGTGCGCTCGACCGCCTCCTGTCTGAGTCAGAGTGCTTCCCAGCATAACCACTACTTTCGCCAGTGATCAGGACAGCTGCAGCATCACAAAGAGTTAGCATTACCATTGACTCAACGCTGCATCTCCAACGCAACCCTTGAGGATGGACTTTCTTCTTAGGGGCTCTGACGAGCATATATAGCGAGACAGTTGTGCGATATTCTCCCTGACCTTATGATTATGATGCACGCTATTCTTACCTACAATAGTTGTCGCCACAACTTGCCTACATTAGACTAGGGTCTAGCTAACCTTTTGCCTTATCTTATATACACGAGTACTAACTATTTGTAACGATCCGTGACTACGAACCAGTCATAGGAGCTGTCTGAACACTCTAAGCTGCGTTGCGACTAACTTAGACTGCTACCAGGCGAGACACTTACGAGGATGAAGGCAGAATCAGGGACGAGGATGTCATGAATGACATTAGTCAGCATGAAGTAGCATCAGCTGACATCTTGTCATCAGCTGACATGCATTGTCGACTGCGACGTCCGACAAGTCCGTAGTCGGCTGACATCAAATGTGTCAGTCATCACTCATCAATCATTCCGTTATTTGCAATCCGCGCGCCGCGCGTCGTTCAGTTCAGTTCCAAAGTGATCGAGGTCGCAGGCGACCCTGGTCACTGTCTTGTGTCCCAACATGTATATATAGCGAGCTTTCAGACTCGATTCCCCCTCGTCTTGTAATCCGTTTGTGCTCTTCAGAGCAAGATCATATGTCAATACTATAGTCACGTGTTTTCAACTACAGCTTAGTGGTTCGAACCGACTGCCTTGTCATCAGTGTTAGCCTTAGTCCTGTTCCCTCTTGAGGTCGTTATCGTTACCAAATGGTGTCTCTTGGCTTAACGGCCTCCCGTTCGTGACAGTAAAGAAGCAAGAGCAAGGCGAAACGCTTTTGACCATTTCGCATAGTCAGCTGGGAAGGTGGTGTTTACCGTTAGAGAGTAGAACGTATTGGCGCCGATGGACAGCTCTTCGATGTAGGTTTTGTACGGGCCGAAGTGCTGGCGTAGTCGGTCTTCCGTAGCATGGGTCTGATAGAGCCTGTTCCTCCCGTGGGAGAACAACTCCCCGGTGTCCTGTAGAAGGCAACATATCAGTGAAGGCCTCATCATTCCAAGCGTGATAATACTCACGGGTATTGGTTTGTATATCCATAGGTCCATAGCTGACAGTTCTGCAGTTGATTCCAGAAATTCGGCGCGATTGTGCCAAGAGTACTTTGCTCCAGATTTGTGAAAGATCCCGATGACTTGAGCCAGGTAAAAGCGAGAGCTGATCTTGGCTCTACCGGCGTGGCGGCAAAGTATTAACGATCCAGGCTCCAACGGATTGCTCGAAGATACATTCCGTCCCTGTGGGTTGAGCACTAAGAATTGGAAGGAACAGCGTCAGCAGTCGAATCATCTGTGACGGTTTGTAATGAACACCTACAGGTGAAATGATCGCGAGCCTCGGTGTACGTCTTGGCAATCCGCTGCCTCTTCTTTTCCCACCGCAATTGTCGTGTGTTCTTTGTTCTTGGTCTTGTAAGGTATGACAGATTGAGAGACAGACTAGTGAACAAGGTGCAAAGTTAGAGAAGGTGGATAAGAACTGCCCAAGTTGAGAGAAGATCTAAGGTTTCTCGATCGCTCGCTCAGGGGGCAACCTGAAACGCAGGCTTGCGGCTCGACTTTGCCGAAAGTGTGTGCATCTCCCAACGCAAGTGTTCTCGGGTCTTTCAAGGCGAGGAGCGCTCGGTCCGATGTGCGCGGTCTAGAATAGACTGGTGTGCGAGAGGGATGCTTTGATAGTGGGTTTAGGACTTGTCTCCAGGACTGCACAACCCACTGGAGAGTGGGAATAAGCCAAGAGGACAAAAGGATAATATGTAGAATACTTACATTGAACCACTAGTGATCACGTGTAGAGGGGAGACACTATGATCTTGACGTACGATCTTGCTCTGGAGAGCAAAGATGGATTACAATGGAAAGAGGGAGCATGCAGAATGTTCCCTATATATACTAATAAGATCGCTGAGGCAAACAAGAGTTGAACAGTTCGTAAACAAGAGTCACAGCAATGTAGCAAATCTGGCAATTCCGGTAAAGGTCCTTCAGATTTGGGTAATTCGGGTGAAGGTCCTTTAGATTTGGGTGATTTGGGTAAACGTCCTTCGACTCCCTTGATGAAGACAAAGGATCCTTTAAGTTTAGCGTAAAGGGCCTGTAGGGTGAAGGCGAAAGCCTGTAGGTGAAAGGCAAATGCCTTTGATGGTGGAGGGGAGTACTAAAATAGTACTGAGGCGGAATGGGCTGGGTGTCATTCATGATAGTTAGCACTTTCGAGTTCAGCAGCACAAGAACACCCGAGTCTTCTTTGACACTTGTACCGGGCGCAATGACAGCGATAGTTTTGGCAGGGGATATGGCACTAGACATGGTGAGGTCCAGTCCAGGCTGTATCGGAGTCTTGTGCGATGCCTACCAGAGGAGCCATCTATTCTAAAATGGGATTGCCGCCTTGTGATTGCCACCTCGAGGTTCCTGGATCGGGATTCTGGCGGAATTGGGTTGATACAACGACCCGGTGTCGGGATAAGCGGGTTGGTGACTGAGTTCAGCAGAATGAACGCCCAATAGAGTATTGCCTGGATCCAAGAGGGAAGCCAAAGAGCAGCATGCGATGGCTTGGTGGCGCTTGAGCGTGACAAGCAACAACATTCGTTCGCTCAAGATGTCCACGTTGCAGGTTTCATTAGTTCCTTAATGCACTCATGTCAATCGAAGCAAGAGTGTATGCTCAACTTGTCGTAGAAGAAGAGACCGAAGCCACGTGTCTTTAAAACACAACTCGATTGGACGAGAAACATTCTCCAGCTCCGACCAAATGTGCTTGAGTTCAAACTCCAACATGTCATCCGTTAAATCTTGTTACGGCTGTTGCAAACCGAGGAGATCTTTAGACCTGGTGACTACTTCGGCCTTCCCGATCCCGTTGGACCTAGTGCTTTTACCCTGTCGTATGATCAATGTAGAACCATATGGCCTAACCCTACCGTAGTGTAAATGCATATTGACATTTCATCGGAAAAGACCAGTGGAGTCTATGAACTACAGTGGTGAACACTACAGTGGTGAATTCGTGAGGTAAGGGGAGCTGAAATGTACCCTCCAAGACTTCCAAAGGCTAAAAGTCCGCAAGTCCAACTGAACCGCGGTCATTGGGAAAAGGGGGACGGTGGTTCAGTTTACTCGCGCAGTCGGATCTTGTCTCGAGTGCGTTGGTAGCCTTCCGCACGCCTGATCCTCTAATTGTCCATACCCGTTTGGGCACAATCCGTTCATATTCCTTTGTCAGCCGCCTTCCTTCTAATACTCTGTAAGAGGCGATCTCCACTCTATGATAGAGGATGGAGTGGGCGGCCGGCTGACAAGCTCGCTATTCTCTGTCGGTTTTGCTTGGCTATCCATTGACAACAACGACGACTGGTCTGGGGATGTTCCTGTCCGAGATGACAGATTCAATATGTCGAGAGATTGCAGCGAGAGGCTGCCGGTGACTTGGGATTTGCCATTTTCCGTTGTCTGCATTGATCCACGGGCATCGGCATCGTTCAATGAGGTATTGGCGGTTGCAGCATGGATCAATGAGCCTCCTGATCGGGAAGGGGCAGACCTGCCCTCATCCTTCACGCGAACGTTCACGGCCTGAGCGTTTGAAGTCGACAGGGTACCTCCGCGCGCATCCACTTTGGTGACTCTGCTGACTTCAGCCGTAGATCTTGACCTCCTGGCTATTTTCCTCTGCCCTTTTCTTTGTTTTTTAAAAGCCTGCAACAATGCAAGAGTGTCTATGGATCGCATCGAAAGTTGGTCTGGCACTATGTCGGCCTGGCTAAACCCATTCTTCACCTGCCATGATGGTTTTTCGACCGCCTGTTGCACTGTTGATTTTGGCGGTGCATCATTCTGGCACATCTCACTCTTTATAGCAATGGGTTGAGTGACGTTCGTTGGCTTCTCGACTCGGTCGGGATTGCCCTTCGCATTAGTTTTCCAAACGCTAGCATCAACAACAGCCTTGCTAATATGAGGCGGCTGCACATATTCTAATGCGACCTTATGCAGGACTCCTTTCTTCTTCAACATCCTAGCATTTGCTACGTAAAGATCGCGATGCAAAGCTTTTGTGTATCCTAGATACCGGCTCCGACATGAAACATTGATGTGTGAACCTAACATCTGTATCACCTCGAGGGTGAGCTCTTGCCACTGCAAACGAGCGAATGAGACTTGTCGATTAAGAATAAGCGGTCGGCTTACTCACGTCGTGCAAACAGTTTTCAACGACTTCTCTTGATAGTGTTACACCTTGCTCTATCGCCTCAATTCGCAATTGTAACTTACGCGAACTTCGGCTGAAGGCTTCCAATAACTGAAGTGGCTATCGCAATATCCCACCAATCAGCTATCGAAGTTCTGTTCCGAATGCAAAGCTCGAACATACGGGAATCAAGAATGGGTACCCAGGAACTGATGTATCGACTTCGTCGTGTGAAGCTTTTGAAGACACGATCTCTTTGACTTCCGTTACGACTTCCTGCAAAGCCGCAAATAATAACGATGGTCGAACCTTCGCGGGTTTGAATTTTTGTCGAACTTGTAGCCATTCTTCTATTTTCGACTTGCTGTGTGTCTTTCCCCAAGGAGAACCTGTTTTGGCCATCTTCACCTTTTTTGCAATATTTGCCGTCGCGCGTGGGCGGTTGCCAAAATCAGAGGTATCAATACGGATGGTCACATATATACTCCTCCCTTGGGCTTAATGACCCTTTGTTTGAGCTCCTTTGACTGAAGCCCTACCAACTGAGGGTGTTTTGACAAAAGATTTATTCGTGGAAATGGTAAGGTAGATTATTGCCATCCATTTCAAATGATTGTATCAGATGATCTGTCAATATCATTATTATCCCGTCATCGTTCTCATCAGCTGTGCTTTGTGATGGCATCGCGTCTTCCGCTATGACCCCGACCACCACTGATTCGCTGCAGCTTTACTCATTGGGGGTTCCGCAGCTGTGTCCATTTGCCACTTGCAGGATCGCAGCTATACAGCCTCACTTGAGAGACCTCATACACTCAGTTCCTTCAGATTCTCTGATCTGGCAAGCTTGGAAAACTAGATAAAACCGACACTTTGCCCTTTTGTGCAATATCTCTCACGCTTTGTGCATTACCCTTTGAATGGCTGTTACTTCAGAAGCTACCTAGATTGAAAGACTTCTCGAACACTAACTACCCTTGTCATTCAGATCCCACGTTACTTGATGAACGATTCAACAATTTGTGATAGAATCTCAGCTACAGTGGCAATACTATCGCACGTATACCACACAGGCCTAGCCACTAATCTAAAGAGCATATAAAGGCCACACGTATATTACGTTTAGAACAATGGAGATTTTCCTTTCTATTCCTCATATTTTGTGCATGGTCAAAACATCCATCTGTCGTTAATTACATATTACAAGACAGGGTAAAAGAAGTAGCTTTATATATTACTGTAGGTACTTTGCATAGTATCCGTGTCTGTCCTTTTGGAAGATTTGGACTTGTTCAGTAATTATATAGTTCGCTACTACTGGTAGTATTGAAGTATCGGTCTGATTATCAGTGATTGCTCGTGCCTTGTCTAGTCAGCGGTTATGTTACTTTGTCACTTTACTAGCTTGCTATGTCACTTGTCATCTTGTCACTTTGTGCTGTTTTCGAAACAAAGGGACAAAGGTAGGTTGTACTTCAAGCTCTCCTGAGAATTCCTTTCGAAGGCTAGCCTCTCCCCTCTCTAACGCTCATATCACACAGCCTAGCTAAAGCAACTTCTGGTACAATGAATCATAATACACGCAACCTAAACCTGTCATCCGGCTTGGCCGTTGACTGTCCGGCCAATCAACTCTGGGGCGCACGAATTTGATCATCTGAATTCCGATCCTTCACGTTGATCATTAAACGACTGGACCTTGGAATGTGAAAATTCTCTCCTTGACCGGACGGCTGCCGTTCTCAAGATGTACCTATATATATACAGAAGATTTCCCTTTTATAATTTTTCATATGAAATCATGCTTTCGATACCCATTCACAAATGCAACCTTACTCAGCAACATCTGATCTTCAACACAATCAGTGCTGAGATATCCAACACCAAGTTGGCTAAGCAAATCCAACTCCCCTTCCTTCAGCAGCAGCTTGATCCATCCATCCGATTTCACTCCGATTTAGTTAGCAGTACACAAAACCCAGGGACACTGTATTATCTCAGTTCGAAGGCCGGTTCTTTTACGGTAAGCACCTCTACAACTACAGATTGTGGTTTATATCATGATGTAGAACTTCGTTTTCGGTATAGTCCTGGCATGTTGACGCTGCCGGTCAGACCCACTGGCTCTGTGTGGTTTCAGGGGTTAAATGGCTTTATCTGCTGGAACCCACAGAGCATAATCTTCGGATGTTTCTCGACACGTTATAGGTTCTCGATGCTCACAGCCAATGCGACCGTCTACCAGCGGAGAGTAGTGAGCTGAGGGCCGATTTGTTATGGTTCCCGGACCTGTGTGCGAAGACACCAGTGATGAAGATCGAGGTGACAGCCAATCAAGCTGTGTAAGTCAGTAGCGTCGCATGTGACAACATCAGCTGACTAATTGGTACAGACTCATTCCCTCAGGCTATCTACATGCGGTAGTAAGCAAACCCTTTCGATAAGAAAGTGTCGCATGCTGATGGTGATGCTGTCAGTTAACATTGAAAGACTCATTCATGCTTGGTGGATCATTCGTACACGAGTACAGCATAAGAAGCCGTAAGTTGATATGCCTGAAGCTATGTTGTGAAGCTCACCTGATTGTGGTGGGCGACCCAGATCTCCATTTCCGAAAGATGGAACTCCACACGAACTCGCTTCGAGGAAACCGATACCAACAGTTCGGGCGATTTTGCTGGCTGCTTGCTCAATACTATGCCGACGCATGGGCGCCCAACAAAGGTCCTCGCCCCAAGTCATACGAGTTCCTTCAACAGATTCACCACCTACGGATGTTCATCGAGCTGGAAGTGTGGAAGATCCAAAACCAAGCGGCGGGATGGAAGAAGTGTGTAGGTAGTTTGCCATGGGGATGGCGGGAGGACAAGACATATGTGAAGGTCATCCGAAGGTTGAAGAGGGGTTATGCAAGGATGTCAAGGAAGATGCGACAGCTTCCTCCCGATGGGTCTGAGGAAGAAGAGTCCGAGTAGTTGTTGCTTAAGGAGTGTTTGAAATCGGTACGATAATGTATTTGAATATGCCTATGTACTCTGCAATACAAAAACGCCGGAATTCATTCCACTGTGTCCGAATGTGCACCATCCTCAGTCACAAGCAGTATGAGCAATGCTAAGAGCAAACGTTGAAAAAGAATAGCTGATGTGAAAGCAACATGATCAGGAACCATACTTCATACGTCGGACAAGTGATCTCAACTCACTCGATTTCACACGCCCAGCGATAGTCGTTGCGGTGACCCCTTCGCCCTCTTGTACTTCCTACGCCCGTCCGACATACATAATGAGTTCTCTGCTTCAGGAACGAAGTGGTCAACCAGGGCTCTGTTCGCCGAATTGAAAGGTCGCTTACCAACACGAAAAATCCCAGGTTGAGTCACTTTCCGGACAGGAAACGCTTGTAACGCTGGGGCCACTCATACAACGAAAAGTGTATCACAGGCGCCGATTAGTACGCTGAATCTTCGCAGGGATATCTACTTGTCAATGCTTACAGAACATGGAAACATGGCGGACGGGATCTGGGTGTTTGCGCGTGAGGGTGCGGATATGAGTCTGATCCGACGTTGATATATTCGTTCAAGGCTGTGAGAATCATGACGAGGTAAAAGGCATGGTATCGCCGCACCAGGACTCAGACAGGTAAGTCGAACACCCAGGTATACCTATAAACAGGGATATCAGCAATCATGAGGTAGCGATAGATTCGATACTGACCTGGTACGCTTCAAACCCGAACCAAGCATCATCAACTCTTTCCTCACGCAAGTTCCCGACAGAAACCCTTCTCAGCTTCAACTCTCCTCTCTGCCTTCTACTCCGACGCCAGCCAGACAGCCTCGCACGGACGGAGCGGCGAACAAGTCTACGACAGGAAGCAGTGCGGCGATAAACAGAAACCGCGAGTCGGGTAGCACTCACTTGATCTTGCACTTTTTCTACAGCAGTCGGTCCTGGTCCCTTGTGAGGTTGATGATCATCCGAAGTAGTGACGGAAGCATCGGAGATGGTTCAAAAGGGAAGACCGCTAGAGCTGAAGTGAACGAGAAGGAGATAAGGAAGGTCTTTCAGAAAGGTGAGTACGGAGGAGCCAGTCTGGACCTCTGTCTGGACCCTGGACGATCTGTCGCGCTCGATTGCCGCTCTACCCATCGTCTACATGAAAAGCGCAACTCATGATAACTCACTATGGGTCTCAGTTTGTCTTTATCGTAGAGCAGCAACACCTCGTCTCCCCTTCGCCCGGTACCTTCAAGCAGCCGATGCTCAGGAATCCGGTCGGCTGTCGCAGCCGGCCACAAACAAGTAAGCTGGTATACCTTGCCCGTCTTGTCGTTTGCCGAAACTATACTTGTGTCGGGTCATTCCCTACTCAACAGTTGTCGCCGCATGACCGCCACACGGAGAAGAGGAAGATTACTGTCGGAATGGGGTGGAGAGGAAGAGGATCCGGCTGGATGTGGATGTGGGGGGAAGTAGCCGGCAAGTCGACCGCAGGTGAGATTCAGCCTCTTTGTTGATCTCCGACTGACATGTTGTCGGACACGTTTGCCATTCCTCGCTCAAAGTGTTGCCTTATAATCTTTAAGTTCCGCAGTAATGGTGTGAGCAATGTTGATCGGAGTTTGAATGTGAGTTAGCTGTCTCTATGTGGAGCGAACGCTGATCGTGTACACTCCGAAGTCTGAACACGTTCTGTTTTCTCCATGTGCCAGAATCACATCGCCCCGACGACCTCCCAGGCTGCTTGCCCTCCGAGATCCATCATGCTCTGCCTGTAAGTCTCAAGATCAGCCGAAACGGCGGGGAGATCCGGATAATAACGCGTTGAAGAGGGAAGGAATCGTCAGTCCGCTAACATCTCCTCTTGCTTCTCACTCTTGGTGGTCGTGCACGCGTTTATCGCAGCCACGTACAGATTCCCCGTCAGCAGCAGGCAAGCGTGAAGCTCTTCGCAGGGAAGTGGTGACTGAGAGGTGTTTAATCTTCGTACAATGTAAGACCCAATGTCTTGATTCTTTCGTTTTTTACGTGACGTCTGCTAACTCTCCTAGCCCGCTCACAGCGCGATGTACAATCCTCACAGCCCCATCCCGCGGCACGAGTAGTACTGTCCGATACTTGTGTGAGCACCATTCTTATGCCATTCTGAACGGGCACTGATCGGGACATGTAGTGCTGTTCTGGACGCTCCCGTCACGCCGTAATCGCGTATCCCCGCATATCTGAAACATCTCTGGGCTTTATTCTAACCTATTCATAACTATATAGTATGCCACCAATTGGAGTAGCAGGGAAAGCATCAGTTTTTGGTTATTGGTCATGCGTTCGAGTCTGATGAGTTCTATTTTTCTATTTTGGATCGATCAACGCCAGTTGCGGTTGGAAGTTAGTGTTCTTGCGGTGCTCACACAAAATGACACAACGAATTCACACAGGCATTATGAAGTCAAGGATCGGCGGAAAAAAGGGTCGCCTGAGCCATCAAGTTAAGATGCGACATGGTTTGAAAGAGGCAGTTTGGATTGCCTGCAGTGAGAAGGAATACGTTTCGCAAACGCAAATGAGGCGTTATCGGTCTACTGGGCGAGAAAACGTTGAAGGCATAGACAGGCACGAGCGTGTTGGCACATGCTGCTCAAACCGCTCAAACTGGCAGCGACAATGCCGTAACAACTGCAAGAGTGCGAGTATCGCAGTAGCAATGTAGATAGATAATATGGAATATTACTTATCTTATGTTACCGGACAAGATCTTTAGTTGGGTCAAGTCAAAAGTATTATGCTTTTATGATCTAAGTATCAGAGTAGGGAAAGGAATACTATATGTAATGAGCAAGACCACTAAGTATAGCGAGTCTAACTAGATTACGAAGTATAAGGCAAAAGGAGTCAAGGGCGGCTGCACGGAAGTTGGTTGGTGAGATCAATCGTGAATCAAATAATCATGGTGGCAAAAATTAATACAACGAAATACCTACGTATATATAGACGTGTCGGCATTAAGATTCATGGCGACTTTCCCAAGGGTCCTCAAGGAAAAAACCCAAGGTCACCTGACCTAGGTGACATCTTGCGCACACTCGTGCACATTTGTGTAAGCCTATGTCCATCTGCATACCAATGCGTGTTGTGCACATTTGTGCACATATGTGTCACTCTGTGCACATATGTTCCGCTAAATAGCAAAACATCTGATATCACAAGTACTGACAAATATGGTTGCAGATAACTATTTTCCGTGCGTCTAACTGGAATATTGGCTTTTGACTTATATTGTCCAATATAACACAATGTTCTGATCCTTTCCTGATCCAAAGTAGGAACCTAAACTAAACTAACAACATGGAAACTATATAAGTACAAAGTACTTACAAGACAAAGGTGAAGTCAGTAATGGCAGAAGGTCAAGGCCATTACACTCTTCGTTAAGAAGTTCTGTGACGGCTGAGTCGTGTGTGCCAACGATTCTCCATAGCCGCGCTAGATGAATTTTCGACGAATCATACCAGAGGAGGCAGGGCACTGTACAGGAGCCGCGAATAAAATGGAAACGCGCCAAAGGAATATAGGACACCTTTTTCCTCAATCCAAGACTAAAAGGCTACCTTTATCTTCAACCTATGCCAAACTGCCAAAGCTACCTTTTAGTTCAACTTGCGTAACTATTGCAAGTAATCTATACTTTACCCTTTTGTCCTTTTGGCTTATTCGACCTTGTTCAGTAATTATATAGTTTGCTACCGATTGTCGCAGTAGCGGAAAGGATAGTCGAACTATGGATTATTGGTTCGACTCGAGATTTGGGTTAGTAATTTTGTCACTCTGTCGGTTTTTGCTGAAAACAGCAAAGTGACATAGAGTTCCGTCGACCGACGACTCCCTTCTCGGTGGCAGAGATAAGCTTGAAAGCCAAAATCGACGTTGCCTGGGCACCGCCAGTGAAGCCATCCTCTTCGTCGTTCCCAACGTCTGGATTTTCCTCCTTCAGAACCCCTCTCCACATGTCCTGCCACCCAGAGGAATTTCACATAGGGTCTGGTCCAAGTACAGCCCCATCTGAACCTCGCGCACCTGCTTCATGTAGTGGTGAAGGTTGCGCATAAACGTCGTGCCGGCTCGGACGAGTGAGATTGCACACCCATGGTTTTCGTGGGTACCGCTCTGTGACGTATTGAGAGGGTCTTAGCAAGGTGGGAATCCTGGTGCGATGGTGACCTATCGCTCACTCATAGGAAGCGGGTCGCGACTTCCGTAATCTTGGTATGCGCCAGGCTCGACAGCCGGTGTCCTCCATTAACGCGATAAAGGTCTCCCTCAAGTCCGGGATGGCGAGGTGATGATCCTTGCTGCGCACGAGTCGCTAAAGCTCTCAGGTTCAGCAGGGTTGAACCCAAACGAGGAGGATAACACTTACGCCCAGACAAGTGCTTTCTGCACGTTGCCCGACATACCGCAGAGAACGACGAAGTACACGTGCGTGAAAAGCACTGGGTTGATCGTGCGCTCATAGATCGCATGATAGTTCTTCACTATCGGGACTGCATCGGCATGGGAAAGTAAGAAAATCCAACAGTCAGTTGGCAGTCACCATCGAAAGTTAAAATCGCAAATAATCCGAGATTACTCACCCAAGGCATAGTTCAGATCTTCTGATTCCATGTCTGTCGCTACCGCCCTCCTCATCGTCAGGTTCCTCCCTAGCAGCCTCCTCCCGTCATCCACCGTGAGCGCGCTGGTTTTTCCGGGCGACTTCGAAGATTTGGGCAAGAGGCCTAAACCCCCTGGCGACAGCATAAAGTCCACCGACTCCTGTGTGCAGTCATTCGTGCCGGCGAACCGAAGGACAGTATCGACGGAGACTCTTGCTGGTTTCCGGGCGGTGTTGATGTATCGGCAGAAGGTGACATTGTCTCCTCCGTGCCTGTATGGATACACGATCCTGTTTGTGAGAATTGAGTGATCCGTACATCAAGTGTGACGCTTACCTCGTTAAGACCTCCTGCGCCTTCTGCCTCAACCTCTCAAACAGCCCACCGCATATCTTCGCCTCTGTTTCTTCGAGTTGGCACTCCAAGCTGTGTATCCTTCGGCGGGTTTCCCGTATGAGACCACCAGGGAGGTTGGCGCTCGCTTTTAATTCCTCTTGCTCTCGCTGTATGGCCTTGACCGAGCCCGCCAGCGGCTGGAGCCACTCTGATATCGCGTGATCGGGCTCGGACCCGTCCTCCGTTGGATCAGCCGGGATGATACCTTCCTGGTCGAGATGGGAATCGAGTTCGGTCCGAGTCGTGATCTGTCGCGCTGGCTGATTGATCACATTCAGGAACGAGTCTATGTCTGATAGTCAGCGAAGCAAAGGTCCGGAGTCGTAGGTTACTGACTGGCGATTGCGGAAGGACCCGTTCAAATGGTACCCATGATAGGTATTGCGGTAATGGTTTCAGCAAGGACCTTGACTTGATCTGGCAACACACAAAACAAAGAGTTTGCACTGGAGGCATTTGATGCGATGATGGAGCTTCTGGAAGCCCGGGCAGGTTATCGCTCCTTCGGCCATTGTCTTCTGTCGCAACCGTTGAAAAGCATCATAGTTCTCATAGTCCTCTAGTCCCAACGCTGATGTACCGATGATTGACCACACGTTCAAGATCTATCGCTTGTGAAGATGGACAGTTTCCATCATACACCTCCTGCAGACGATCGCCGCGCAGAGTTGCCAGCCGCGCCCACCGTCAATCACTGCATCAACAGTCTGGCTCACGGAATCGTCGGTTTCAGCCACCTCGAAGTCTCCGCCTCTTCTTGTGTGATTCAGCAAATCACGACTCGAGTCGCGTTACACAGAACATCCACACAGAACCTGCTTGCAACAGCGATACGAACCCATCTTGACGGCGATGCCGAGACTCTAGACGGGTCTTATCACTCGCAACCGGAACCGCAAGTTGGCAGCAGCCAAGAGTCTCAAAAAAGAGCGGCTCCGGGGACCCGTACGGGTCCGAACAGAGCTCTCGGTTACAAAGTCAAACACGCTGGCGGATTTATTCGCACATACAAATGGGACAAGATGACCGAATTATTCTTCGATGCGGAGATACGAATGAACGAATACTGGCCGAACGCAAAAGTCAACTGGCAAGGCAAGCTCAACATCCAACAACACATCGCTAGAGTGAACGACTACGATAACTCGGTGTTCAAATCGATGATTAACATCCTCGACGAAAAAGACCGAACGGTGATTAGCGCCCTCATCATGTTCGACTCGCCTCAACTCTACCATCCGGGTATGAGCTTGAGTGTTGCGATGGAAAGATTGGGAGAGGAAGAGACCGATGAAATGGTTTAAACAGGTTCAGGGACGAACCTTTGTTGAAGGGGGGAGTGGTGTAAAGGATCCGGCCGCCGCAGGCGAAGCAAGTGGTTAAGACTTAACACTTGACACTTGTCACTTGTCACTCGACACTCGACACTATTGCACATTTTGTAGTCGACACTTTTTCCGCTTTGAGTCAGCTCAGGTATATATAGCAGAGGGAATGGCAGTGCCTCCTCAAGTTGTTCTTAGATAGTCTCTCACCCTTAGATTGAATACAAGTTATCACAACTCAGCCACAGTCACCTTTTGGATTAGCTACCCAAGACTCGCGCCTAGTTAGTAGGCTTATCGATCGCGCTTGACCTAACAACTTTGTACTGTGATCCCACTCCACGACAACCCAACCAGCTGGACTGGCCTTGTGGTTCTCAACAACAACGCTACCGGGATCTTTACAACTATTGTGTTCTCCGCTCTCAGCCCTTGTACAACTGCATACTGAGTCAAGTCTCTTACTCATTCTTTTATCTGTATAAAGCAAACACCAAACGAAGAGACCGTTGTCGCTAGAATACTTTCTGGGCCATTTAATAGTCTTATGCAAAATAGCTTTGTTGGCCGTCGGTCTAGGTAACCTCCGTTGAACATTGAGTCCAGCCCTTACATTTTACCCTTTAGCCTAACAACTTGCGTAGAGATAGGTATACACGATTGCCTGACTGTTAGTCGCGCTTCCATTCTACTGATCGAGACGAGCCGCATGATCGCAACTCGGCAGCTGGCTGTGTAATCAGTACTGATTTTCTTTTCTTCACCTACATTATCGCCTGAACAATATGTTTACAGTAATATACTAAACACCAAAAACAAACTTGAACTTCTTGTCAAAGAGCTATTTTTCTTCACGCCATTTCACGCATACTGTTGCGTGTACATTTATAACATCTCAGCCAAAGATCACGCCTTCTTATGCGTTGCAACCCTCAGCCAGCATCACCGTCTACCCAAAAACGACGGCTCTGAAGCCCTACTTTTGCATTGCCAGCTCCAGCTCCCGGCTCTTATTACTTATCACGACATCACACAACGGCGTTCAAGTCTCTTATAGGCCTGCAGTCGGAAGTCGATACGGGTGGGGTGCGCCCGATTCCTGGCTGTGGCTGTAATGACCCGGTGTTGAACTGCACATGTAGGGTTACCAGCCATCAATTAATTGTTCTCCCCTGGAAAGATACTCTATCATCCCTTCAATTCATCCCATTATGGCCTCCTCTCCAGAGTTCAACGAAAAGATCCACTTTCTGGACATTGCTTCCAATCTTCCAGGTACGTATCTCACCCGCAGCACGCCACGTATCCTAACAGGCTTCCTCGTCACAGGCTATCGACAATCCTGGTCTCCCAACACCTTCAAAGTCCGCCTCCTACTCAACGCCAAAGGAATCCCATATACCGAACAATACATTTCCTACCCGGACATTGCGCCTCTCTCCAAATCATACGGTGTCGAACCGACCGACAAGGAAGACTCGACCTACACCCTTCCAGCGATCTACCACCCTGAAACCCTGCGCACGCTCGTTCCAGGCGGCCAGATCATGCCTGAATCAATCACTATCGCACGACACCTCGACACCCTCTACCCATCCACCCGCATCCAAGCCTTCCCGCACCCGAAACCCCAATCCGAGGCACTATGGCAGGAAGCAGAGAACCACCTGAACGGCATCATCTCCACTAAACGCGGGAAAGGATACCGTCTCCTCCACCCTCGAATCCCCTCCATCCTCGACCCTCGCGGCGCCGACTACTTTATCCTCACGCGCATACGCGACCACCCAGACCACCTCTCCCCGCTGCAATGGGGTTCCGCCAACATGGAAGACGACTGGTCCACCATCCGACCCTTTGTGCTCGCCTACCTCGAATTCCACGACTCGACTCGCTCCAGCGCGGTTTCTTCCGGTCTTGGACAAGACGGTCCGTTCTTATGGGGCGACAACCCCACGATGGGCGATATCTACCTTGCTTCCCTCCTCGTCTGGTTCCGCTCAGCATCGGATCCATTCCTCGACAGACTGCTCGCCATCGGAGAGCAAAGCGAGCCTGCGTCTCGAAAAACAGAACAGGGCGAGCACGAGCGAGTATGGGAGAAGAGTCCGATTCGAGGTGTTTGGGATGCGTTTGGTGAAAAGGGGTGGCTGCAAGGTGTTGGTCAGCCACGGGAGATTCCGCTCGGGGATGCTTAGCTCGACCGGGACTAGGTAAGTGTATCGGATTACGGTTGTAGCAAGCTAGTAAGTCTGTCGGAAATGAACGTGTGGAATAACATACATGAGCTGTTTGGTAGTGGGCAAGCATGCTTTTTTGCCGTACGTACGGGAGAAACCCGCGCTTGCAACATCGCATTGGCCAACTCGAGATCCGTCTCTCACAATCCCGTCAAACAACCCACATGAAAACACGGCATAGGAACACCCGACTCCCTCCACTGCAAGAGGAACAGCACGCGTGTGTTACCTTTCCTACCTCGCCGCCTTTTCATCAACAGTGTCAGCGTCCGTAAAACCGTACGGTGTGCTTTCCCGGTATGATAAGCCGCAGTCGTATCGAAATCGCGACAGCTGACGATCATCCGCAGCAATTGGATTTACGGCAAAAGTCATCGAGCGATCTCAACTTTGGCGCAGGCTCCGACTCCTCAGGAACGTTCGTGGGTCGAGGATTCGGCGTGTCGGGCTTGCAACCCCGTAGATCTGAAGTAGCGAGTGAATGGCGAGCTGATGGGCAAGAGAACTGGCGTGACGATGGATCAGCAGTGGTACAGCGCACGCAACGAGTCCTCTACATCTCGTTGTTATTGTCCCCTCTGTTTGCCCGGATCGACATTGTGGCATATCACCTTCGTGCCGACTTGGAAACAAAAATCGCCACCGCCAAGTGCCGCTAACCAAGAAATCGGTGCCGAGATTGTAACTGACCGATGTCGACGTCCGGATTCCGTAATCATTGATTCTCTTGTCCGTCTTCACGATACGTACGGAAACCAAGGAATGAATGCCTGCGAAGAATCTATTACGATGGTTGAGGTGTTCTGCAGGAATGTGGATCTATGGCCGACACCAGGTTCGCAGACAGTGTGGTCAAAGGCATCAACGTTGGTTTGCGGGATGAGTTCGAGGGAGGAGATGTACTCTGTCTCGTCCTGCTTCATGATGTGCGATGCAAGTAGAAAATTCGTGAAGTTTTCGAGACCTACCTGTACATCATCATTTCCATCGCTGTTGGCCTTCGCACTATGGTCTTCATTTCGTCTCGAGTGCAGATGACAATATACTATCGACAACCTGTCCAAATCCTAAAACATTTACAACGCGTATCGGAAACCGGAAGCAGGTGCCTGTTCGCGCGAAGGGATCGCCTCTCCTTCACCCTTCTCCATGCCGCTCAAACTTATGCGGGGCTCTTCGACCTCCATCGGATCCAAGGTTGGCCCACGAGCCTCCAGTTCTTCCTTGGCTTCCAGCTTTTCGTTTTCACGCTTCAAGCAGAAGCGCAAGAGAAGTACCGCAAAAACGGTAATCAAGCAGAAAGCAGCGTTGCAAGCCATCGGGGGAATATACCGGGGAGCAAAGTTGGTGTCGTACATGTACGGACTGTAAATCTGCGCCATGTTACCGATCATGTTGATGATTGCTAATGCCACCGCTCGTTTCGCCCTAGGTCGAGGGATAGTCGATGAGATCCAGGCAAGTGCGGGATCGTAACTGCCGTAAACACCGCCGAGAGCCAAGAACAATCCCGCGTAACGAGGTCCGGTAGCGGTGGTGCAAGCCATCATGATGAAGCCCACCATACCGAGCAAAATCGGTGACATGATATGGTAACTGCGCTCTCGGTACCGGTCGGAACTCCAGGAACACGCCAAAGATAAAAGAGTCGCGAAAATGTACGGCGGTGCTTGCAGCGCAAGCGTCGTGGTCTTGCTGTACTTCATGGTGGCGATGACGGTGGGGATGAAGGACGTGACAGCAGCTGCGCTGGTCTTGGAGATGATGATAAGACCAAGTAGATACACTATGAAAAACAAGCCTGTTGAGCGCAACACAAACGGAATCATAACGGGTTGCTTACCCTTGTAGTCGCACAAAGCATCTCGCGCTCCCTTCCAGACGTTGCCATTTTCATCCTCGATACCACCAGCATCTCTTGCTAAACGACGAACTGCCAAAGCTCGTTCCCGCGGAGTTAACCACTTAGTTGTTGCCGGCCAGTCTGGAAGGAGGAAGATGGACAAAATGGCCACACCAATCGTCATGCTCCCTTCAATGATGAAAAGCTACCCAAATGGTGCGTGATCATTGTAAGCTTTCACCTTGCCTATACCTCTACATTAACAAGAGCTCACCCATCGCCATGCTTCTAGACCATGAACATCTTTGAGGCCTTTCTGAATACCGGACGCAATCAAGCCTGCGGGAAGAAATTGAATTGTCAGTACATACTTGAAACAGATCTTACCTCAACGTCTGCAGAGAGTCGCGGTTAGCTTACCTCCAAACGCGCCGGATAACAACGATCCTGCGAATAAGATCGAGGTACGGAGAGCAAGCTCATGCTTCGTATACCAGCAAGACAACAAGAACAGTGCGCCAGGGAAGTACGGGGATTCCTGAAAGGGAAGGTATATAACGCGAGTAAGCTGTCTCTGCTCATACCTCGAGCTACTTTGTCGTAGGACGCGAAACGAACCGTCAATCCCAGTAGAAATCGTAGAGCGACCAACTGTGAGAAGTTGTGGACAAACGCGGTACCTAAGAGATGAACAACGGATAAGCGTTCTTCACGCGGACCTAGGCAGCTCTGTGGAAAGTACAGGCTCACATAGAGAAACCAGTCCCCCTTTAGAAACAGTTACGCAAAACGAATGCATCCGTTGGTCAGCTGCTTTTGACACCCGGCGTATCAAATCGACACTTACAAACGGCGACGCACACAGGGAGATAGATGGAGGGCCGAGTACGAGACAGGATCATGTTGGAAGGGAGCTGGCCTGCAAGGTAAGCAGCACATCAGTTTCATATCGAGAGAGCTGTTCGATTGGGACAGGGATAGGCACCGGCAATATATCCAGCGAACAGGACAGAAATTGCGATGTTGAATTGACCGTGCTTCATTCCGAGATCCTTTTCGATGCCTTGAACTCGAGCGGACGCGAGCGCAGAACGGTCCAGGTAGTTGAGACAAATCAAAAGAAACTAGTGACATGGGTTGCGATGTGGCTGGGTCAGCACTTGGGATAGTATAACACTAGCAAATAGGACATTGTCATCTGCAACGCATGACTCACCAAGGCTGGCATCAGGCGAAAGTCGATCTTGCGCAACAACTTTTTCTCCTCTGCTTTGAAATCCTCGTCGGATAATAGATCGATTTCGTTCTATCAATCGTATATGCAGGACGTTAGTGGGACTTGAGCAATTAACAACTGGCTGAGCAGTTGATCCGACACAAGGCTTGCCGAACTCACCATGATATCAGGTGAAGAAGAAAAAAGTTCCTCAACATGTTGGATCACTGGTTTCGACATGATAGTGCGGCGTGGCGGCATGTACAATGCCTGGGAACAAGAACGCTCTGGATATACGTACTGCCCGGTGGGTCATTGTTCTCGAAAACGAATGAATAAGGGTCCTCATCTTCGATGCTTTTATGTCTTTCGAGAACGCAGGAGTCGTTGGGCTTGCGCAGCTGTTACCTAGCGCTCGCACCGTCGTCTTACTCTGGAGAAGACTGAGAATGTGATCTAACGCTCCGGGGTAGCTGCCGGGGCGCCTCTAGTGGACACTGGATCCCAGAGGGGTCCTCGAGCGACGGTAACTGCGACGGTAACTGCGACGGTATTCTGTGTCGGTATTCTGTTGTCGGTATCAGCACCATACGCTGGCCAGCCGAGTTCAATTCCGTCAAACTTACGAGCAACATGCGGTCTCCCAAGGGGACAGAAATAGATATCTAAGCGCTAGGAACGGATTCGATGGCGAGGAAGGAGCTGAGGAAGGTGAGTTGTGTGCATTTCATGCAACGACACAGGCAGACAGGCAAGGGAGCTGGCAAGGGGCCTATTTACAATGTCGGCGCTCTCCTCTAGGTTGGGGTGCGCTTTGACCTCTCCCATTTCGACGGGATTCTCCAGCGGGGAAACATACAGGTGAATTCCGTTGCTTTGGTACAATCGGCGAATTCTAGTCAGTACAGAAACCTTACCGCACTGCAAAGCGGAATTCGGTATTGATATGCTCAACAATTTTGCTCAACTATCTGCTCGGCGTCAGGTTTGATGACCGGACTCTGTGTACTTCGCTGTTATTGAATATTCAAAATTTCGCCTTGCAGAATCTCAAGATCGTCCGCAACCCGAATACCGCAGCAGATATGTCCAACAAAGCGTGAGTAACGAAATTCCGCCCAAGTTTACGCCAAGTACATCCCGAAGGCTGATCTTTTCGAGCGTTCGCCCAGATTAGCTTTCGACAATCGGTGAAGGTGTCTCTGGCTGGTTCTCCGTTGTGTGGTGTTCCCATTGTCAGGAGCGAGGTCGATATCATCCTGAGCCTGCTGAAGGCGTAAGAGTCGATAATATGAATTGTCCGCATATCATATTAAGGTAAGTCTTTCTCGGAGCGCGAGTCGATACCGCATGCTTGTGTCTTGCAGACAGTGCCTGAATTTTCGGATCCAGCAACAGCAGCCTAACCTGCAAGTTATACTCAACTCGAAATGTCGACAGATTCCAGTATCGCTCCACGTCCTATCCTCAACAAGCGCTCAGCGAACGGCCGCGACCGAAAGGGAAATAAGGTCAACAGTCTTGACAGTCTGGCAGCCGGGGGTCTCGCCGGAGCGGTGGAAGCCCTTGTAACTTTTCCCACTGACCTATGTAAGACTCGGCTACAGCTTGTCAGCACTCCAGTTCAACAAGTGAGTGAAGCTTTCCATATTTACTTCTTTGTGGCGAATTTATCGTCTGACTGCGTGCATCATCTTGATCTCTCAAGACCGAAGGATTGACTCCCATCTTCAAGGGGATATATTTGAAAAATGGCTTGAAAGGATTCTATGCAGGCGCGCCGCCGGTAGTTGTTGGGAACGCAGCAAAGAGTTGTGTCCGATTTGCTACATACGAGCGTTTCAAACAGTTGTTTCGAGATACCGAAGTGAGTGAAGTTTGCTGCAGCCTCGAATCTCGGGGCTGGCCAAAAGGCTTGACTGACACATATCGCATTTCATAGGGAAAGGTCACTCGATTCAACAATCTACTGGCTGGACTCCTTGCAGGAACGGCAGAGTCGATCGTAGCTGTAACCCCATCAGAAGCCATCAAAACTCGGTTGATCCAGGATGCATGCAATCCAAATCCTCGTTATCGCTCGACAACGCATGCGCTCAGTACGATCATAAAGGAGGAAGGCGTGTCCGCGATATACAAAGGATTGGGTTCCGTGGTCAGTTGCACTTTAGCTTGTCTTCGCAGTAATGTTCCCTCGCCTCTAAGTTTTGTGCCACTACATCGCTCAGTAGATCCTCAAGCAAGGAACGAACTCCGCCGTCCGATTCTCAGCCTACACCTTTTTGACGGAGCAATATGATTCCTTTCGCAAAGCCGATCTAAGTCAACGCTCAAGCGGAATAACATTTGGGCTAGGGGCATTATCAGGCATTGTGACAGTATACGCTTCGCAACCTTTCGAGTACGTTTCTCTGCCTTTCATCATGTCAAACCCTGTAACTTAGGCTCAAGGAACGCTCTCTGATATTTCGAATGTAGTGTAGCAAAAACTAGATTTCAAGCTGGAAATACCGCTGGTGTTGGACAGCCTCGGGGCACCGTCTGTGTTCCGAACAATACGTTTACGTACCTGTATCAGCTCGCTCAACGCGAAGGAATCAAGACGTTGTGGAAGGGTAGTTCAATGAGACTGTTGCGCCTAAGTGTGAGTCCCATAGTAGCCACTGTATTCTGAGTTGCGCTGAAGACTAATCCTTGATCCTTCTCGATGACAGATGAGTGGCGGTATACAGTTCTTCATCTATGAAAACGTGATGGATTTACTGTCTACTCGCGTCTGAAGCGAAAGATGAATCGCCTGCCTATGCTGGTTTCGACCGTCGTTGTAATAGGCGCCCCATGGGGTGTATACCTAGTCGTGGCATAGATGGTACCATACTCCATGATTCGGACTGGAATTGATCACAAGCGGTCGTTGCATTTGTACTGCTGGTTTGTGGAGACCAAAGCCTGCTTATTCGTCGATCAGTGTTGGTATTAGTTGTGAAAGTTCTCAGCAGCAGAAGACATTGGCATTTCACGTAGCAGTCATACGCAAGATCTTCCCCTCCTATACAGTCTGCTCCTGCAGGTTGCGCGCCTTTGAGTTGCTGTAGTAAAGCACCCTGTGTTTAGCGATTGAGTGCCGCAAACAACCTCGCTGTCGGCAAGTTGACGGTCCGGTATGCGGGATTGCCGCAAAGCTATATTTGGAAGTCGGTGTTCATTTCGACATGTACTAAACCAGGGACAGCTTCCAGGACTAATCGTATATCGCCGAAGAAGGACGAACGAGCACGCGCCGCCAAGCTGGTTGCCAACCGAAATTCAGACTTTGGTGAAAGGAGCTGTGAAAGGTACCTCAAGTCGAATCCCCACAGATTGTTCTATCATACACAGTTCCGCCAGTGCAAATACATATGCTTTCGCAACGTGGATACTAACTATCTAGCACGCAGCATGATAAGTGCCAAGGCGCCCGGCATACAGTATCTTGGGAAAAAAGTTCTTACCAGTATCGAAGCATGGACGTCAATATGGAGGTGATAAACCAGCCACCTTCGCTTTCCAACTCGCTTGCGACAACCGATAGACCACCACGAAGGTACGGCGCCTCATGTGATTATTGTCGGAGGCGCAAAGTGAGTTCCATTGCAGAATTTCGCGAGTCCGGCTCGCTCCCCAATAACCCCAGAGCGGGGAACAGGGTTAATCCTGACCGGTTCATGCTTCCCTTTCGACAGATTCGCTGTGATGGGAAAAGGCCGACTTGTGCCAATTGCGTGAAAGCACAGTCTGTTTGCCAGTATCATGCTGTAGCTCGGTCCACCAGGTGAGATTCAGTTCATCACTTCGCGAACCCTATACTTTCTAACCGCTGTGGATACCTATGTGTAAAGACGCGGCTCCCAAAGAGCTAGCCCTTCGAATAGCGAAGCTCGACCGCGAGAAGTCCCGGATATACGCGGTATAGTCACAGTACCTCATCCAACACCCTTGCACGCACGGCGTTCGGCTCAATCCTCCCCAGATTATGCATCACCTGAAAGGGCTGGAACGTCCTACGCGGGAAGCTATCCCAGTGTCGACATGGCGGGCACCAGCTCAAGCTATACCTCGGCATTTCTGGATCTCGGAGCTCTTCCGTTTGCTGGTGGCACGCCATTCCACCAGTCGGCATATGGCGCCGCAAATCCAAACGAGAGGGATGACGACAACCCTTCCGACTGCAACGTCGCTGGAAGGGACTTTTCGACAACGGCGCCGGTGGTTAGATCTCCTCGTACCCTACCGAGCACATTGTCGCGCTCAGCGGATCTGAGGATACGCCATGAACTGATGGCAAAGGCTGCTGAAGGCCGGCATCGCGAAAGAATCGACTTTGTAGAAGGCCGCATGGACTGTAAGCGAAAAGCAAGAATGCGTGCTCGGCAGCAGCCTTACTGTCAAGCTTTTGAGCAACAGGTGATGGATGGCCCCAGGACCTGGTGCGAAATCTGCTTGAACTCCACTGGAATAGACAGCACCATGCGTTCTTGATCACCTATCGGCCTTCTTTCATGAGAGACATGGCTTGCAATGGGCCATTCTTCAGCAAAATACTGCTCAATGCGGTGAGTCGTGGATATCGAGATTGGTCCTCGCAGCATACAAGATTCGCCACAAATTCGCCTGTAGTATGCTTAACCTGTGCCATGCGCCGCAGATATTGTACGGTGTCGCAAAGTTCTCCGATCGCCCTGAACTGCAATATCCAGAAATCAACGGTGGGAAGGGATTTCTGTCAAGGGCGACGACTCTGCTAGGATCAGCGTTGTTACATCCCGACTACACTGTTGTACAGGCTTTGCTTTTGCTGTGCAACTCTCTGGGTGCACAAGGATGCTCAACAAACGCGCCGATTCTGTACCTTCGTATAGGTGGGGTTGAAGCCGTGACCCCTGCCTTTGTTGAACTGGTAGACTGACCGCGTGGCTTGCGCCTTGATAGCGATAACAATGATCGACGAGCTGGGTGCGTAGTCATAGGGAAGTATCGGGCGTTGTTTCCAGCGCAGCGCATTGACATTCTCGGGTTTTCTCTGATTGTCGTAGACCTCAACCGTGAACATCAGAACGATACTGTCGAGACCGTCGAGCTCAAGCGACGAATAGTCTGGGCAGCTTTCAGTGGGTATCTCTCGTTCCTCGGTCACCCAATTACTAATAATCCATGCTCTCGTCGTTCGCAGTACTCGATAAGATACACTCCCTCTATCAGTAAGCGTCCGCGAAAAGCTCATTTCTGAACTCATGCTCAGCCTTTGTCTACTTGCATCCAGTGGAAGAGCGATCAAATTTCCGCGGCACAACATCAATGTCAGCTACCATTTGCAAGATTGTTATGAGGAACTTGAAGAATGGTCGCCATACGCATATCCAGGAGCCTTGAGATCCTACTCTACAACCGCATACAGTGTCTCGACGTGGAAAGCTTTATGTGAGCTTTGTATTAATGTGGTAAGTGTACAACAACGCTGGCAACTTGTAAAGCGACGACTTTTACAAGAACCACTTGCGATCCTTCTGTTTAGGAAGCAATAATTTCCAGAGTTTACTCGGGGCAATCGATAGCCGTCACAGCTAGGAAACACTTGGAGGTTCTTGCCGATAGGCTTCAGCGGTGGAAGTGTGAACTGCCAAACCATCTGAATCTGGACAGTCATGCTACTGAGCCGGAACCTACTCCTATGATCATGTCACTGCAGTAAGCTGGTCTTTAGATGCTTCCCCGGGTTGCCTTGCTGAAATTCTCCTGTTCTCGTTACCGTTAGTGCACTATACGAGACGGCAGTCATTCTTCTCCACCGACCTATTCTAGAATCAGGCCGATCAGACGCACAAGTCGCCAAGAAAAGCTGGAGTGCCTGCACAAAAGCAGCTCACAGCTTCACCGAAAGACTACAATCGTACCGCGCGACTTTTACCTTGAGGCGGGCTCCGTACTTGATTTCGTATGCTACATACGTCGCCAGTACCATCCACGTTCGAAGTATTGCAGCTAGAAAACAGTTTAGGACGGGCGCAGACGTCATACCCGCCGAGGTCGCATTGACGGTCTGCCTCGATGCGCTCGAAGAGGGTGCAAAGATCAATGCAGGAGTGGAACGGGCTCAGCGCATCATCTCGAGTCTGATGCAGGCCTTTGGGGTTATCCTGCCTGTGCGACCGCTTGGTGTTGACATGTCTTTTGCGATGACAGGTAAGCCTTGCAATCGATTTCCGGGATGAATACCCCCTTGAATGCTGCATTCTGTAGCGCCTGTTCTCACCGACAACCAAACGAACGAGTTGGAGATTGGGAATCGCACCATCTGGGGCGACATCTGGGGAACAGACATAGATGCTGGAGTTGACGGTTTAGCCGACACGTCGTGGTTCCTGGGCGCGGACGATCCCTTGATGGGCTACATGTACAACCAGGGTCTGCTAGACTTGCCTCCTGGACATGACTTGACATCGTCTTTGTGACCGAGGTTTGAACTTGTTGGGCAATGCGGGACTCTTATGCATATTCAATATGCCGCATATCCATTTCCGCTTTGACTAAAGGTCTGGCTTGTACGCTAGTCACTTTATCAGTAGTAGTCATAAGGATCAGCTGTGAGGTTGGACGTGTGTTTCCGTCGAGTACTAATTGATAACACGAAATCGAAAAGCTCGCGCACCTGCGAGTGAATGTTACGTGTGATATATACACCAACAACCCCGAGCGGTCACCACGATTACAACGAGAGTCTATACAACCATTATTCCAGCGATACAGTCCAAGAAAGGGTATACACGCGTGCGCAGACGTTAGGGTCACCGATTATGCGGCTGCATTATGTGGGACGATAGGCATGCCTGCGAGATGGCCATGCGAGGAATTTATAGAACGGCTGGGGTAAGGTAAAGGTTAGTAGGTGTCCAACCGTGAACCAAAATGCCGGAGCGACTCACTTCAAGTGATATTTTAACCCATTCGCCTGCTTGTAACTCTTGTTGCACCCTTCAACGGGGCATCGGTATTTCTTGAATCCCTCGGCATCACGACCATCGTCACTACTCTCCGCCTCGCCATTTTCCCGCGCGATCCGTTTGGCTTCTTTCCGTGCTGCTTTCCGAGCCGCACGTTCCGCCTTTTGTGCTTCAGTGAGATGGTGTCCCCCGCTCCCTTGTCCAGCATTCCCGCCGCCGAGTGCATGTGACGAATGATGTGATGAATGATGTCCGCTGCCAAGGCTTGAATTTCCTCCAGGTCGTGGTACACGGCCGATGGCGCCCTGACCTGCCCCATTGAATGCCATGTGATTTGCTGGTGTAGCAGCCGCCGTGGAAGCAGATGGTGGTGGAATGGTGTATGACAGCATGGACGGCTGAACGAATTGTAATGGCGGGCCTTTATAGTAGACATCCTGGCCTCCAAGACCCTGTTGCTGCCCACCGATGGCAACCATACCCGTGCTGATTCCGAGTCCACCGCCAAACCCACCACCCATCGTCATCCCGGAGCCGCCGCCGCCGCCGCCGACACCCATTGCGATGTCACCGCCCATAGTTGGCGGCTCATCCTCGTCATCCATCTGCATATCGATATCCATCATTCCTGGCGTTCCTGGAGCATCTCCAGAGTCCGTTGACGATCCCTTGGTCAAGCCCGGTGTCGTTGCCATCATCCCCGCCACAGCTGGCGTCCGCAAACCAGCAGATCCTGCCCCGGCCGCCAAAGCCGCTGCGATACCTGGAGGTGGATTACCCGGAATCGGTGGAACAGTATATGACGAACTCGCAGCGTTCGGAAACGAAGTGCCAGACGTCGGACCGTGTCCTCTGGTAGCTTGAGGATTCGGCGTATTCCTCCCGCTACCAGCAAGTCCTGCTGTACCGCCATTTAAGGTTGCCCCCGCTGCAATCCCCCCAGGCCCGTTGTTATTCAGCTGTATCGTCGGATCCTGTCCAACGCTCATCATCGATTGTGTCTGCTGGCGAAGGTCACTTGCGAGATGAACGTGATGTTCCTCGTAGCTGTTCGAAAGGGTAAGCTCGCATTCGCATCACACACGCCATGGGACACTCACTGCTCTAACAAATCATGCAAACCATTCAACCTCTGCCCACAACACATGAAATCCTTGACAAACTTGGCTTCCAACTCTCTACTCCGTTCACCGCCCGTGCCACCCATTCCGGGCGGTACGAACGCGCCCACGCTCATCCCTGCGCCACCTATAGGTGCACCAGTCGCAGGGCCTTGATGCGACGACGCAGACGAGGCCGCATGTGGTTGCTGTGTCGGATGAGTCAAGCTCGCCCCGTACGGCAACCCATACCCGGAATTCGAGAGGGAGAATCCTCCGCTAGTTACATTCAACGATCCACGACCGAGGTACGATCCCATGTTTCCAAAACTGTTCATTGGCTGCTGCTGTTGCTGCTGCTGCGGATGATACGGTTGATGCGGGTACATCCGCTGTGCCGGAGCCATCCCGTTGATACCCATCGGTTTTGCGGACACCGACGGACCAGCAAAGCCTCCCATTCCAACACTCCATCCACCAGGACTGACGCTCATCCCTCCACCACCCGTTCCCAGCCCTGGTTGTCTGCCGGTATACGATGCGCCAATGTACGACATGGGCGCAAATGATGTGCCGGAAATGTTCATGCCCATGTACGATCCCGAGGGGAGGAACGGCTGTGCGTATGGCGACAGTTGTGAGGGAAATGATGGTGCTGTATCGGTGGGGTAAGATCTGCATAGGAGTACAAGGGTAAGTGACTGTCTTGAAACGCAGGAAGCGGTTGCGAATATGAGATCCGAGACAAGAGAAGCAGCAGAGACGAGTTATCCGTTCTGAGAGAGCCGACATTTGCACGCCTCAGGAAAAACGGTTTTTCTCGCAAACGCCACCCGGAAAGGGGAACAAACATCCCCAGATACGGACAAAGAGCGTTCATTCAGAACGTCAGCAAGGTTCCCACCTGCAAGGCACGGCTCTACCGGCATCAACCAAATCCGGTTGCTCCATCGCAGGAGGTCTTGACGAATTTCAGGCGAATGACAGCACGCGAAACATGTACATTGTCCGGCCAGGCGGAATTGTAGTCATGCCGAGTTTAGAAAACTCTCAATCCGAAACTCGCCTTGAGCGCCGGTGCATCGCCACGGACGTGAATCTGGTGATTCGCAATCTCGGTCGCATTTTGGTCTCGATGAATTTGAGTCTTGGCCATCCTTGTCACATCATTGAGTGTCACCGCTTGCATTTTCTGCGAGAAGACAAACACTACAGTTCTGGTCGTCAAGTATCTTCAAGAATCCAATCCCGTCCTGCTTCATTCAGCAATAACTCTCCGGCAGCTTCTCCACGTCTTGCAAATCGTGACTGCATAATCCTCGCGCATAGCAACTACTCTCGGCTGCCCTGCGGCGGTCTTCCTGATGGCTCAGAGCCACTGACACCCACACATCGCATGCCTCGACGGAAAGCGACTTTCGTGCAGACGACCCTTTACAGAAAGCGATTATCGGCTGCAGCGTCATAATAAGCGACTTTGCACCGATCTTGGACGCAACGAGTCTCCGCCGTCGGTCTCGGAGGATGAGACACGGAGAGTTCTCGAGCTTGCATTGCACGTCAGTTTCCGTGACACCGACACGGGGTCTTTACCCGTCCTGCAAAGATGGAACAAATGTCGCTCGTTGCTGGTCCTTGTCACCTTGTCTCGATAATCGTACTTCATGGCTCCGCTTTGACCGCGCGACAGGCAACACAAGTCTACGGTCCCTCATCACAGCGAGTACCACTGGACCTCTCGCTTGACCTTGATGCGGTCGAGGTGACCGGCTGACGAGTGGCCTACGCCGGCTCGGGAAATCATTTTGCCTTGCTCTCCTTGGTCTCGGTCTTCCTCTTCCTGTGCCGCCGGGCAGAAAAAACTCGAAAGATACTGCAAGTCTCGCTTGCCACGATCGATAGAGGCAGGAACAAGCTCTTGAGCGGGTCTAGACGTCCGGCGCTGTCTCACGTCGCTTACGACGTGGTGAGGGAGCCCGCAAGGCTCTGCTCTGGAAAGAAACATCTCGCTCGTTCCGTGACTCTGCTGCTTGGTTCCACCCATCTCTCCTCTTCCTGTTGCCTCTTGTTTCTTGCCGTCTGGATCGTCCGGTTTGCTCCTGAACGATCCAAAAGCTAGCTTATACTTGAGCCAGCCTCCGCCAGTCACGTCGAACGACTCAAGCGACATGTGATGCACGTACTCGTTCACGCTCGATAGAGGCTACGATTGTCGATTGCGTCGCAACAGCGGCGACCGAGGCAACTGCACCGAGCCTCTAGCGACTTATGACGGCAGAGAGAGTCTGCTCTCATAGAGCAGCGCAAGACAACTGATTCTCGCTTCATCCGACGAGGTGTCCTCTTCGACTCGTAGCCTGCACTGCGAGATTCTCGCTCTGTCCGACCGAGTCCACGAGCGGCCTACGTCGGCCTCGAAGTATCCTGGTAGGCCCGGCACTGCCTCCGCAAGACACTACTGACTCTCATTCCGATCCAAGGCTTCTCGCTTCGGTCGATCGAGTCTCGAGAAGCCTACCGCCGGTCTTGGAAGACGATTCTCCTCGAGCTCTGCGTTGACACTGACTCTCGCTTTTCGCGACCGAGTTCATGGCCCGGAAGGCGGTCTTCCAGTCTCGATGCCTGCACTGCAGAGCACCCATGCTCGCTTCGCTCGAATGACTTGCTTGCGGCGCAATGCAATGATGCTTGGTGCGCATGAAAAAGCCCTTGGAACTGGTTACTTCCAACGCGATGATCTGATGCGAAGAAGGAACTGATCGTCGCTCTCGCTCGTTTAGAGTATTGCTACGCTCCGGATTGTCTGCTCCACTCGATGGAGCCTCTGCCGTCCTACGACGGCCTCGGAAGCGTCCTCTTGGACTTGATGCCTGCAGCGCAGGATCTGATGCTCGCTCCGCTCGATGGAAAGTCCTGCGGACTGGTAGCCTGCGCCGCAGACAGTGATGCCCGCTCCGCTCGACTGATTTCTCTTCCGTCCTACGACTGCCTCGGAGAGAGTCCTCTGGACTCGATGCCTGCGGCGCAATGCACTTATGCTCGCTGCGCTCGATGGAGAGTCCTCCGGACTCGTAGCCTGCGGGGCAATACTCTCGCTTCGCTCGGGAACCTTCTCGCTGTGCTCGATAAGATCTCGCTTCGCTCTAGGATATTCTCGCTCCGCTCGGGAAATCCCTCTCACCACGCTCAACCACCACACACTCACCCATTTATCGGCCTGGCTCCCACCAAACTCCCCTCGCTCCCCTGACTCGCTCCACCACCCCGTTCCCCCTCCCCACCCTGCTGCTGCTGCTTCACCTGCGCATTCCCTACTGTCGGACTCGTAATCGGCGTCCCTGTCCTCGTTCCTGCTGCCGTTGCTGTTGTCAATCCAGGACTACCCGGTCTACTCGGTGTCGGTGTTGCCGGATTATTCCTTAAAAGAGCTGATAAGGCGGATACTTGCTGTTGCTGTGCCTGCTGCTGTTGTTGCTGCACCGATGAAGAGGACGACATTGTCGACATTTCTATTGCCAGTTGTGCCTGCCGGATAGACTAGAGTCGAGCCTCAACTTGGCTCGTTACCAACTGCTATCAGCCCAACTCCCACCATCCCGGGGTAACAGAGTCAGCCCAACCACCTCACCTCACCCAATCCGTGCGTGCCGTGCCCAGGTTACGGATACCGGGTGCGCGTTCCTACGTACCGGGTAGCGGGTAGGCAGGATGCGCTTCTTTTTGGGAATAGCTGCGGCTTGGCGCAGTGAGCCTGTCAGGTTAAGACTAGAGGTGCGCAGTCGAGGTTCACAGCATATCTCTGTTGTCTGTCTGCGCTGGTGAAAGGTAATTCCTATTGTTACACAACATAGGCAGGATAGCAGACCACTATAGACCCCATACGCAGAGAACACGGCAGGGCACTGCACCGCCATCATAGAATATATGGGTTGATGCACAGTCTAAAAACCCCCTCCTCCTCCTTAGACTCCCGGCCGCCGTGCAGCGCGTTCAAGCCAGCCAAAGCTCGAGCGCGTGGGATGAGACAACAACGGCAAACAATATAATTGCTGCTGACGGGATTGATGACATACGACTAATCAACAAACGGCCTTTATAGTCGGCATAGTTGGTTGGTTAATTGATCTGCTTGTTATACAGATATCTGCAGTGCAGGTGTTTATACCCGTTCGACTCCTCGACAAGCACAAAGAAAGGCACGAGACGAGCTCCTTGTTCCATACCCAGGGCATAGCCATCACCACAACCACGACCACAAGTCCACAACAACCGATCCATCATGCGTTTCCTCATCCCGCTCTTCCTCGCCGCGATCACGAGCACCGCTACCCGCAGCATCCTCGCACATCCAACGCAATCCGACAACCAGAACCAGCGTCGCGCAACAACATGTAACGGCCACGCAGAGCTGTGTGACAAGAGTTATGGGAATGTTACGTTTTTGGGAACGCATAATAGTTATGCCGTGGGTGGGGAGGTGGCGGATAATCAGGGGTGGAATGTGACGAGGCAGTTGGTAAGTCGCGGGTCGAGCGGAGAGCTTCGAGCGGAGCGAGAATACGTCGAGCGCAGCGAGAAGATTCCCGAGCGGAGCGAGAATCAGTGCTTTCCCGAGCGAAGCGAGAGTATTGCGCCGCAGGCTACGAGTCTGGAGGACTCTCCATCGAGCGCAGCGAGCATCAGTGCATTGCGCCGCAGGCATCGAGTCCGACAGGACTCTTTCCGAGGCCGTCGTAGGACGGCCGAGACTCGGTCGAGCGCAGCGAGAATCAGTGCTCTGCGCCACAGGCTACCAGTCAGAAGGACTGCCTATGTTTCCGAGTGCGGCGTAGCCGCACGAGAGTACTGCTTCTGCCTTCGTCGAGGCCGTCGTAGGACGGCCGAGATGCGGTCGAGCGGAGCGAGCATTCTGGGCCGCAAGCGACGAGTACCGAAAACTCTTCCGAGGACGACGTAGGTCGGCTGGTAACTCGGTTGAACAGAAACGAGCAAACACTCTTGCGTCGCAAACGATAAGTGCGCAAGGATTCTTCCTCGACCGGCACGTACAAACGACCTGCTTCGAACGAGACGACCGACACACTTTAGTCCTTCTCCAACCGCGGCGTAAGAGGTGCATTTGCCTCCTCCGAGTCCATCGCACGCCGAGTCGAGCGCAATAACATCGATTCGAACGTGGAACGCAATCTGGCGTTTCTTGGTTATGCTTGCTCGCTCGCGGGCTAGCAAGGGATAGGAGGTCGGCCACGAAGCGGAAAGGAGGTGCTCTCTTCTCGATCGCTGCGCTGCGCTACGCTATGATCTGCAACAGGCCTACTTTTTGGCCGAAACGAGATTCTCCTATCATGGTGGCGGATGCTGATTACTTGTTTCGCCTCCTGTTACATTGCCTCCTATCCTTCCTGCCCCGCCACCTCCACTTATCGGATCTCTATCTCACCTTGCTCCACTCGATGCTCCGCTGACAGAACGACGGCATCCGACTCCTCCAAGTTCAAACCCACCTGCTCAACCAACAAATCAACCTCTGCCACTCTTCCTGCTCCCTCCAATCGTCCGGACCGCTTAGCACATACCTCTCCACCCTTTCCACCTGGCTCCTCGCAAACCCCACGGAAATCGTCACCCTCTTGATCACCAACCCGGACACCATCTCGCCTTCAACATTTGGTGCTGATTTCGTCTCTGCCGGGTTGGACTCACTGGCGTACACGCCGGCGAGTACAGCGATCAGTAGGGATGAATGGCCGACGTTAGGTGCGATGATAGATCAGGGGAAACGATTGGTCGTTTTCATGGATTATAACGCGGATTTCGGGGCCGTTCCGTACATTATCGATGGTAGGTCGTCCTCCTTGTCCTTGTCGAGCCTTACTTACCCATCCGCCCCTACCGCCAGAATTCTCAAACGTCTTTGAAGACGCATACGATACAACCTCTCAAGACTTTCCGTGCACCGTCAACCGTACCTCGGGCTCCCCGGAGACCACGTTAATGCTCACAAACCACTACCTCGACTACACCACCACCATTTTTGGGATCCAAGTATTCCTCTCTGACAAATCTAAACTCACAACCACCAACTCGGCTACCGGGTACGGCTCGATCGGACAAGGAGTCACCAACTGCGTCGATCAGTGGAAGCGAAACCCCAACTTTGTGCTCGTGGATTGGTACGACAGTAACGGCAACACACCGTTCGACCTCGTTGCGTCCCTGAATGGGGTGGCGTCACCGTCGAACACGGTCACCACGAGCCAATTCACGTCTGGGAATTCAACGTCCTCGTCGTCCGCCTCTGGAACGGGCACCAAAGCTGCCTCTTCGGGAACGGCGAAAGCAACGGGCACGGCAACATCTTCGAGCGGCAACGTATCAAGCTCAAGCCTCTCCGCTGCTCCAGCTTCCTTGCGTATTCCAGCGTTCGGAACCCTGGCGTTGACACTCCTTGGAACGGCGCTCGGTGTCGCTTGCGTCGCGGTGTAAATCGCGACTAGCCGCCTTTCGAGACCAGGTTATGCCAAACGACCACGCCAACGAAAGCACCATTACATACACCCCACCGGTGGACCTTTACGCTTGGACGCTCAGCCTCCGCATATTGACAGACGTCTGTTGACCAGACACCTCAATATATACGGCTATACACATACACACCATACGGACTATATACCACTATCACCAGCACGCACACACGCATACGTATACGTATACCAGCAGGCATCCGTGTCGAAACTTCATTCGTTTATGATCTACTCTCAAGCGATATAGGATGTATTTTATTGGTTATACCCTTGGGTTTTACCTTATCAGATGTTCATGCTGCGCGTGAAACACAAGGGAGACGTCGTCATGGACCGGCCGGTGTAGCGGTCTCGTTCGTTCTACATTGCAGGGGGCGGACGGAGGGGGCGGACGGGGCATAACGGGCAGGATATTTACTTCGTTCAAGTGGGACCTATGCTCTGCGATGTCCGCTTCTCCTCCTTCCAGGCTATGGGAAAGACAGACGGTTGCACAAAGCTGCCAAGTTTATAAGTTCGGCGGGAGTGTTGACATATTGTTTAAACCATCAAGAAACAGAGGCGCAGTCGGAGAAAAACAGGCGAACGTCGCCATAAAGTACAGCATTCGATGCTTCATGAGGAGCGTCACCGCCTTTGCGATTCGCTTTTGAGCTTTTGTGCTTCTGAGGAAGGCGCAAGTCACAAAGGAGGTAAGTCCAATTCGGTCGCGACTTTGTGGAGACCCTCTGTCGAAGGAATGGAAGCGTCAATGCTGATTCGCTTGTATGTGTCATGCTGTGCAGGACGAGGCTGCGCTTTAGCAGATATATATCTCTGCAGTTCCACGGCTGATCATCTAGTTCCGTATGCGTTCTTCAGGTGCATTATCGCGACATTTGACCTGAATATTTGGCTGAATATGTCAGGGTACAAAACACTGTCATGTTCAGACACTACCACTTATCGTTCCGAAGCCAAGTCTGACACTGACGACGACCTTCGGGGATCAATTTCTGCCAATCAGCATTCAGCAGCTAAATATTCGCAAGGAACCTTAGCGTATCCGCACATTTCTCAACGTTTCCTTGTAGGTTCTGCCAGAGGTTCTGCCTCATCGTCATTGGGTCATGCACAGTGCTAACCCGCAACTCCGTAGAAACTTCGATCGAGTCTGGGTAACCCTACAGCACAGTCAGCGCTCGACATGCGTCAACCACCCTCAAGTGATGAGCAAAAGCAGGCGCATGGCGGATCCTTTGCTGACGGAAACGCAAGCGTTTACGGTAACATGGATAACGGGTCAGAGGAGGAGACGAAAAGACCGGATAGTGACATTGAGATTCAAGTTGCGAAGCATTATTGGCCCTTCGAGGACATGGCCGATGCCAGGACTCTGCCTGTGCCGGATGTGCTGGGTGCAAAATTAGGGAAACCACAATACCAAAACGTATCAGTCGACGTCCCCCTGCAAACAAAGGGATACATCAACGACGTAAGCTGCATGGAAGAAAGCCCTCGCTCGCGGACCCTCTTGCCAAACGTTATACATACTGTCAGACCTTTTCCTCTGCCACGCCGAGCTTGTTATCAATGAAGCGAAAGGCCGACGATGCGTCTGATGAGCAAACGGACAACGACTCTGAAAGCGAAGACACGCCCAAAATGAAGCGGTTCTTGACGGAGAAGAAGATGAAAAAAATGGGCCTTCGGAGAAAAAGGATGAAGCAATAAAGAGCCCACATCGTTTGACACCGATAAACACCATGTTTATATACACCATCATGTGTCATTCGGGTATCGCGCAAAAGCAGAAGACGCAGCCTATCAACCCTTCGTACCACCTCTGAATCATTGTGCAAAGAACAGCTTAATCTCATGCACAGCCTGTACGTCTTGATGCTGAAAGAAGGTCTATCAGCACGGCGTTTGGTCTCAGCAGGTACAAAGGCTGCGCAGGGCCGATTTGCGCTCCTCCTGCCCTTCACATAACACCGCCTGATTTCCCTTCAGAAAGCGCCGAATGACCTGCTTTGCATCGTCACTGATACTCCGAAAATAACAAGCCGCTCGTACCTTCTTTCCATCGAGCATGATCATGGATGGACCAAGGAACGCTGACCGGAACAAAACGTTCAAGGAGCGAAAGCGCGGACGGTTCGTCTTTGTCTACAGTCTGACCGCATGTTTGACCTGTCCAGCAACAAGGCAGCGGAAGAATGGACCATCGCAGGCTTCACAGCCAGTTCTTAGCAACATCCATCGACCACAACGGGGAGTTCGAACTCCGTCAAGGCCGGAGCAACATCACTCGACCCACCTCCGGAAGGAAACGGCTTCCCAAGAAGCGCTTGAGAAAGGCGACGGATCCGACAGAGAATGAGGATCTTGCAATGGGTGAAGTAGCGGAGGATCTCCAAAATGAGCAGGACAGGCCGGGGCTACAGCCACCTACCTCAACAGCCGGAGGAGACAGTGATTGTGACATGCAGGAGGTCGACGAAGTTTCTGAGGCCGGCACGAATGACAGCTTATACAGAGAGCGGACTCCAACCCCAGTAAGGGAGAGCCCCAATTGAACCAAGAAGCCTGAGAAACAGGATCGGCGACGTATACTTCGTTCATTCGCACGAGACTCGTCATGATAAACTTTGGTAGAGGCCTTTAGAGAGGGCGACCTCAAATGGGAAGATAGTCACCACCGTCTGTCCTGTTAGGATATACGTAGTTTGATTGTTGTACCTGCTAGCATTCGATGACTCCTTACTTCTTCAGATTCCTTGTTGACGATGAGACCGCACAAATCTTTCCAAGAATGAGGGCCCAGCGGATTGAATCAACAGCGCAACAATACCTTGATCATAATCACCTCGAGGTGTGAAAGATCATTGCTGTATCGTTTGTTTCAGACGTCCAAACGTAATAGTTGGCAGTAACATAGCCTCTCCTCTACTCCTCTGCTGCTATCCGGATGGTGGCGGTTTCGTGTTCACACTTGTCCTCCGCCACTGCGAACAATAATCTGCGAAACGAGCTGTGAAGAACTGACAAAAACTCGAGCGCAGCTTGCTAACCCCCTGCCACAGCGCACAGCGGCCCGTCTACCGTTCTAAACCCCCCTCTAACTCGACCCCTCAACCGTCAACAGAAACTGCGGACCCCTCTTTTGCTGGCAGCGGAACCTAGGGATTCCAGCCCTTTCTGCCCGCTCAGGCGCGCTGCTTCGGGCACGAGTCACCCTACGGTTACTGCGGGGGCAATGACGTACTGCGAGCTAGGACTGCGATCGACGGACCCAGCGGATTAAAAATACATGTCTTCTCGCTGCTCAAACAAATTCAAACCAAACAAAGAATCAAAAAGCAGAAAAAGGACCCGCCTGCTTCTTATCTCCTAGCTTGTTTGATTCTGATTTATATAGATCGCCCTTCTTCTTGTCACAAACGTTTCATCGTGAAACCCTGCTTTCACTGTCCGTTTTACAATACGGCATGAAACCATCTCAACATCTGCGCGTACACCTCCCTCCAGCCAGTTTATTCCAAAACCCTCATCGGCCACAGCAACACCTCCACCACGCCAAGCAGGAATCAGCTGAACAGCTGTCGCCGTTGCCGTTGAGCCCAGGAGGAGGGCAGTACCGCTCCCTGGCAATGGACCAAGACCATCAGGTTGAAGCGGAGAAGCGGTTGCTAGAGGGTGAAGCAGATGCAGATGCTGGGTATTTCGGAAGTCGGCCTGCAGCAGCAAGTGGAGCGATGAAGCAGGCACTGACCCGTGCACGACAATGGCTCGCCATACATCACAAAAGCCTCGGATCAACGAGTCTACGTCGTCTCCTCGTCATCTTCCTCGCCATCTTCATCCTCCTCAGCACCATCCACACAGTCACCTCTGCCACCACTAGCTCCACCATCACAGCCTCGTCCTACCAATCCCTTCCGTACGACTACACACGCGATGCCGGTCGGTCCGTACCCTCCCGATTCGGCGGAACAAGCGTCTTCAACAAACTAAAAGGCCTCGCCAGCAACGTCTACCAATACCGAGGCGCTACACGGGAATGGTACGTCCCCCCAACCGAGATCCTCGATTCACCCTCCCCGCTCGTCCGCTTCGCCTCTGGCCAAACCCCACGAGAAATCGACATCTCCTCCGACCCACTACCACTCGACGCTCCCCTCTCCGCCCGTCTTGACCACTGGCAAGCATCCCCCGGTGGTCGTGGACCTGGGTTACACCTCGGCCTCGATGGGAAAATCCACGAAGAACTCGAATTAGGCGCATACAATGCTATTAACCGCGAATCATGCGCCTCGGTTGGGCATCAGATGAATACTCATATGCCGCAGCATGCTGCGCACGTTTGGGGGACGATGAATAGGACGACAGTGTGGGAGACGAGGATGCAGATGATTGAATGGATGAGGCATGAGGTTTTGGCCAAGAATAGGACGGCGGATTATGGGTTTGGAAGAGGGTGAGTACCGGATATGGACAGACTTGGAGCTAGTTGGAGGGAGAGAGGGAAGATGCGCCGCTGAGAATTGAGCCGAGCGAGGCGACACTCTGTGCCCTCAAAGTCGCCGCACGGTGACGGAGCATAATCATCGTGATTGACAGAGTCAGCAAGCATCGGTGATGTTGCCTCCTCGTCAAGGTCGTCTTACGGCGACCAATAGCCGGTGTCGTTGCATTTTCAAGTCAGAATCTGGATGCCCGCGGTCACTCGATCGCGTTCCCGTATTCCGCCTGACCCGGTCACTGACTGTTCCCTCACCCCTTCCGCAGAATCGTCATGGTCGCCGGTAACGCAGATACGCTCGAACGTGTAAAATGGAGTGTCGCCTACATGCGAAGCCAAGGAACGACTCTCCCCGTTCAAGTCTACCACTTCCCTTCCGAAGCGCCCCCCGCAGACGCCCAGATCCGCACTGAGCTTTCTGAACTCGCGGTAGAGTTGGTCGAAGCGACCGGTCAATCAAAAGACGAAGGAAAAACAAAATCATACCACTTGAAAGCGCTCGCCGTTGTTCAGTGTCCGTGGCGGGAAGTACTCTACCTCGACAGCGACTCAATCCCCCTCCGTGATCCGGAATACATGTTTGATTCCCCATCCTACCTGCGGACACGGTTCTGGGCGACTCCGGATTACTGGAAAACGAGCGCAAATAACCCGATGTGGGCGATTTTGGGGATCAGATGTCGGAATGAATGGGAGATGGAGGCTGGGCAGATCTTTGTGGACAAGAAGTATCATTTGGATGTTTTCGTGAGTCACCAGTCTCGTGCGCGTTCCTCCCGATTCGCTCAGTAGCTTACACTCTTCCTCGCCTACAGCTGCTTACTCAATACATGCTCGAACAGCACCATTACTTCTTCTGGTACTCGGATGGCGACAAGGATATCTTCCGTTGGGCGCTTTTGGCGTTGAGAAAGCGATGGGGCGTACCGGGACGATGGGTCGCTGCGAGTGCACTTGCCGGAAACACAGGTGAGATCCTTCCAGCGTAGAAGAGGCGCAACTTGTGCTGACCCATTCTTCCTTGATTACGTCTAACAGCAAGCGGCTGGTGCGGACACACCATGACCCAATTCGACGCATACGGCGACCCTCTCTTCATTCACTACAACCTGATGAAGCAGATCCCTTCCGGTATCGGGCGAGGTTTCTCTTGGGGCAAGATGAAACAAATGCCGCTCTTCAACTCTTTCCCACCCGAGCGAAAACACGCACATGCCAATGAATTGCCATATTCCGATCACGATTTGGCATTACGTGGGCTTGGAGACGTGGACGTAGACATGTTGACTGATGCAGATGATGAAGGATATGCGCGAGCTCCGGCAAGGGAGGAAATTAGGAGAAGAGCGGCAAGGGAGAGGGGTGTCAAGGCCAACTTCCACGGAGGTTGGATATCGGCGCTTTGGTATGTATTTCTTCAGCTCCCCTGCATAGCTCAACAACCGACCATGCCTTTGTCCTCCCACAGTATCGACCTGAATTACCAAGACCCACGGCCGGAAAGCGTTCGCAAAGCAGAAGAAGCGCACCGCGATTCGCTTAGGGAGACAAGGGAACGTCTCGAACGAGAATGGGAAGACGAAAAACGCGCAGCACAGGAGGCACAGCCCCCCCTACCTGAACCACGAAAATCCGCTGCCTTGCTAGCGGCAGAGGGAGCAGAAAAGACGTTTGAGATTGGGAACGAGGAAGGCAGTGGCGTTCAACCGAATTGGGACGAGAGTCCGATCGAGGTGAGTTGTTGCGGTCCTCCTATGCTGCGTCGGAGTGCTAACGACCTCGATTCATCTGTAGGAAATCTGGTGGCGAGATCATCCTATGCTGAAAGACTTTGAGGAGGCGATTTATAATCTTGGGTAAGTTGTGGTTGCCTTGTCATTGGCTTGACAACCGTATTAATCCCCGTATGAGTAGATTCGTGCCCAGTGGACAAGGCTTCTAAACAGGCGCAGGCAGGGTATACTGGATTGCTACCTGTTACTAGCACATACCGCCCAGAAGATATACTGGCGAGTGACCCGGGGTCACGATCCAACCCATCGCAGCACCCACTGGCCGATCTGAAGGACATACCATCATGTATCATTACCTATAACACGCTGTCTCCCAATCATCCATCGACATCACTCGGACTGTATTCACGGCAGGTCGCGTAGACATAGTTGTATACCAAGTTGAAACATAGATTACTACCTGTAGCTTTGGATATGTATGGCGGTTAACACTGCTACTTGCCTGTAGATGCATGCTGACTTGCAATGAACAGACGAGTACTTTTTCCGGCCCGGCAGTTGATGTGTTGCCATGTCCGTTGTTTCTGGAAGAACAAAACGGACAACAGAGTCGCCCATTTCTCCGCAGGGGTCCATACCGCAGCCAAACTGCGATTACTTGGGCAGATACCTGGGTGTTTTTACTGTAAACCGTAGCGTATACAAAGAACGCGTGCAGAACAACCAGGTGCTAAAGTTACCACAAAAACGCTTGGCCTCGGACCGGTGCCGGTATAGGGATGCCTCCACGAATGACGTAGAAGTGGCGCGGAAGGTCGTTGGGCAGAATTACGCGCCCACTTCGAGGAAACCGTGGGGTGGAATGATATTCCGACATGTCGAAGAGATGGGAGATGGATGATGGCTGTAACAAAGAACCGAAATGGAAGTGATGCTGAGTTGGGAAGCGATGCGCCGCCTCAGGATGGCGGGATGCTGTGGTGTGTTGAGGTAGCGATTGAAAAGAGTGGAAGAGACGCATCACCGCAGATTTGCAACTTCCAGAAAGGAGAGAGAGGGGACGGACTGCCGGGTGACGAACGGTTCATGAGCTGTAGCGCTAGAAACGGCATCGGTCGATAGCGCCGTTCGTCGAAGGGAAGTCCACCGCTGCTTTGGTGCTGTTCGCGCATACACTATCGTCTAGGAAGGCAGTACACTACAACGATGAACTTGAAAAGTTAGAGAGACGAGAACGCACCAAGGCTGAGGTGTACGACAGGTTGCTCTGCTCCTGTGCCTGGGTATCCGCGTTTCAGCTTTCCACCGGCTCATTGATGAAGCGAATTCCTGTCATTACAGCTTGTTATACCAAACAACAGGCCATCGGAGGCGTGTCAGCTGCAGAGTAGCCGGGTATAGTGAGATCGCACCTTGCCACGGACGTATATAATCATCCTTGATGCGGAGTCCCGGCCTTCCCCACACCCCACACGTTCTTGGCCATTCGTCGAAATTCGTTTAGCTCTGAGAAAACAGAACAACCATCCTTATCTACTCACCATGGACGCTAAAGTCCCTCAGCCTACATTCGGGCATGATGACATGAAAGTCGAGGTCGCGCACGTAGAACACCACAACGCAGGGAACGACAAGGCGAGCTACGTCGAGAATGGGGGTCAGCATGTACAAGAAACCGAGGAGATCGTCTACGAACCAGGAACGGCGGAGGAGAAGGCATTGGTGCGGAAGATGGATATGAGGCTGTTGCCTATCCTATGGTTGATGTATGGTGAGTTGTCAGATACTGTCATTCTCGTTCCGGCTGGAACTGACCAAGCTCATCGGAAAATAGTGTTCAATTACCTTGACCGAACCAATATCGGTGTAAGTTCTCGAACTGGATTACCTGCTAGTAATTCTAATGCTGAATCTTTCTGTCTTTCCTTTCTGTAGAACGCCAAAGGTTAGTTACATCGCGCGATGGACGTTTGCTGCGTCGAAACCCGCTTACTGATAACGTTGAACCGGCAGTCGGTGGGATGGAGAAAGCTCTCAAGTTGACGTCGTCCGACTACTCGCTAGCACTATCAATCTTTTTTGTGGTAAGCTGAAGTCCCAACACCCTTGCCTCGAACGTTGCGCTCACCTCCCATCGTACTCCTACCCGTTCCCTTTCCACAGGGATACCTCCTGAATGAAGTACCTTCCAACATGCTACTGGCTCGATCCAGACCATCCATCTTCTTGCCGGTCCTGATGTTCGTTTGTACGCATTAATACACTCGCTGCTAAGGGCATGCTCAGAATTACTCACGCATTTTTCTTTTGTCTTCTTCTGCGACTGACAGGGGGAGCTATGTCGATTGGAGCGAAGGGTATCCACAACTTGGGTGGCCTGGTTGCTTTCCGGTTTTGTTTAGGCTTGGTAGAAGCAGGTACGAGTTATCCTCCTTCCGTTGTCAACGTCACGTCAGATATACTGTGCTTACCTTGCTTCGCTGCATCTGAATAGGCTTCTTCCCCGGTGTAAGCGTTGACGCTCCTCTGGCATCGACGAGAAATATACTAATCATGTCGAACGTAATTCAGGTCATGCTCTTGCTTTCATGCTGGTACAAGCCGGATGAGCTATCAAAGCGACTCGCCATCTTCTATTCTGCCAGTTTGACGTCAGGTGCATTCGGTGGCTTGCTCGCGGTACGTGATAGTATTGTTCACCTTGTACGAATCCTTGGCTCATGCGTCGTCTTTTTTGTGTCAGGGGGTCATCACACAATACATGAATGGTGTCGGTGGCACTCCCGGATGGCAATGGCTCTTCATCATTGAAGGTTTAGTCACCGTCTGCATCTCTTGTGTTGCCTTTTTCATTCTCCCGGGTAAGCATACCCCGACATCGACGTATACCCTATCGAAGCTCACTCGTCTCCTCGTATAGATTATCCAACAACTACAAAGTGGCTATCGGAACGAGAGAAAGCACTAGCTGTGGCGCGATTAATCAGCAACGAAGACCTTGGAGAGCGCCTTGGACATCGCCAGGCATTTGTTGCCGCCTGCAAAGACTTTAAGACTTGGGTATGTAGTACATATCAACGCGCCAAGATCAAGCACACCTTACTGACTGTCTCGGCACATCTTGCGAGTAGATCTTCATGCTGGTTTACGTGTTAATCAATGGAGCAGGAACCATATCGTAAATATCGCGTTTTTCGGGGGGTTTGGACCAAACCGTTGGACTGACAGGTGTCGTACGCACTCGTGCCATAGGTACTTCTTCCCCACCTTGATGGGTACCCTTGGATATAAGAACAGGGACGCACAATGTGGGTCTCAAGCCTCAAATTCTTGTCAAAAAAAGAACAAGAATTTACCTTTCTTCGTTCACAGTCATGACCGTACCTATCTATATCGTTGCCATGGTCATCTCCTTGACTTTGGGCTGGAACGCCGACCGAACCAATCAGAAAGCGTGGCACATCGTCGGTGCTTGCATCATGAGCGCCATATCCTTCATCATCTGCGCCACCGTCAAGAAGGCTGCTGTTCGGTGAGCGCGACCGAGTCCACGTCTACTCGAGGTGTTGCTAACATCAGATGGCCCTATCAGATACGCATTCATCTGCTTTGGTGGTGCTGGTATTTGGACAGCTGTGCCAATTTTCCTGAGCTATATGGTTACCAATTTCGAAGGCAGAGAGAAGCGTGCCGTTTCGATTGCTATCATCAACGGGTTCGGTAAGTTGTTCTCGCCGATTGCGCATACACCATTGTCACGTCTGACCGTTTTGCCGTTCGCCAATTATAGGTAATCTCGCGTCCGTTTACGGTTCCTTTATCTGGCCATCGACCGATGCGCCTCTGTATCACGCCGGTTTCGGAACAACGACGGGTCTCATCGCACTCGGCGGTGTCGTTACCACTTTCATTCGCCTCAAGTACGGAAACCCTCCTCGACTGGAAGAAGTATTGGCACGCCAGCAGGAGGAAGCGAAGGTCGTGAGGTTACAGCGTCAGGGAAGCGAGTGAACGTTTTGACTCTTAGGCTGGTTGACAGGTGCGCAGAGTTTGCCGTATTGAATTACTTGTACTACGTCTATGCTTGCGTCAGAACAAAATAGGTTGTAACAATAAATGAATCAACGTGACCTTTCGCCTGAAACAACTCGGCTCGACCTTTCCCTCGCCTGATAGCTTGAAATGTCGACAAGCCGTCGTGTCCAGCTATCAAAATGAGTAAGACTGTTGTTCATCGTAAATTGTAAGCTGGAGCGCATTTTCTTGAAACTTCCCGTCTAGACCGAACTGGGAAGCACAGTCTGCCTGCTCTGAATCACTCTTTACCTTACCTGCAACACCTGTGACACCCGCAACACCTGCTGCAGCTATCACTCTTATCAACGAAAACAAACCCAAAATTGAGATAAACTTGATGCATCAATACGATTACAGTAACAGCAGCAAGGAGGAGTTACAGCGAGCTCTAGAGGTGGTAAAATTACTGGCAGCATTCAAGGACGTCGAGGAAATCACTATTTGCGTATGTTTCGAGCCTCCTACAGTGGCCTTGACGCATCACAACGACACAACTACCGCGTTTCCTTCCAGCAAAGCTTCCAATGGAGGACAATATGCCCAGAATCTACCGAGCCACAAGTCACAGGTTGCCCTTTCTAAAGCACGCTACGACTCAGATGCCAAATATTGGGTGACAAGCGTTACTGCCCGTATCTCCAATTCCGTCGTAAACAAGGAGGGCTATCATGTCATTCTCTCCAACTATTTTATGAGCCTTGTTCGACCGTATGCCATTGCACGAGTCAGTGTAGGACCACCTCGAGACGAATGCGACACCCCTGGTGTCATATGGCTGCGGCTTAAAACCACAGACTTGTTATTCTTCGTCCACGACGTAAGCAATGGCCTCCAAATTTCCTTTGACTTCGCTGCTAAGCCCTTAATTTTGCGATCTTATCAGCTTGTGTCTCGCTGCAAGGCCGATCCGGTGTACACTACCTACTATGCACACTTTGACGTTGACTTCGACAGGCTTACCCCGGCAACTCCGAAATCTCGAAAGACCAATTATCCAGCCTAGTCGCTGATCTCGAGCTGATGTGAACCAATTTCAAAACTGCCGCACAACCATCCCCTTTGCCCTGCTCGGCCACTTTCACTTTTCCCATGACCCGGAGAACATATGGGGCAGCGTACAAGTCGATACTCGACCACCCAAACTGAAAACTAGTTTCCGGTACAAGGGGCGTTATCTCATACGGAAATTCGAATCAGTGCAGAATCCGTCGATGACGGCCGGCGCATCTCGGGCGTGAAGACTCAACTTGACGACCGGGCCATCACGCATTCGCCATTGATTTCGCTGGTCATTCACCCCCAGATGGTCTATTTCCGATTAGTCGTCGCTGTTCCTGCTGGTCATGCTGGATAGAGTTGTGTTAAAACTAGAGAATGACGTGCAAGGCCGGTCATGCCGGATATTCCGACATATACTTTGCAAGAAAACACGCTGCAACGCAATTACAAAACGGTCTGTCCTTTGTAGCACAAGTAACACGGAATGAATCAAACAAGTTGTAACGCTTACGGATTGTCGTATTCTCGAACCATGCTTTGACGAGGATAGCGACACGCACATGAGGCACATCCCGAATAGCGACAGGCCGTGCAACGTTCGAATTGACATGATTTACGGACTATCAAGTGAATCGCCACCGATGTAACTTGAAACGCGAAACGCCGGCCTGCTGTCCCGTCAGGGGCAAGAAGCGGAAAATTGGCAAAAGAGAGGAGTAGTTCATGTGTTCAAATAGTTGCAATCTACATCAGATCATCATCCATCGCCAACCAATTCGCCTGGTCTATCAATTTCAACTCATCTGGCGAAGGTACGTCCCTTTCTCGGATCTGCGTAGTACAGTCAGCGCTGATACCTGTCGCCTTTGGTAGTCCTCTCTTTCCTTCACCACTCACTATCATGTCCGCAGCATCTCCTAGCCTACCTTGCGAAGTGCTTGATATCGTTGCTCGTTACCTCGTTGACGGCGATGCTTTTGCCACATGCGCAAACTTGAACGTCGTTTGCCACGCTGTCAGGAACGCCACCCTTAGGACTCTTTGGACAACCATGTATTGGACCAAGTATCATGGCAAGGACGACTGTAACTTTGATAAGATGAAGCGGGAGTGGGCAATTTTCGCAGCGTCACCTGGAGCGAAATACATCAGGCAAGTCCCGGTCTGTACTACGCCTGAATGAAGCCAGGACGAATTTGCTGATGTACTGTCTGCAGGTATTCGATCAGACCACACCTTGACCCGTCTGCACACGGTTATCAGCCACAATCTCACACATGCAGACCCGTCACTTCGACACTGGAAGAAGGTTCCGCGGCTGTTATCTTCAATCCAGGCCAACGCTCAATCGAGGTCAACTTGCTCAAAAAATACCGATACAACGCTTCAGATCAAGCCTGTCTCTCTCGAGCTTTGGACTTGGTACACTCCCTTCATGCTTTCAAAAGGGTTTACGAAGTCAACATCGCTGTCCGCGCCGTGCCTTCCTTGTAAGTAACTGTGGCTTCCGGATTATTTGGCTCGCCTGTCCAAGCAGGAGATGAACACCACACGTCGTACGAGAGCCAGGCTAGAGGTGTCGAACCGGTGCAAAAGGCTACACGAATCCTGCCAAACAGCCTTTTCCTCGCGTTGTGGTTGTTCGCATAGATGACACTCTGAACCTTGAGACAGACCACTGCATCCTTCTCTCAACACTTGTTAAAACCCTCCTTCAACCTTATGCGATGTTTAGAGTGAATAAAGGCGAGGCGACGAAACTACCGTCTCCCCACGTTGTCATCATTCGACTTGAACCGGCAGCCCTTGTAACGTTTGCTGCTGATGTAAGTCGACCTTCGTGTTTTCTTTCGCATGCGGTTACTGAGGCCACAAAATTTGATTTGTCAGTTTGTTCGACTCTGCAAAACCAATCCGCTCTACACGACATTCGATGTCAGGCTTGATTTCGCATATCCAGCAGAAAGCGATGATAGTCTAGATGTGCAACTTCCACGACCGGACAGCCAGGATGATTGCCGTCATCAACCAAATCAACGCTGAAGAAGCCAGTTTACACCTTCTGCAAAGTCAAACAACCGAGTTGGTCGCCCTGCTTCATGATATGCGTACGAGTTTCAAGACCGCGGCACAAACGATCCCTCTTCGTCTTCTCGGGCAGTTCGTTTTCTGCGACACATACGAAGCGATTTGCGGCGAGATCCAATTTGACGATCTTGAGCACACTCGACTGGTCACGTCATTCACGTATCGATCAAACACACTTGTGACCGAACACGATGCTTTGTAGCATCCCTCAGCATCGAACGCTTAGAACTTTCCGCAGCTCGTGTCGGGCTTTCCCATCCTCTTTGACCAGACAAGCCACTCGACGCCACTGCGTTCGCTTCGCATCCTCTCTAGACAACACGACGTGGACTTGATCCTCTCTCTCGAACACCATCGCTGCTACTATACGTGCCCAGTGGACGCCATCGCATCGACACCCAGCGCCATTTCGACATAACATGACGTTGAAAGGGAACATACTGAAAAAGACACAGACGGTGTCTGTCCGCTGCAGTAGACGTTGACGGCGTGAGTCAGACAAGTTGTAGCGCCTTATGAATTACCGTCATTTTCTATCCATTCTATGCTTCCTCGATACCATCCATGCTGTGTGCATGCCCTTTCACCAAGATTCGACTTACCAATTCAAACAAACTTCAAACAACACGCGGTGAGATCAGGCAAATCAGGCCTCGTACATATAAACACACGACTTACATTTACGATCGACCTACGCTGGAAAATATAGCACATGGAGCAATACCGTATCACGCGCACGACTTCCGGATTGTTGGCGGAGAGGGCTGAACAGGGTTTGAAGGGGACACGACTCGACTGTTCTGATAAGTTCTGTTTTTATCGATTATACTCTGCTACTTCCGTGGAACGTTTCATCAAGCTTTCTTTGCCGGACGTTGTGATGACCGTCGGATTACGACTGGCACCTTTCATCTCAAGCGTGGCATGGTTCTTGCTTGAAATCTCACATCACAGCATAAGCTAGTCAGATCGCTATTCCATGCATGAGCATAACATTTTTGACAACTACAGGGTACAATCGCGTCTTTAGTTTCTGTTCGAGCACGACTCTTCGAGCAGCCATGTATCCGCAACCGAATCTCACAGAATGAATCATAAATCGCGATCCTTCACGCCATTTGCATCTTATCACCACCTCTCATGTTTCCTAATCCTTCCGCTTCATCACGAATACCGAGATCTTTCCGAAGATAGGATCTAAATCTTTCGATATCTAGTGAAAGCGTCCAATCATCCAATTTGGGAATCCAACACAGATCCTTTGCCTTTGTCATTTCGGAAAATCGAGGTATCGAGATGAATGCCATGTTGTTTGCCAAAACGACGTCAAACACTGTACCGCAGTCTAGCTGTCAGCGCCGACTGGCCCGTTGATCTTGGGATTCTCCAAGGGATCCGCTTCTCGGATCACAGTTTCGTATCCGTATCGGAATCTCGTCCTCAACACCTTGTCAAGTACGTCCACCATGACATCTGCGCCAATGAATTTAGGTTGATGCGACATATAGAAGCTACCCTGCAGCTTGTATGGGATCGTTTCCGCCGCCTTGTTGAAGTTGACGCGAGTAAGAGCGAGCAAGGTGAGTAGGGTGCCAATGTCTTCCTTTTCCGGTCCATCGTTGGTAAAGTTTAGCTCCAGGTCGATGTCATAAGTAGCGTAGAGTGCATCAGATTTCGTCAGGTGGATAAACTGACGGCAAGTAAAGGTTAGTTAAGCGTAAACGCGTGAGGATATACGAAGGAGGCAAGCTCACACCAGCAGTGAATGTCATCAAGGCTACAGTATCAAGGTTTTCGATGCCCAGAGAAGCAGGCTTAGGTCTTGTTTCTTCTCCCTCAGCAAGTCGCGCCATCGCATAAGGTCGGAGTAAAATCATAAGGTAGGTACACAAAACCATATAATCTTCTTCCTGGAACACAAAAGCGCCGGCAATTCGAACGTCGACTCTACGAAGCCATCCGTCAACGGGAGGAGTGGGCAGAATTGCAAGAGGCCGACAAGTTCTTCATCACTGGTTTCGCTTTCGGAGTCGTCTTCCTGTTCATCTGCTTCACGGTATCGCGATGAAGACAGCATACCACCTGGTTGAGTTGCGGCTGACTGAGGAGGAGAATGAATGACGATGGTGATTTTGTCAATGCCAAGGAATGTCGGATAGCTCGTAGCCAAATCTAAAGCTCGCCACAGACTCGCCATATGTATCATGCCGTACCCATAATTCTTAAGCAGGTGCACTTCGATTCGAGGCGGACCTTTGTGAGTGACGAGTGCGACCGAAGCTTTCAGGGTGTCGGAAATCGATTTCGAGATGAGAGGTAGAGCTTGGTAACGGTTTAAGGACGGGTCGACGTGCGGTTCGATCATATATCTAATGAGCACAAATTAGCCCTCAGCCCTTGGGCATTTCCCTGTCGTTGACGTAAACATGGCAACTTACCTGATATACTGCGCTCCCGGCGATGCCTTGAAAACTTCCCACTTTGCCTTGATTTCTGCCTGATTGTACCGTGTAGTATCATGATGATATGCTGTCCAATACATGTTGGTCCACAGCGTCTGAAGAGTCGCATCTTTGACAGCGTGCGAGGTTGCATTCAAGTTTGCACAAGTGGCGAATGCATCGGCTTGTATGAGATGGCGAGCAACGACGTCGAGTATTTCACATGGTAGGAAAAGAGTTGGCAGCTCTTCGCAGCGAGAAACAGGGGTCATGGAAGACATATCGATGGCCGAGGAGCTGAGCAATAACGGAGAGGGTGTGGATGTACTGAGTACCGGTCTATGCAGGGCAATGCTGACATTTTGAACGGATCAACCAATCCACTATGAGGAGGTTGTAAATACGAGCAAACAAACGACAGCTTTTGCTTCTTACCCCTGACAGGACACCAGGCCGACTGATTATCGTTTCAGGCCGATGCGACTGAGTCACTTTTTAATGATTCAACTGTCACAGCCATAACGGGTATAGACCAGAGTTGGTATATACGTCTAGCTGGATATAAGGATTCAAGCCGAGTTGGTATTGAATGTCAATGATCAACTATAACACTGACTTCTAATTGACAAGTGCTCGAGGGTAGCTAAGCCTTGAGACTTCTTGTTGAGTTCGAGTAGCTTTGAACTGGTTAGTGAAGGCGAAAGCGTATTGACTATGTCCAGTAAAGGGTGATTTCATAAGGTAAAGGGAGGTCATGTTACAACTGCAGAGAGCTGCTTATATAGCTATCTGCAGGCAGGGCTAGCTAGCTATCTATAGGGAGTTTTACAGTTATCTACAGGGAGTGGTATCGATATTAGGATCATTCTGGTATTGATATCAGAATTATTCTAGTATTGATATCAGGTTTGAGTTGATGTTGGCGGCACGCGGGCGGAAGCAAAGGTGGTACTTTTACATCAACTGTCACAGTCAGTCAGTATAATCGAAAATTATAGACTAGGCGGATGTAAATTGGGATCAATGTCGCGTTGTTGGTATTTAATGTTGAACTGTTTCAAGGCTTCCTGGTACTATGTTTGAAGTCAAAAGGATAGCGATTCCTAAAGATCAAAGTACTTAAAAGGACTTATCGGTTTTCAATGTTGTTATCAAAAATGTTAGACTTGCACAGGGTGATTTTCATAAGTCATAGAAGGGAATAAAGTCGAGTCAGAAGAGCTCGTATTTATACCTTTCTTTACAACGATAAGCAAGCTAAGTAAGATAAGTAAATATTACAACGTTCACGGTAGCGGCGTTGAGTTGTTGGCGAAAAATGAAGTAGTTGGTGAAAAGTCGATAAGTTGGTGAAAAGTAAGGAAGTTGGTGAAAAATAAGGAAGTTGGTGAAAAGCAAAAAGTGGAAGGCGCGGTACTATTACAGTTCCTCCTCCCCGGTTCGAAGTGACGACCTCGTCACTTACATGTAGTGGGACCAAATGTAGGCAAGGTTCGTCAGGGTGCATCCATCTGATGGTGTCCTGGTCGGACGACGACAGTCGTTGGTGGAGGAACTCTCGAAGTGAACCATGCATACCGTGAAGAATCAAGTACCTCTTGATGTTTCCAACCATCCTTTCATCTTCCTTCCTCCTCTTCCAGTAACCCTTCAACGCGAACGGCACGTCATTGATACCGCATTCAGAAATTCCACATTTCCCCTAGCCACCACCGGGTCCCCCACCTTCACCGTGTACACAATATCCCCGTTCAGCACGTAGACGTCGTGACGCGAGATTTCCCGAGCCTTGATGGAGGGTTTGGCGTATTTGTAAAGGCAGAAGAATCCATCCCTAACTTTCCCTCGTCCTCCGTTCTTCTTCGCCATCGCGACGCGTTCTGCCACGAAGATCCTCTGTTCCTCGAGTGTGGCGAGCCTTTGGAAGGAGAAAGAGCCTCCAGCAGGGCGAGCGGTGTGCTCGGGTCGAGCGGGTGCAATCTCGATCGGGGAGAAGGCAGCGGGGACCCCACGTTGAAAAATGGTTACTGCTGAGTGAAGGGTAAAGAGTGTACTGGCGAGCGGATTGAACCGAAAGTTGGCCAAAGGCCAAGGTGTTGTCCGTAATAGGGTCCATTTTGAGTCTTGAGTAGGTAACATATGATGTGAAGAAGTTGTTCTGGCGACTAATCAGAGGAAATAAAGACGGGAAAGCTAGCAGAATGGCTCTGCTATATAGCTAAGTTCTCCTGAGCCAAACTAACCGGCTCCCTAGGCCCCTTCCACGCCAACTCTCGCCGCCATCATCAGCCCCAGCGACACCCCCTCTTCCAACACCACAACCTCCTACCTCAGCACCAGCTCCGGCGACGTTGCCGATTGGGAAATGGACTCGGAGACGGAGGAGTTTATGGAACGGGTGAAACAGGAATGGGAAGAGTACGAGGCACTGGGTTTGTATATGGAGGAGGAAATGGATGCGGTTCTGAAGGAGGAAATGAACCTTTTTCTGTGAGCTGACTTGTATTTTGTCTATCTATACAAACTGAGCCCAAAACCCCTTTTGGCTGCCATGTATACATAGATAGCTCACACCGTACCTAACCCCTAGCCCTAACAAATTCTGAAGCGCTAGGGTCCTGTGTAAAGTCCCGCATAGCTTGGACGAAATGTGGGATATCTCGGGAGCTGAGCAAATGCTGGTTGTTGCTGTATGATAATGCTTGAGCTTTCTGTTTATGGCGTTCCAATTCCCAAGACCATCTACCTGGACCGGCCAGATTACTAGCAGCGCTATTTGCGGCCTGGAGTGCTGTAAGTACCAGCTCGTCCCATATTAAGCCTTGATTCGTCAAGTTGATGTTAGGCGTTGGTGTCACCGATTGGATGTATAAGCTGGGAAACATCATTTGAACCGAGACTCGGGAGCTAAAGCCCAAACGAAAGTTGGGTATGCTGCTGAGCGGCACACGTTTACCCTCGATGCTGGTCGCAATGTGATTCGTTTTGCGAAATGTCGACTTTGGATTAGGAACAGCTCGGATATCTAGTGATCCCGCAAGAGGTATATTGTCGCCGTAAACGATCACCGAGTCGACATCGTAGGTAATAGCCGCAGGCGTGGGCGTTTCCAAACCCGCGCTGGCTTCAGGGGGGAACAGATACTCCCCTGTTTCCTGGAACGGAATTCGTTCGTCAAGAGATTCCCAGCGTGCTTGATCTTGCGGCACGAAACGCCCTCCTGGTGGCAGAGTGGGATTGCGGTCGACTATACGGGTGACATGTGCCGAAAAGAGGTGCTGGACGAGCAAATGCTCATTCTTTCCGAGGGTTTGAGCCACTTGTACAATCATCGTAGGATCTTCCATCACCGAGCTGATTGTCGACAGATACTTATCGATCCAGGCACACTGGTATGATGTCACAAATTGCAGGATCTGCTGATCAGAGGCCCGCTCTTCAAGAGCCGTGCCGCTGCCTTGCGAGGTGTCGAGGTGATCATCGCATCGTACACTGCGAGCCATTGTCGAGTCGTGAGAGGTACGATGTAATGACCGGAAGGGGCGGATTTTGAACATAGAGAACAGGATTCGGATTTTGATTGCTGAGATTCACATTTCTATGCACGGTGCTGTCTATCCGTTGTGTTTGTTGCCGTCTGATGGTTATCTCACTGCGCAGTAACCTTTTCAAGTCTGCGGTATTACTGGGAGGCATGACGGGCTGCAACACATTGCGTCTTGGCGGTTCTAGATCGACCCCTTGATGTTCGGCTACGGCTTCATCCCGCGCTCTTTCCTCTTCGAGGTCGATCTCGCCATACTCTCCATCAGCTTATGTTAGGAAGGTCTGTGATGATCAGAGGTGGTTTGGTATGATATCCAGGTTCAAAGCCACCCACCGTCGGTTTGGCCCATTCTCTGGGGCGTGTTGCTTTGCTGCCGTTCCGTAGAAAGCAACTCATTAGCATCTTGGTTCACCGATAGGCAATCTTGGCGAACGTACAGAACGATTCGATGCTCCAGATCCTGACGGACGGCTGCGGCGTGTCATAGAAGGACGATGCTGGAGGGACAAAGCCATTTAGCGTCTCTGGATCTGTCTGAACCACTATTTAGATAGGACTGACAGAAAATGAGGTCTGTGACGTGCTGGGCGGCGACGTTAGCCCCATGGGCGAAGGCTCCAAGCCAGTGGGAGTCACAGTGCTCAGCAGTAGCATAGTGTGAGGAGGATCCGCAGTCGACCTGGCGCCAACAGTTGAGGGACGTGCAGAATTCTGACCGGAAGACTCTTGGCCAGTGACACCACGGTTGTCATCCAATCGCGGCCTTTTACCTCCAGATCGCATGCCACACTAGATCAATGAATAGCATCCTTGTGTGTTTGAGTATCTAGCGTATGATATCCGTACAACACGCGCAATCTCCCTCGACGCGTTGCAATATCCATTGTTTACTATTTCTTTTGTTACAATTTTTACGTTGGAGGGTCTAATAAATCCCAAACCTCAGCAGCATACTCAGGCATAATTGGTTGACTTGGGCTACTACTCAACCCGCCTTCCATTTTCCGCTTCTTAAGCTGACGAGCTTTGCGTCCCGTCAGAGAAGATCCCTCGCTTTCCTCGCTTTCGCTCTGGCACTGGTTCGCTGCTGCTTTTCGTCTGGGTGCTCGAACATAGGCTGATGGCGCGGACTCAGGGGATTGTGATTGAAACATCAAATGTGTCTTCCTTCTGGGACGAGGGGGGATTGCACGGAGGAAAGGCGTGTATCATTAGTACGGGTACTCCCACCATTCATCGCGGTGTCGGCCTGTCCAAAAGTGAGAATGTCAGTGCTTCGTCACGTTACGTCTTATGGTATAGAAGAAGTGTACCGGCTGTTCTACGTCGACCTGGCTCCCCACCGGATGTTCTTGGTCGACCCCAGTGTCGGCTCCGCTGTGGTCGTGAACAGGTGTCAGACTGCTCGATTCGGAATTCCCATCAGATTCGTCGGTCAGTGGGTCGTCATTGGCTGTAGTCAAGTTTTTTTTCTGCAGCGGCCGCATCCAACTCGATGAGAGCCGGATCCAACTCAAAAGGTTGCTCTGCCTGCTTTTTCGCGAATCCTATATCGCCTTCCTATGTCTAAAGCAACATCAGCTACCGATGACATTTCCACGCAATCGGCAACGTTGTACATACCTTCTCGGGGAACAGTGGCAATCCCCGAAATTGTTCTTTTCCAGGCTCATCTTTGCTGGCGGAGAAGCGTTGTTGGTGAAGCTCCAGATGTATAATCCGCTCCTGCTGTATCCTCGCTTTTTCCTGCAACTTCTTTTCCGCCACTTGCTCGCTTTTGGCCAAGGAACGTGCTCTTTGTCTCAGAAATTTGCTTTGGGACAGATACAATTCGACAGCGTCGTCTAGTGAATTCAAGTCGTACCATCCGGGGGGCAACTCTTTTTTGCCACGGCGGTTGGGCTGCGCCGTTTTCTCTTTACCTTCATTCAAAAAAGCTTGCAAAGTCCGCTCGGAGAGACAGCCAACATTTCGAAGGTTGATTATTAATGCGATAAGCGTTGTTAGGCGTGCTTTGTTTTCCTCCATTACGAAAGCAGGATGGTCTTCCAGCAAATCCAGCATCTCCTCTTCGGCGGCTGAAATGGTCCCACGAATGGTGTCACCTGCACTGTCCGGGTGCCCTCCCTAAACAAGAGCCGACGTCTTAGCATACAACGACAGAAGTGGCGACTGACTTACGATTTCCGGCTCTTCTCCCTTCCCCTCGTCCTTGTCATCTGCAGCGTCCTTAGCCTTCAATACTACAACGGCGAGGAGCGCTCAGAACTGTGTACGGGTCGATGCGAACCCTGCGAGACACTTACTCAAGAAATGTTGTATATCCGAAGCAAGCTTAGTTGTCCGTAGCCCGCGGTCCAAAGACAACGCGTTGCCAGTGGTCTCGTCGAGTGAATTATCCTTATCATTCGTATCGTCGCATGGCGCGGATGGAGGAACCACAGGAGGTTCACCTTCGTCTACTTCTGTTGTGCAGAAGTCTTTGAGCAACCCACCAGCCGTTTCTTCGATAGAGTCATGTAAGGAAGCCGTAGCAAAAATGGCGGTGATGTCGTATAGGGTGGACTTTTGTTGCGAAGCTAGCTTCATGGGCTCGTCCGCGTTACCTGGTGTCTTGAGATAGTGGATGTTGAGAGGTCGCTCCTGACCTCGACGTGCAAACCGTCCTTCGAGCTGATGCTCGTCCGCTGGCGTCGACATTCCGTCCAGCACGATCAATTCGGAGATTCTGGTCAAGTTAAGACCCTCTCCGCCGGCTTCGGAAAGAATCAGTGCATTTGAGTTTAAAACATGTGGTTGCTCCTTGGTCCTCCTATCCCCTCGCAAAGCCCTGATTTCTTTACCCGATATGTCCATTAAGTGCGGGCGAGCTTGTTGGAGCTTTTGTACTATCGCATCCCTTTCTTGTGCAGTGTTGGACCCGGACAATGTAACCGATCCCAGGCCCGCTAGCAGGAGGTGGTACTGCAACACAGGAAACCCGGAGGTCCATTTCTTGAAGATACAAATCTTCCTGCCTTTTTCTATCGGTAACGCGTTGTCTTCTTCCACAATCCCTTTGCACATCTCTATTGTCTTCTTTACTTTGGCAGAAGCACGAATTCCCGTCGTGCCGTCTTGCAGTTTGATAGGTGTGCCTGGATACTGGGCGGACTCGAGAAAAATTGATGCCTGGCGTGTAAAAAGCATCCTTCTGATTAGAAGCTATTCGTGCCGCCCTTGATGGTTCTCCATCCCCATCGTCACTTTCGTCCTGGTCTCCTTCCTCCTCCTCGCTCCCCTCACCTCGAACAGCATCTTCGTTACTAAATCCTGCTCATTCTTGTCTGGGAGCACCCGGTATTTCCCTCGTTCAACCTTGAAAGTGGACAGTACGGGAAGTTTCGCCTTTCCGTCATAGCCCGGTGCCAGATAACCACAAGAAGCAAAAGCGTCGTCGGGATATGTGCATGAATCGCCACCCCGCCTGATTATAGAACAACCGATGTGACGCATAACCTCCGCTAAAGCCAATGCTTCATTGTTCTCATAAGACAGTCGGTAAGCCTTTGACTTCGCCACTAGATCGGCTCGGTCGTCCTCTACTGTCGTGATCTTCCGTTTTGCTCCTTGTTCCAAGAGATCTTGGAAATGCCCTTGGGAATATATGAGAACAGGATCGAGGGTTGCTTCTCTGATGATTTCGTGATCCACGTAAGACGAGGCGCTTTCCGGAGCGACCGGTAGCTCGACATGGCGATACCAGTCTTCTGGACCAAGGGACGGGAGAACAGCGTTGCGATATTGACGCCTAGAAGTGTCCGATTGCTTGAGCCTGTTTGCCATTGAGTCCCAGACCTTTGTCAATCCTGAATCAGCCCGTGCTGGATGAGCCATTACCTCAAATATATTCACAAGGTCTTGTACGGAATTGGTAATGGCGGTGGCTGACAAGAATAAGCGATTCCTAGAGCGACCCGACAACGACTGAACAGCTGTTGCCTCAATCCTTGTCAGGCAACCACGGGCTTCGTCCACTATCAGACAGGAATAGATGAGGTCGAAAAGACTTATAGACGAATCCTGGTTTAAGTTCGAGGTAAACGAACTCCAGGCTTGGCTAACTACCGGATAAGTCGCACGTATGACAGTCGGTATCGAGTTTTCCGCAGTCTCCTTGGCTATCATATGCAGCATCGGTTGTTTCGCTTCAATTCTGTCATTGATTCCAGTCGGACCCATCGAAAATGAGAGGCATCAATAAACTTCGTCCATTCTGTCTGCCATTGATTGATCACACTTTTGGGTACAACGATCAGCACAGGTGCGACTGAAGTCGCCTTCATAAGGCCCAGAGGTAAGGGCGGTGGTTCATCCATATGCGGATACAATGGTACGATAGGGAATGTCGAGATCTTGTCGGTGTCAGCCGTTGTCAGGCGCAGAGGGTCCACTCGGTCTTTTAGAAACTGTCAATCCTTTCCGAGAATAGGAGGTAATGTCATCGCCTCTACATCATTTTGTTGGCTTGCAAATGTCAGGAGGGATCGCAGATGAAAAAGTCCGGTGATAACCATGAACGCCTGGAGAGTTTTCCCCATTCCGACGGTGTCGTAAACAAATTGGGCAACTCCGTTGCGTGGGCCGTTTGCCCGCGAGTGGCTGGGGAGCATCGTCTTGCCTGACTTGAGTCCGAAAGTCATTCGTTTGTACTGATGAAGACCCTCGTGAGTTCTGAAAGCGGTCTTTTCTCGAGCCTAAGTAAATACTACAACGTTCACGGTAGCGGCGTTGTAGAGTTGGTGAAAAGTCGAGTTATCGGAGAAAGGTCGAGTTTTTTGGTGAAAATCGTTGAAGTTGGTGAAAAGTGACAAAGTTGTAAAAGAAAAAGGCGGAAGGCGCGGTGCTATTACATCAACTGTAACAGCCCCTTCCACGCCAACTCTCGCCGCCATCATCAGCCCCAGCGACACCCCCTCTTCCAACACCACAACCTCCTACCTCAGCACCAGCTCCGGCGACGTCGCCGATTGGGAAATGGACTCGGAGACGGAGGAGTTTATGGAACGGGTGAAACAGGAATGGGAAGAGTACGAGGCACTGGGTTTGTATATGGAGGAGGAAGTGGATGCGGTTCTGAAGGAGGAAATGAACCTTTTTCTGTGAGCTGACTTGTATTTTGTCTATCTATACAAACTGAGCCCAAAACCCCTTTTGGCTGCCATGTATACATAGATAGCTCACACCGTATGATATGAAGATTTGACCGACTTAACGAAACCAGTAACAGTACCCTGAACTTAGGAATCGCTATCCTAAAGTCTTCAGCTAACGGTATCGCTGTTCCATATCCGACTCAACATTCAATACCAACGCGGCTCTTATCCTTTGTATCCGCTCTATCTATAAGCTGATACAAATTTAAGCTTATCTTGCTATAGGTCGTGACATCAACTGTAATAATATTCGCTAAATCTTTTGACTTGTAAATGCACGTCCATTACATTTGTTGCGGGACGCACCTTTGATTTGTGCATGAGTGTCCATATCAATGTGCGTTGATGTGCACACCGATTTCGACATCGCTAGAGTGCCACCCTAATGCAGATTAGCCTGTTGTCTACTCTGCTCAGGTGATGTCTACTTGATGCAGGGAAAAGGTATATAAGCAGCTCAGTTTTCAGTTGTAATTCCCTTTCTCTCTGAACTTGTAATTCACCCGCTATTTGACCAACTTTCGCTCGCTTGCCCAACAAGATCTCGACTTCGACCTAATCTAAGGACTAGCTACCCTTAAGTGATTGACTTAACCTATTCCTCAAATGCTAGTTATCATTATATACCAATGTAGACAGGAATCCTATTTATGACACGTAGAACTTAGAACGTTCGCTCCTGCTTCCGCTCTGACTGAGCTTGGCCGTGACATCTCGTCAACTTGGTAAGGCTGCCATCAGTTAGCAGGGCTACAGCAACGAAAAAGCCTGTATTATACAGTCACCTGTAAACTAGGTTGCTGTCTCCGTGACGATAATGTCGTCCAGATACATATGATAAACTGACTTGGATACTCGAGGGTAGCTGGGTGGAAATCACATTTAGATATGTTGCAACCTAGTTTACCGAATGGGTCCAAAACAACCTACCTACAGAAACCACATATCAAGTCAAGTTTATTTTTTTTACAGCACAAATGATGAATACATAAGGAAATTCACGCTGAGCATGGTATGCCGCCGATGTGATCACCCTCGTTTGCATCCTCAATAACCCTGTCATCATCCTCGACCGTGCTCTCGATCCTTGTACAACTGATGTACAAAGCTCTAGCCTAACTGTTGGAGTAGATATAGGTGCTAACGCGGTGAGAATGAGTCCACCATATTATAGTCTACATCGTTGAATCCTGTCAGCTATTCTGCCAGCACGAGAAGTCAGAGTACGACCGTTGCACTAAGGGAGAGTGCGGCTTGATCATAAGTGAACTAGCGCGACTCAGCCAGGCAATCGTATATAGGGTTCTGAACGCAAGTTATTGGTTTAACGGGTTGAAGTATGAAGCTGTACTGATGGCTGGTCACAGTTTAGCTAGGTCTTTGGTGTTAAATCCTGGACCTCTTCTGAACCTTCGTTCAGATTACTAGGACTTGTCAAAGACAAATGTCCTCTAAGTCCAGATCTAACTAAGATAATTCTCGGAACCACGCAGTTGTTATGTAATGCTCACCTGTCTTAGCGACCTTTACCTTATAACTAAACGTTAGTACTTTTGAAGGATAGCTAAACCTTGATATGATGTCACAAGCGTGAAGTTATTGTTATCGAGTTACTATGTGTCCCTCACCAAAGTTCATGACGGTTGGTTAAATGAACCTTGAAATGGGCTCTCTTATATAGACATAATTTGCCACTGGGTTACAACTAATCACCTCATTCTCCTTGGTGGCGTCTAACGCCACAATCAGTCAACGCGGCTGCTTCTGCTACCTCCCTTGTGTCATAAACAACATCCTTAGTGCAAGTGAGAGCTGATAAGTGCTTATCAGCTTGGAACAGGGCTTATCTGTGCTGTATAATGATGATCGCTGTTGTTTACTGTTGTTCAGTGCTGCTTATAGCTGTTCGATGCTATTATGTGCTGTGCAGTGTTGTTCTGTGTCGGGCAGTGATACTCAGCGTTGTTAAGGGCTGTTTAGTGCTGTTAGCGGCTCAAGGTGGAGGTCATGAGCGGGACTGAGTTGTGCGACTGAGTTGTGTTGGCAGATGGCCGCCGCGCGGAGAGGCCCGTTCAATTAATGTAGCTTTAATTAATGTGATTGTAATTAAAGAAGATAATTGTTTCATTTAGCTCGGCGGCCGAAGTAAGACAGTCGCAAGGCGGAGAGTGAAAATACAAGTAATGACGAAAATTACAAGTACAAATTGTAGTCCTATAACATTTGGGCAACAAAGCTGAATCCCAAGACTATCAAGTGGTGCCGAAAGTAGTCTATTCCAGCGGTCTCTTTGTTTGGGGTTTTCTGATTTATGTAGTTGCTTAAAAAACAAGCTAGAGTTTCGACAGGGAAGCCTACTAGAAGCCTTCTTGGTATGCAATTGTACAAGGGTTGAGGAAGTTCAAAGCAAAGGTACCTTTATAAGGAAAGCGACTCCTTTTCCGCCTTTGGTGCTTGGCCGCGCTGTACAGAGACTACAGTGCGGTCGTTTTGCAGTTGCTGCAACACCCTGCAAACTCCACTAAATGCAATGCAGTATGGCACATTTGTAGCTAGGAGCTCCAACTGTAAGACTCGCCAACATCAGCCTAGTATAATACATTTGCAGTTAGAATCACGGAATACAACGTATAGAAGACTTTTAGCATCTTCATGCTTTGTGATTCACCCTGTGATTTACCTTTGATTCCGTAGTTACCTTGAGTGCGAAACTTACCAGGATTAGCTAACCACCCCTTACACCCACAGTAATCAAGTACAGTTTTAAGTAGGAAGTGTTCATCGTTTGTGCTAGTTCCCATTGCAACGGCAATACTAACCAACTCTGTTGTATAGACCATTTCCCCGCGACAGATTGATCACACTCCCATATTCTCTCTATTCCAGATGGATATCCATTTAATTGCCCAATGACTCAAAGGAACACGCTGAAAATCGAGGCATAGGCTCGAAGAACGCGTTGGTCCTCGCCAAATTTCCTGACATCCCTGCCGTTGACTCCAATCAGTGACAGAAGGCTAGGAATAATACTAAAATTGATTGCGTCTCAGAAGAGCCCTAGCCTAAGCAGATGTGTGAAGCAGTATTACAACAGTTAAAAGGAAGGAGCTCAGAGCCAGTGACGAGAATTTGAACAAAAGAGAGAAATCAAGTGTCTCCATGAAACCTCGCAAGTCCAAATGTGCGCGACCGATCATCATATGATCGGCAAGATCGATGAAAGCAATGGGTAGCCGCCTTTTTGCCCGATTGGGTGAGGTATTAATTTTCTCGGTATTCAATCCATAGAGAAGAATGTTCCACGCTCGATCAGGTAAAACATTGGTGTCTGTCATCCAGAGAATTTTGTCCTCGATCAACAACGCTAAGGTCATGTAAGGAACTTTGATGTGCATTGTACCAGCTTCATTGTCATCCTCGGGGGTGGAAGGGACGCTAATAGCCTCGTCAATTTCGGCTTTACTCATAGTCATCGGGACAACGACTCCAGTTGTACCGTGCTGCACCTCAAAAGGAAGAAAATTCTGACGCATGCAAGAACAATATTTTCAAAATCGGCTTGGAAATTATGCGACGCCCTGAGCAAACTTACAATCCCAGCGATCGTGATTTCCTGGTGGGCATCGATGATTTTGAAATCCAAAGCAGGTTTTAATCCGGTGCCGCTTCTTATTCCCGTTTGAACCAGATAACTTTGAGGGGAAAGAACATCCATATTAGCCAGGAGTATCGAAGTATCGAATATAATTATATACCGCTACTTACGGAAATCGCTCGTTGAGAATGGAAAATGTTTTCAAGTCAAGATAGACTGGCACACTGTCTTGGATCCACTGCCTCCAGGTGAAAACCCGGAGATCGTCGCATCCAAAGGTTGCTAAAAGCGACTTCTTATGTCAGAGTACAAATCTAGCCCAAGGTCCACGAGCAAAACTTACCGTCAGCATGATCATGCGTCAGTACGACAGCTGTAGACAGAACGGTTCACGATTTATGTCAGCCCTGCTTCCATTTTAGTAAGCTTACAACCGACATAACGCACCATCGATTTTTCTCAACTTAATCATCGGGAAGTGATCGACCACAGATCTATTGAACGTCTTGCCGCAGTCAATCAGAACACAACTGAGTATTCAGCTGAGAAGGTCAGCAACGCCACCATTCCTTGGAAGTAGCCAGTTATGGCTCACGTCTGTCTACCATCCGGCCATGTCTTTCTTACCACTGCTGAAGTGTTACCCCTCATGTTCTTGTTTCCACCTGCAGCGATAGCATCTTCTCCGTCCTCGTAAATACTGGAGCAGCACCGACAAGGTGGATTGATAGAGGTCTCGTTACGAGTAAGGCACGCAAGGTTGGGAGTAGTGCAAGAAGGCCCACTCCCAAGAACAATGACTTCTAATTTTTCAGACATGGGGGTTGGTTCGTCAGAGCACAGCAATGCGAAGCGATGGCTGATTTACAGGCATGTATCTCATAAATACACGGCAAGCGTTTGCTCCAGAAAAGGATTACCCTTTCTCCCATATATCTGCTCTAGATTCCCATTCATTCGTTTACTCCTTTGTCCAGCGTCCGCTCGCACTCACAGTAAATCACTTCCTTGCTTCAGTACTTCACGTCATGTCCTTCTTCAAACACTTCACATGGCCCACGCCGAGCGATATCAGGAAGAGGGAGAAAACCTAACAAGGGCAGGTAAGCTAAATAACTAAGATTCTAGATCAGCGAAAAGTATCGAGGCGAAGCAAGATCCCTTTGAAGAGAGCTGGAGTCTCGTTCGAGAAAGGCAAATAGCTGAAGCCTTGTGCAAGAAACGCAAATAGCCGAACAAACAACTCGCAAGAGCAGTCGACTCGGACTTTGGTTAGTAGTGTTGTTACTTTGTTACTTTTTGCTGGAAATAGAAAGCGACATAATTTTCGTCTTTTGTCACTTTGTTCCAATAACGGCACTATTGGAACGAAGTGACAAAGGTAGGTTGTACGCCAATGGAGAGAGCCACAGGATACCATCTAATCCACGTCATTCATGACAAGACTCTGCATCATTAACTGCATATCACACTAACTGCAATGCAGTTCGAAACTTTTGCAGTAAGGAATGGTTCGTTACATACAGCATTACAGAATACTGTATATAGAAGACTTTCAGTTTGTACCATATACTTTTCATGCTTTATGATTGACCCTTTGATTTACCTTTCATTCCGAAGCTACCTTGGTGGCAAGACTCCTCAGGATTACCTACCCTCGTCTTCCACCCAACATAATGACAAGTATCGCCTTAAATAGTCAGTGTACATCGTTTGTGCTACGTATCCATCACAACGGCAGGGCTAATACCTTCCGTAGAATAGTTCACTTGTCCGCGGACCGCGCGGGCCCTTTGCGGCTTCACGCCTCCTACGAAAAGATTCGTCCTCGCATCTTATGATAGTTGTTCCTCCTCCTCAGTCAACCTAGTGATCCTTTCTGCCTCTCACGCCCACTCATTTTCCATTCCTAGCACGTACAGAACACAGACCGCTTTTACCGATTGAGATAGTGTCATGAATATGACAGTCCAGCTTCACTTCAGTGTCGCTCAACTCGAAGTGGACTTCTCCCTTTTATGTCCGTCCTTGATTATCAATCTTTAACACGCTCTTGATCAGTTCCCCGACCAACACGTTGACCGACACGTTGACCAACACGTTGATCAACGCTGCGACGACAGGGTGATCACCATTTCGGCCAAAGCCGAAATCCCTGTCAGAACAAGGTGGCACAACCAATGGTCACACTCTGCCAACAGGTGATCAACATTTGGCCAACAATTGATCACACTTTGCCAAGCCTCCACTTTCGCCACCCTTTTTGCCACCGTTTGCCACTGGAGCTTCCCTAGGGCCCTTGGAGACCCTAGGACCGCCTAGGGACTCAGGGCCTGTCCAGTAGAAAAACCGCGAAAATCAGTTTCTTGAAAACCCCGTTTCAGAAAAATCGGGCTTCTGCTTCAACAAAAAACGCGCAAAAGAAACAAGGTTTTTAGAAACGTGTTTCTCTCACAGTTTCTAGTTCCCTGTCCAGTAATGACGAATGTCCACGAAGTTGATACAGACTCTCCTTTCTCATCTCGATACAGCTAAACAGCTCCTTTCCTTGCAGCATTAGTATCACTCTGAAGGACGGGTCCAATTTCGAGAAAGAACATGCGTTGAGAACTGCTCCTGGAAGTCTATGTATCATACTACATAGAGTACCTTACCAGCTGCGTCTGCCGGAGAGACGTGATATGTAGTGGGTAGGGGGAGACGGAACACTCCTAGCCAAATCAGCAGGACCAAGCTTAATTGACGGGATAACACTCTCTTAAGCATGAATGATGCTAACACCCGAACGATTGTATAAATGACGACCAAGCTGTTGTGATGGCTACTTTGAGCGGTTATTCCCATATTCAAGCAAAGTCGCTTGTTAAGAATCGAGAAACGCGAAACGAGAAGAAACGAAAAGCTGCTTTTTGGAGTTTCTCCATTGCGGGTTTCCAAGAATCGGAATCGCGTCCAGTTGCGAATGCGTTTCTCAGAATCCCGATTATTGAAAGAAACGCAGAAGGCCAAAATGGCAGCAAACGGACACGATTATAAGAACCGCGTTTATTGAGAAACGCGTTTTTTCATTTTGGCTGGGAAAATGTCAATAATCGCGATTCTAGAAACGTCACTGGACAGGCCCTCAGATATTTACATAAGGAGAGCCTTCTGCCTCCTTTTGCCACCCTTTTGTAAATGTCTTTACTCCTTAGAGCAAGATCTTATGTCAAGACTTATATTATACAATCATTAATACAAGTCAAGTGGTCCAATCCCACATTTGTCATAGTCCTTAGCCTTATCCTGTCTTTGAGGCTGGTGTTTGCTATCAAGCCTTCGCCCATCTCTGACAGATAGATAGTTCTGTGCTGCAACTCTCATCTAGTTTCGCCCTGACTTTCCTATCACCACTCTCGCAATGGGGTCATCCGTGCCATTCTTAGCAGCATAAGCCATCCCGTTTGCGTCCGTATCCACGTGTCATTGCCTTTTCCTCCAATAATGCTACGATTCCGCATGGGCATTTGATAAACGGTATATCATTTCGCTGGATGGTACCCATATCGTCGGCTTTAGACCATCGTGCGCTCTGACATTGTAGGGCTCATCTCTCACACCTTCTTCGCGCCATAGTGCCAAAGCGAATACAGTATGCCATTCTGCTTTAGCATACCTGGCACACTGAATTCGAGTCGTGCTCGGCGGTTGTTAAAACATGATGTGAAGCGCTTTGTCTTCTTCGCCAGTTTAGGGATACCGCCTGCGAGCATGGGGTGAAGGCGGGTTCTAGCATTGGCTGGGGGAACTCGTCGCCTGTGAGGTTGGCGTCTGGGTTGCCGCAAGGGGGTTGTTTGCGGGAAGCAATAGCTGCAGATCAATGCTGGCTCTGCTGGCGCTGGGTGATGCTACTGGTACGCCTCCCTGCATAAACCGTCCACAGCTCTCATCACTTCTCGCCCCAAAACACATCATATTCATGTTATTACTCACGCCCGCTTCTGCCATCAAATCCTTTTCTGCGTCCACTCCTTTAGCGAAGGCAACTAATGAGTCAAGATGAATACTCTTCAAGTAAGCAGCTATCTTCTGCCTGGCTTCATCTTGTTTGTTGTTACTCAGCTGGTTCTGGAGTCTAGCTTCGACCGTGATTGGCTGCATAACGGGAATGTTGGGACTGCCTACAGAAGGAGACGCAAGCCGATACATAAATGAGTCTCATTGTCCGCCAATAGGGGTTCAAGGTTGGGTGTTTGTGTTGAAAACCCTGGGGGTGTTGGTGCCGTCTGATTGAGTCCATCGTTGCGTGTGGCCGTTTCTCTTCCTCTGCATCACTATATATCCTTTTCACCATTTTCTTCTTGCTCTTTTGTTTTTAGTATTGTTGAGCATCTTTTCTATCTCTTGCTCCTCCTGTCCATCAGTTTCCATTATCCCTCGCTCAAATATCCTTCTCCGTTTATTGTTTATTTTGTAGCGGCTCATCTAAACGCGTCACAGCGCGACCGGACTCGGCAAAACATCTTCCGCGTTTTCATCTAAGTTACTCGATACTGGCGAGGTTTCGTTGTTTTGTCCGGCATTTTTGATGTTTCTTTCTATCTCTTTATCTTTCCTGGGCTTTTTTGGATCATTTTCTTTTTTAGCCTGAATCACTATCTCTTCCTATTTTACCCTGTACACGACATTCCAATGAACTTTCATTGCATCCTTAGCCGACTGGTTGTCAGCGAGCTCGTTAGCGTATCTCCCAAACGTCGTCGGTTGTGTTTTCGTAACGATGCAGGTACAGAAGTCGTCCTCGACGAGACTCTCGGTGCTCTGTGGTCTTCTCTATCTCCTCCGGGTTGATGTTCCTTCTCTTTCCATCATCAGCTCGGTTGGCGAATCATGCGGGACTCGTATAGAATTCCCTCAAGTATTCGATATCAATGACTGGATGAGCCGTGAACCTGTGGGTAAGTCCAGTTCGTGTGAGGTCAATGAAGCTCGTTTAGTGAGAACGAGAGGTCCGACGTACTTGGCCTTCAGAATTCGTGTTCATTGTCTTCATGAACAGGTTGAATGTATCGAGTGCTCAGCATGATTGAACCACCCGAATTCATGACTCTAGACCTCTCTGGCCTGGATTCTGTCTGCGGTGCTCGAGATATTCGACTGCCTGGTGCCGGTATGCTTCCAATCTCTCGACGGACTCTTCTACTGTCTGTACAGCGACTACGTCTTCCTAGAAACGGATAAAGTGTTTTGGGCTGGTACCCCAAGTCAAGATCGAATGGTGTGTGAAGCTTTTCGAAGCGTATAACATATTGTTATACCCCAACTCAACGGCTGCGAGATGGGCGGTTCAACCGGTTGATCTGGTGTCAATGGAGGATCTGAGCATTTTCTTGAGGGTTCCCATCATTTGTGCAGTCTGCCCGTCCTTTTGAGCGTGGTAAGCGGATGACATCGCGAGTTTGCTGCCGAGTCCCTTGAGGGTAGAACGCTAGAATTTCGAGGTGAATTTCGCGTGCCTGTCAGAGGCCGGACACCATGATTGTTGGCATTCCGTGCACTCGTAATATTCCGTAGAAGCGTCGAGCTGTCTCTGCAGCTAAGTCGGCTTGTCTTGAATGAATGAACTGGGCGCGTTCGTGAACTTGTCCACGACGATCTTTACCATGTTCCACTGGCCTTCTCCTGGTTTCGAAGGGGCGAAGTCCATAATTACTGTATGCCGTCTTCTGGGTGGAGTAAAAAGAGGTCGATGCGGGCCGTGCGATTTGTTGGAGGGCTCTTTGTGCTGAAATGCCAGGCATAATCGTGCGTAGTCCTTGATGTCCTTGGTCATGTGCGGCCAGTAAAGTCACCGGCAAATGGCGTTCGTGGTGGTCCTCGCGATTTCGATGTGTTCGTAGGTGACTGCATTTTGAGGTTCACCTATAATAGTAAGCTGTAGGTCTATCGTTTCTTTGTGTAGGAGTTCGTCTTCTCGACATGCGAATCGGTCGAATTCTGGTTGTGGCGCCGTCGGAAGCGCACGAGTTCAGAACATATTTGAAGTGCTGGTCCTGCGGGCATCCAGCGTTGATGATCTTGATGAAGTCAACTGCCGGCGAAACAGCAAATGCGACGCTGCACCTCGCGAGAGGAAATCGTGAGATAGGGTTAACGTTCGCATGTTTCTTACCCGGTCGGTATTTGGTGTTCACAAACTCCTTGTAGAGCGGTAGTCCTTGCGACCCGAAAACAATTCGTGTGCCGTTGAAGTCGAGTAGCCAATGTAATGCTGAGTGCTCCGTTTGTAAAAGAAGCTACATGTCTTCTAGTTAGCAGTTCAGCTTTCGGACGCACCAGAATTTGTGGCAACACTCGAGCTCGGTGATTGTATAGTTGGTTTCTGCGGGAGTGAGTGAACGAGAAACGAATACGACCGGGTATCCTTGTGCGTCAGCGTCCAGCTGTACGAGAGTTCCGCATCTTGCACAGTAGTGCTTATGCCATCTTGCCTAAGGAAAACACCAATAGGTAAAAATACCACAGTTGGCTGAGGTTTATTTTTGCGCACGGTACCAGCTCCTATGCTCGCCTGGACATCAGGGTCTTGATGGCTAAACAGGAGTTATCATGAATGGAACGGTCCTGTTCCTTGGTCATGAACGTCACCAAACGCACGCGCCGCCATAAGCTTTCCGACTGGCAAGTCCTGTAACGCGTATCGAGTCTTCGGGGAGCACTTCGCGAATCTACCTTTCTTGCTCCACTTCCTGTTGAGACAAAGGATGTTTCAACAGCTTGAAACGATTGTTTGGACACTTGCATTCCCTTCCTACTACAAAGTGAACGCAATCAGTTGATGTGCCTAAGGGCTCTAGGCTCCTGCTTCGCTGTCGTCTCCAACACCCCGGTTCTTCCCTAAAGCTCCCCACATCCGCCATCTTATCCCTATCCTGCTGTAGCACGTGTTTTCTTATCTTCAAAGCTCAACACCCGCGACATATCACCATAACTTCATTTCGCGAGATGAGACACGCCACTTCAACTTTGGTAGCCATTGTAGTATTTCTCAGCACAGGTGCGATAGTGCTTGCCGCAGCCGTAGAGAAGCGTCAAAATGAAGAATGCCTGCAGCGTTTGCACGCTGCCTATGGAAACCCATGGAGAGCAGGCTTGAACGGCGTGCCATGTGCGGCCACGGTAATTACCACCGAGGTAGTATCGACTGAATTCACCATCATTACAACAAAGACCACTATTGAGATTGCTACCCCATCACCGTCGCCTACACTCTCCCCTGGTCCAATACGACCCAAGCAAAGCGATTGCCCTTCGAATGAATTCCGCATTCATCCTGTCTATGACCCAACCTTGTGTTTCAGCGCCACCATCTGGGAGCATGATCATGGTGATGATGTGGAGACCTCTTTAAATTTGTAAGATTGGCGAACTGATACGGCGCTAATTTGAAACCGGTTGACGCTGCATTTCAGGGAAAAATGCGGAGGTGATTCATTTCAGCTTCAACGCTGGACTTTCGACTCGACGGAGGAAACTCTGGCACTTGCGCCCAAAGGATCCACGTCGATCAGGCTTGTAGGCACCCAGTGGTGTGTAGACTCTCATCTCTCTGGTACGTTACGCATCTCGCCTCTAAAGAAGACCTTCTCACCCCGTGGTCGAAGCGTGCTCAATAATATGCCATTGCATCTGTGTACAAAGATCCTGCCGATGGTACAAAGCCATATGTAAGTCAGAGCTTCGAAGGGATTTGTCTGGGGGCAAACTAAACACCGGTTCTACTCCATTACACAGCTAACCAAGTGCAGTGCAGGCGCAGGTAATCTCGTAAGCCACTTGCGAGCTACATGTAGACGTCGAGTGCTCACTAATGTCAGGCATCAATATGCGCAAATCAAGACCCAGCAGTGGTATGTCGAAAGCAACGGACAGCTGCGTCTCGATCATTGCTCAGAGGGTCGCCGTGAGTGGTCTCGTCACAATTGTTGCGTGCGGGGTATGCTCAACAATGGTTGTTTTTGTGCACAGGAACATGCATGAGTACGAGCGATGCGAGCGCGAAGACACAAACGCTGCAACTATGCGACTGCTGGGAGAAGGCAGTGGTACATCAACAGTGGAACATATCCTTGGTATCAAGAAGTGGATTGTAGGGCACTGTACGACATTTACCGATCTTATATGTGTATCGACTTTCGAGAGTGCAGTCTATTTACCTACTTTCGCTCTTGACAGTATCCTTCCAATCTTGTTCCGCTATTCTCTCAACACACAGCAGACATCACACACACTCTTCACGTAAGGACATGAGCCATTATGCGGTACCGTCATCAAGACCAGCCAAAAGGCTGACTTGAACGGCCGTGTGAAGTCCCAACGATACTCTCAAGCGCACTAACGCTGATTCGATTCGCGCAAGATTTGAGCTTAGATGCCGAATAGCTCCAGCATGCAGACTTAGCAAAATGTTATCTGATATTCGTGCTTGGGGAACTAGCTTTCCTCGACAGTACATGTGGAATACACCAATCACTGGCCGACTCTCATTGAAAGGATGAGCGAATTTGATTCAAGTTGAAACCTAGCTATCGTAAATCTCCATCAAGTGCGCAATTCCTGAGTTTGTCTAGAGTACAAGCCATAGCTAGAAGGCTGATCGATGTGGCTGTATTTAATCTGAAGCACGGGCTTTCAGACTGCAACGATGTTTCTACAGACGGAGTCGTATTACCGATCACGATTCACAATCTGATTGTTCACCAGGTTGCGCGATTGACCAATGTTTACGCAATTGCTGCCAAATTTTGTTAAAGGATTGCAGAGGTTGATTGATCGTTTGTTGCCAGACTTTGACCAGTTGCTGGCCAAAATGTTGCACGAAAAGCATATACACGGAAACGGAGATCTAGTGGTAGTAACAGCATAGCGAGTCCGCGAGAGACCTGTAAGTTATCTACATTTTACCCTTTTGTCCTTTTGGCTTATTCCCACTTGTTCAGTTCTCCTATATCGTTTGCCACCATGTAATAGTAGTTAGATTCGTTGGTGATTTATGAGCATCTGTTCCGAGGCTGGTAACTGGTCAGTACTTTTGTGAGTTTGTCACTTTGTACTGCAAATGGCAAATTGACATAGTTTTCGATGTTACGTTGTCGCTTTTCACTTTGTGCCATTTATGGAACGAAGTGGCAAAGGTAAGTTGAACGCCAAGGTCTTCTTAGGAGCCCTTGAGCAGGGTTAGCTTTGCCAGCCATTCCGACGTCTATATAGGGAAGGCCTATTTGTAGTAAGTTTTTCTACTATGATTTTATGAAACACGCTTTTCCTCCCTAGCTCTCCAAGAAGCGCCTTCTTGACTGCACTAACTACAACTTGAGATAATACCTTTAGATTAGCTCACATCAGCGGTCTTATATATTATCTTGTGAGTCAGCCATTTACCTGATAGACATCAGTAGTTGTGAAGGACAATCCTTTCAGACTGGTCCCACTTGCAGACCTTGTACTGTTTTAGTTAGTATATTAAATTATATACTCTCTGAATACAACGTTACTTTGGCACTTTCTCAGACCGCGACAGACAGGCGCATAGCTCATTAACTGACACTATTCTGTGCACTTGCTGCTCACAGTCCATTCCTTTCTTTTCTCGAGTCCTGTAGTCACAAAGGAGACACCGATCTCCCTGAAACTGTCATCTAGAGGCCTGTGTGAGTTCCTATCAACACATCATAGCTATATAGCTAGCCTCAGTGGGAGCGATCGAAGAGGGGAGTTGGTCTATCTATTTTGAAAAGTGCCTTCATTCCCTGATATCTCTCAACTAACGCCCTATTCGATTATCGCCCTTCAATCACACAAGCTTAATGCGGACGCGAACTTGTCGTTCCCCATATCGAGTAATGAGATCCGCCTTTCTGGTCTCGCTGAGCATCGCGATTGCGATCGCCCAATGGAAGGTATCGCAAGCAAGGCCAATGTCGAAGCGTCAGGAATGCCTCAATCTGATGAGAGACGCCGATGGCAATGAATGGAGAGCCGATAGAAACGGTATTGCGTGTCCTTCCACCATCACCGAGATTGAAGTAAGGTCGACTACAGATATCGTCACCGAAACAAAAACTACAATCACAATGACTGAGTCCTTGCCATCACCTTCCATCACCGCCGAGCCGTCGAGACTTCCTCCGTGTATCACATGTGCACACGATGAACCATACCGAATACATCCCCTAAGCGATCCCTCACTGTGTATTAGCGCCTGGATGTTTTCGTACAACAAGAACGCTGACTGTCCCCAGGCGTTTTTGAACATGTAAGCCCTTCCTCGTAGATCCGTCAGTTTTGTCTACTGATAACGCAGTCTCTCAGGAGTGAATGTGGCCGTGAAGCGCAGAAGGAACCTCAGACGTTATTTCCTATTCAAGATTGGATATTCACTGCCACTGAACACATTTCCATCCAAGGTCAGCAGAGGGCAACAACTATTAGACTTTCCGACACTCCATGGTGCATAGACTCCCATGTTCCTGGCAAGTCCTCAATTCTCTTGAAATTTGAATCTGTAACGCGAGAAGGGAGGAGCATCTGACTAGATTTGTTCTGATACTCACATTTGAGCTGTAACAAGTAGGGTTTCAATATGGCACAGAACTGAACGTAAGAGGTTCGATACACTGCAGTCTTCCATGATCCATCTGATATTGCTTTGTCACTTTCCAGCTTTACAGGTGTACCGGTGGTGTTAAATCCGTAAGTTCCCTCGTACATCCTTCACGGATCGACGGGTATCTCTGAAAGAGATTATCAATGCTCTCGCCAGGTGCCAGCTCAGAGGTGGTACTTTGATGACAACAAGCGGCTTCACCTTGGCTCTAGAGCGAGTAAGCGGAGTGCCTACCACCACGAGCCTATACTTCAGAAACAGGCTGATCCAGATACTGTCTGCGCCCAGAAATGTGCGTACATACGGAGAAGAAAACCTCTATGCTACAACTGTGCGAATACGATTCCAATCACGTCAATTGGCAGGATCAGTGGAACATCTCTACAGCGCTAGGATATCGATACGGTGTTGACAATTAACATGGGATGTACACGTTCAGTGGTCTTCATTTCCGACAGGGTTGTTGTAACACGAGCTCAAAAACAACTATCGCGCTTTCCAACTGAGCAACGTAGGCTTTGTCACTCGAATGCTAATCCAATATGCGTACAGACGCACTACATGCTTGATATCCTGTGAAAGGAGGATCTTCCCTTTCATTGGCAGGTGATTTGCAAGTTGCGCCGAGTTTCAGTGTGCATAGGCGATGCTTTCATGGCATTATCTGCTGTTTCACGAGGAGGAGACAATGAACATCATAATCGTGTTTTTGCTTATATATCCTTCTGGTAGGGTTGAGGTTAGGGGTTGAAATGTGACAAAGCAACAATAGTATTCACCACGACTGTTACATGCCAGCCACTTTCTCAAGTTGTAAAACTCCGTGTAGCGTTGCAATGATCATAGTATCATTGTATCAAATGGAGTATTATAGCAACTAAAAACAGTACGAGGTCTGAAGTCCGATCAGTTATCTTTAAGAATTAATTAGGGTTCTTGTTAGTGCAATTAAGAAGGCGCTTCTTAGGAAGCTTAGATAGGCAAACATGCTGGAGCTAGCTGCATTGTAAATTTGGGGCTTGTCTAGCGGAGCGAACGATTTCAAAGCGGTACGGGCGTTGCACACATGATCGGATGCGCCGGTGTCAAACATCGAGATACCAGGAGAGTCGGCGCTCTGGCATGCAGCGGCGAAAACAGAAAGGGGTTATCGCCGCTCCTCTACGTCAATGTCAAAGGGTTGGCAATAGGTTCAGCAACAGGGCTTGCACCAAACAGAGCTAGCATATCTTCATTCGGCACATCGGCGTATGAAAAGCCGGGCTTTGACCCTTTCCAGATGTTTTTTGGCAGGCTAGGAGAACCTCCGTCGGTTGCCCGTTTAGCTTGGTGATCCCCGTTGGTGTGGCGGTTCTTTCCGCAGTTCCAGCAGATCCTGGAACTATTAAAGGAACCAGGGTTGGCCTTGGATTCCCGGTAAGCATCGTGACTCCAAGCAGCTGTACCCTGTCCCGTTCCCGCTTGACGTCCGTAATATGTAAATTGTATAGATCGCCCAATGCATCGAATGTCTGGGTTGTAGCATTGTCGTCCATGTCGGCGCTGCTCATACGCCATTCTGACTTGACCTAACCCTAACCCTAAGAATAGTACGTCACTTATGTATTCATATGACGTACTCAATGCATATCAATTTACAGGGTCGTAGCTCAAGCCGTTGGTCAGCAATTACTGCACCAATTTTCCAGTGTATACTCCTCCTCTACCCGGACTTGCACCGTCTCTGACCAAGAACCACTTATCGCAACCAATCATATTTTATATCTTTAGAAAGTACTCGTTTGTAGCTTTCAGGTGGTACCAGAAGTGCATTTCTATCTATAGTATAAGTCTTGGTCACCCTGAGCTTTCCACAACCATATCCTTCACCTCCCTCCCGAGACTGTAACAACTATAAGTCCGGACTCAGAGTAGCTAGAGCGTTCATTCCGGGCATTCCTGACTCGTTACGATGTATACTAACTAGTCTATAGTCTTTTCCCAGCCCTGCATTATGTATAGAGGCAAGTAACCGGATCACAGCTCGTGATCGAGTCAACCGTGAAAACTGATTTCTGCTATACATACAAGCAAATAACTCGCGCCCTATGAAATCTAACATAGACTTCCTTTTTGATCCTGGTCTTTCACACTATGATCTAAGTACATGAGCAAGCTCAAGCTCGAAGTCCTACTCCTTGGCCTCGACCTAGCTCATCACAAGTGCACGTTTTGCGCAAAAGGCGCGCTTGTCAGAAAAAAAACTAACACCATGCATGCAAGCGAAATACTGGTTCATTATGACATCTAACCTCGAACTTCTTTCTGATCCCGGCCATTTACACCATGACATATCCCCTCCAGCGAATTCCAGCATCACCTCCCATTCATTCACCTCGCTTTAGCTCACCACAGGTACTCATACCATATTCTTTGCGATCATGAAGAAACTTCATTGCAACTACCGACGCCTTCTTGTGATCCTCCTCGGCACCTCACTTTCTTCCTCCTCAGACGGCGCTCGCCTTACCCTCTTCCCTTTCCCAGCCCCGGCTACCTGTTCTCCTGCTCCTTCCACTTGCCCAAACACCACCTCCACCACCCTCCTTTCAGTTGTCACCTACCCAGTCTTCCGGGGTCGGCCCATTCCTCGCCCAACCGCTTGTTGTACCGGGCGACACTTAATCAACGGGTCGCCAGGAAAGCGCTTCCGCTTATCTGGGTTCAACCCGTCATGAAGGCGGTCGATTTCTTGTTTGCTAACATTGTCTCGTCGGAGAGACGACTTTTGGCAGCAGACGCAGCGATCAGACATCTCTATCTTATTTAATTCACCTCAGTGTTAAGCACACGCCCCTTACCTGAAGTTGTAGTAGGCATGGCTCAGCAACTCATAAAAGCGTAATAAACTCGAGTTCTGTTCGTCCGTCCGCCCGTTAATCGTCGTTGTCGGTCCGGTATAGGTTCGCCAAGCGATCTCATTGAGACCGTGCCATAAGACACTCCGAGTTCTTCTACTTCATCCAAAGGCCAGCAGACATTACTCACTATCAATGCCCCGGGGTTTCTCGTCTTTCTCCATCCACGAATTATAATAACGGAATTCTTCTTGATACACCTGCAACTCAATCGGAGGAACAGGTAACGTATCCTTTGCAGAGACCGGTTTGAGAGGTCTAACCGGTGCAGGCTTCTAGATAGCGGCCATTACACCTGCCGACAAGTTGGGATGCTCGACCGAGTGGGTCCATGAGATGTAGCTGTCTTGTCCGGTGAATTTCGTAATAGTGGAACTCATAGTGATGTTTTGGGTGGAGTAATCCAATAGACGAGTGTGTCAGCAATCAGGTAAAGCAAACCTGGGCTTATAACCTGTTGCATCACGCAAGAGTAAATCAGATGCTCATAACATGAAATCAACTGATCTAGGGACTTACCTGTTGAATTGAGCAAGAGAAAACAAAATGCTTAACTCAACCAGGTAGTTTCAGGTGTACATCATAACTATTCTACTTCTATATACCTAGTTCAAGCTTATTAGTTCACTAATATGTGCGTTTCCTGACGCCCTCCCTGTGCTAGAGTGCGCCCGAACTAAATGACACGTGCGCCAGCTCGTGCGCCCGTGATCGTAATGGCACTGAAACACTAACATGCATCCAAGAGTGTCACTTCAGTGTTTGATGTCGCAAATGTTATCGTCGCCATTAGATCTCGCTCGTTCACCAGTGCGCACAATACTGGCTGGTTTGACTCCATGATTCCTAGCTCAATATAACCGTCAGCCAAGCAGCTGTTATTAACGACTTGCCGGCCATGGTCCAGGGAATTCGAGCTGTTCAATCGTTACTAGGTCGGTCGGTACCAATCAAGTTGCCGCTGCGGCGGTCCATCTTGTCCCTATCTGCATCGGTCGTTAAAAGTCCGACAATATGCATCTCTCCTCTACGCCCGCAACACCAACGGTTATCGACAGCGAGTCACGTAAAGGTCCTCGAAGACGAAAAAGGAGACAATCAAACACCTTCCGAATCACTATTGCGAGAACTGCCCAGTAATGCAGCTACCAGTATAGGCGAGCGCTTACCGTCATGGCTGAGGCCTTATCAAGTTCAAGTTATCGTGGAGTGTATGAAAGCTTTGGATAGCGGTTTGCAGCGGATAGGAGTCAGTTCTCCTACAGGAAGCGGGAAGACGGTGATGTTGCAAGTATCATACCTCCTATCCTAAATTGTGTGCGCTAAATCATGTGAATATCGCAGCACGCATCTCATACCTCTGTTGTTAGAAAGAGGATCGTTCCAAGGCGGAAGTGTGTTGATACTTGTTGGCAATATCGGTATGTCTCCTTTCCTGTTGCAACGTCGGGTCATCGGTCAAGCTGATCTAGTATTGCAGAACTCGCTCGACAGGCGTACCAAACCGTCAAATCGTCGTTCCCAAATTACACCGTTGAACTGGAACAAGGGGCATCGACCGCGACTGGTTCCGCTGATGTGTGAGTATGCGGCTTCAGTTGATGTACGCTCAGCGTACTGACATGCAGATGATGTAGCACAATAGCAACGTATCAGACATTACGCCAGGATTCCAGACTAGCGAAATTCAATCCAGCAATATTCAAGGGGATCATTGTGGATGAAGCACATCATGCAGCTGCACCAAGGTCCGTCCGTGCGCCCTGAACAAGTGCATGTTAGCTGATGCGTGAGATTCATAGTTACATCAAGCTATTATCCTACTTCAATGCCGGCGTAAAGTCTATCGAGAACGGCAACCAGACCCCATCCTCCGTACCCACTGCCGACCAGCCAAGCGTGCCCATCATCGGTTTCACCGCTACCTTTTCGCGGCACGACCAACTCGCTCTCTCCCGCGTTTTCCAGGAAATCGTATATCACCAAGACGTCATCGATATGTTGGAAGCCGGCTGGCTCTCTCCAGCTCGATTCACGACTGTTCGTGCCGACCTGAAGTTGTCCAAATTCGGTATTAGTAGCTCGACAGATGATTACTCGGCCACTTCGCTGGCCGAGGTGATGAATACGCCTGCGATGAATGATCTTATCGTTCGCATTTACCTGGACCGAGCTGGTAGGCGCATGAATCTTTTGACATGAAGGGGCGTTATATCTGAAACGCTTGCCTTAGCTGACAGGAAATCCACTCTGATCTTCTGCGTCGACCTGGATCATGTTGCGGATATGACTGCAGCTTTCAGACGTGCTGGAGTGGACGCGCGTTTCGTAACAGGAAACACAAAAGAGTCGCAACGAAAAGCTTTGGTAGAGGGTTTCAAGGCCGGTCAATTTCCTGTGATGGTGAATTGTCAGCTCTTCACAGAGGGCACAGACATTCCGAATGTGGGTAGCATTCTTTGCTCTATGGTGCTGGATATGTTCTGACCTGTGCGTTTTGTGTTGCAGATCGATTGTATCGTTGTTGCTCGGCCGACCCGCTCCAGGAATCTATTCAGTCAGATGGTGGGTCAATCGGTTAGACCTCAAGATCGTATGTTCTAACAACCAATGCGTTTGCCACTTCTGTTTCCTCCCTTCAGATCGGTAGAGGGCTCCGAAATTTTCCCGGTAAAGAGGATTGCCGAATCATCGATTTGGCGGATAATGTGAAAAAGGTTGGAGGATTGATAACCGGGCCCACGCTGTTTGGGCTCGACACGGACACAGCGGTTGATGGTAAGCGAACCAGCGAATAAAATGTACATTTTCCCATCGTTCCCGACTGACACGCCCCCGTCTGTAGATGCGACCGTCACTACATTGAAGAAGTTGGCGCGAGAAAGAGAAGAGGTTGAAGAACAGGAATCGGAACCTGAATTGGACGGACAGGTGTCGGGCGATGTCTCGTATCAGGAAGATGATGACCCATTCCGTCTAGACAATCCATCATCGAAGAGCGCCCGCGTGAAATCCAAGTACGCTTGGGTAAGTTGATTTCGTGCTTGAACATGTTTAACGTCTTGCAATTGCTAACCTGTCGGTTTGCAGGTATCCTGTGGCGACAACAAATACGTGCTAGATGCATTCAATTCGGAATACTACTCGATTGTCCGCGAGAACGGAATGTTTCTCATCCGTCATACATTTCAATTGCCAAAAGAAATGGCTAAGGAGGGCAAGAAGTTCTCCCCCTTTCGTAAGCCAACAACTTATGGACGGGCGGAAACGCTGGAAGCTGCCTTCCGGGCTGGAGACGCTTTGGTGGATAAGATGGTGCCAAGGCCGCGTGCATCCAGGTAAGTGATCGTATTTCAGTCGTCGCTCAGAGCGCTGAAATCCTGTTTCTGGCAGCTTGACACACTGGGCTTCTTGGAGACGCAAACCTGCTTCGCCAGCACAACTAAAGTGGCTCGAAAAAATGTTAGAGAAGGGGATTGCGAATGAGACAATGTACCCTGTCAGTACCAATCGGGACGAAGATGTGGATGATGGTCCTCTCCAGCGGACTTGTGGACAAGTAAGTGCATCCAAAAGTTCCCGTGTTGCACGGTCTAACATGGTTGTTATTCATGACTTTAGGTGACAGCGATATTGTAAGTGGATACGGCGTACAGCGCTCAGCATAAATTGACAAGGAAAATCGGTGTGCTCTTTCCAGGACTGCGATCAAGCACGGTGCCAAGGTAAATAGACCTGACTCTGACGCAGCGACAGTAACTGGCAAGTAACTAACGCGAAATTTGTTCGTGGTCAAAGGGTCGATACGAAAAAGGCTTCAAGAAGAATGAGCAAGCGGAGAAAATCAGGGCAAAGGAAGCCAGGCGTCAAGCATCTCAAACGGTCAAAGTCGGACCTCTAGGGCAATGAGATCTAGAGGTTGACGCGCGGGCGTCGGAAACATCAGTAAACGCCCAGTGCATCAACATGAACAATGACTATGAGCAACGCGACAGCAGAATTTACAAAATCACAAAATCATGAAGTGGTCTCGGTGTATAGAAAAGTACAAAGGTCGCATGACACCAACAAGGTCACATAAAGAGTGGCAGCATTTTATCAAACTTAGTCGCGGTCGACATGAGGATGGAGAGGAGGATTTTTGGGGTCTTCGGAAAGTTTGACTGTAGCCTTCGTGATGACCCATTCTTGGTTGTCATTCGCGCCATTCAGATCACATTCCCACATTTGCAAGGCGCGAGCATCGAAATTCCCCTGTACGATATCCAAGCAAGTCTCTGTGATGAGAGATGATTTAGCGGGGACCCACATGACACCTGCTCGGTGAATACATACTGTTTCCGCTGGCAGGGTCCCGCATCTGCAGCTGGTCGTATTCGCCGATGTACCAGTCCTGTTGTGCCCACTAGATGTCGAATCGAAATTTAGAACAAAGGCTCCGGTCGTCCGGGCTTCTACTCACAGGATTAGCCGCGTCAGAACAGTTGTACAACTACGCGCGGAAGCGAATGCAAGAAGACATGTCATTAGAACACACTGCGCAGGTCACTGTCTCTATCGCAGCATTACGTCTTCAACAAACGTACATGAGGTAACCATCCGTTCCCCGGAGCTATACGAACGCGGATGAAGGTCAGATTCACGTTGATCGAGGCGAACAATCTAAACCTCTTCTTGCTGACTTACTGGAAGAAGTGGTGTCTAGACACCAGATGGAATCCTCAAGCCTCAACAAGGTAGGTCCATTGAGCGATCCATCACTTATGTCGCCTTTGACGGTTTGAAGGTTCCAGTTTCGCGCTAGTTCACGCCAGTCGCATGGCTCCCTACGTTGTGTTGCGGTGGTCAGTACGATAATCAACTTTTAGAAGAGGGGGACACTCACAAATGAACCAGTTTTGATCCATCCACTTTGTTGTCAATATCAATCGCAACAGCTACACAAAGTGATGTATCGTTTTTGGGATGAATCTGATATAGCGTAGAATCCGAGCAGGCGTCGTTGTCAGACGTTTTGGCCGGAGGTTCCTTCGAGCAGGTTTCACAAAGGCCTTCTCCGTCGGCTGGGTAAGTCGTCTCCCCCGTGTTCTTGTAAGGCGCAGTGGAATCGTCGACAAATTCGTCATCGCCGTTTCTGCCGCAAGAAGTGCCGTCGTCGCCACAAGGAAGGGCAGCACCTAGAGTAGACTGTGCGAGTAGCAAGCCAGACATGGCACAGAGCGCGGTGATGGAGAACTTCATTTCTGTGATGTTTGTGAGTGGGGGTATTGACGTTGTACGACGAAGCAGTACTTCGAGGTCGAATAGACAAATGAGTGTAAGATTTGCAAAAGCAAGTTGAGTTAAGTAGGGAGTTTTTCGGTGATAAGAGTCTGTGTATCTGTAGATAGAGATACTCATTCAGTAGATTAGGTACCAAAGAGCTGTAATTTATACTTGCTGGGACATGGCGAGTGTCGTTGTCGCTGCGCCATGTTTCGAGCGCGCCTAGTTTTGAATCCTTTGACCTTCCAGGGTTTCGAAGGGACAAGGGGTTGTCAAGAAAGGAAGTTGCAACGTACGGATATCGACCCAAAGGTAAGCGATGGACATTTGATCCGAATCAATGATGCGTAGATAATACAACTGGTTTCATGCTATTGCCGAAGATAATGGAGGGTGTCTTGGCGAATCTTTGGTGGGCATTTATCGTTTCATGTGCGGAAAGTCGCGCCTGAGACCCCGATACAGAAGTTTAGCAAAGTGAACGCCTCTGATAAGCTTTCCACGTGACGTGCACTCACCGGGTAAGCAATAAACCTTTCAGCCCCCTAATCTCCTTCTTGATATCATCCACCGAAACCTGTTCACCTTCCTCCTTTGAACCATCCGATACTTCACCAACCTTTGCTCCAGCTTTCCCCAAATTCTGGCTCAACGTATCCAGCCCGACACTTGAGCCGTATGCACCTACTCCGCGCGACCTCGTTGCGAACTGAAAGGCCTGGGAGTTTAGCTGCGATGTGAAAGCCGATACGGTGGAGAGCAAGGATGTCCGTGTTGTGGACGTTGCATCCATACAAAGCTCCAAATCGTCCAATAATTCTGGTAGTTTCGTAATTCTCGATGGCTGATGAGTGTCCGGGGTGGTGAGAAAAGAGAGGGTGGATAGTTGTTCGCTAGTGGTTTCAGTCTTGTGCGGAACAAGCTGTGACTCGGAATGAGAATTGTCGTCCGGAACTTCCTCTATCAGCAAAGAATCTGCGAGTTTTGCTCCTTTGAGAGAAGAATATGATGCTGCATCGTCTTGTTCTACCTTGTGATTGGCAGTCGTCGTGAGCGAGAGGCTATCTACTTCCGTACGAAGGGTATCATTCGTGGCAGGAACACGATGTCGATATATCTTCTTGTTCGAGCGAATTGCTTTTAGTTTGTGAACTATCGTTTTCATTGCGAAGAGTTGCTGCTCTGTGACCGCTTTCCTGGCTGAAAAGGTGGAATAGAGCAACGGAAGGAGAAATTTCTAGAGCACGGGAGCAGCGTGAGCGATTTGTTGCGACAGTGGGAAACTACCTACCAGTGACCCAAAATGCTGAAAACTGAATGCAAGACTGCACTCACCGACCATACCCCAGCAAACATGCTTCCTACACCCAACGTGATCCCGACAATATAGCTCAAAGTCTTTAGAAAGCTAAGAAAGTTGATAATGGCGCCTGATCTCGTATTCCGGTTACCTAGGGAACCGTCCATCTTGATGGCTCGCTGCAACGCCGTGCGGGAAGGTATGGCGGGAGCCGACATTGTCCACGCCAAACAGGTGGTCGATGAATGTGCAAAAGTACGTTACTGAAAGCCTGAACACAGTTGAATTGCAAAGGTTACCATGCTGTCATTTGCTATCCTCATCGGACTGCTTGCTTGATATTACCCGCGGCTCTTCTTCGATTGCATCACCGGGCGCCGATCGAATGTAGCCGGTCTTCTTCCTTCTTGAAACAGCTAGTCTTTGCTGTTAGCTGTCTTCTTCAACGTCCGACTTTCTGAATCCTGATCAACCGGAAACCATAGGGAGTGCAATGAAAAGGAGTGGATGTAACAAGGCTTTTATGTTTCCAGGCCTTGCATTCGAAAGACGGCTCAAAAGGTGTACAAGTGCTCTCCACCTGTCTTTTTAAGTTTACGCATGTCATATTTGCTCCGCAAGCATGTCGGTACTGGACAGGCAACTCAGCCAATCTCCCGTCAATTCCATTATCAAACTGCCATCATGGGCCTTCGACTACTCGCTTCACCCGAACTATCAATGTCGCCCATATCTATCAGTCGTGGTGCAGACGACAACCTTCTGTCTGTTTCTGTCTTCTTACGCCGACTCGGGCTTCGGTCCGGAGGCCGAAGTAGCGTGATTCTTAAGCCGTAGCCGAGAGTCTCAGCGCTTGGACAGCCGCTCGGACGAGAGCCGATCAATATCGCAATGAGGCATCTCCTGGTTCTTCGGATGACCCGAGAAGTTCCCCGAGATGACCAGCGGTAAACAGAAGGCCTTTCCATCCTGCTCTCCTTTTAAGGGACTTCTCGAGTGAAATTTCGTCGTGACGTCTTCGGCAGGGGATCAAATACGCTGCGTCGTCGGAACCCGGATACCCGCGTCGCCCCCTTCTCGGGACCCTACATCGATTCTATAATCTAATCATCTTCGTATTGAGATGTGGTCCGTCCGATCTCGAATCCTGCAGCAACAGAGCCGCGCCGTCTTCCGGACGAATGTCGCCCGAAACTACTCTTCACAAAGCAGGCCACATCCCAACACCGGTCTTACCGTTGCGCTGACAGCAACCTTGACCGCAACCCTCTGCTACGCCTCCACCTACCTCACATCGTCAACCGCTGCACCCGTCCTTGCAGACAGCGAAACAGCCTCTGACCGGCCAACGGGGCACTATGCAGACGCGACAACCGCCACCAAGAATGTCCAGCAAGAAGTCGACAAGGACGCGCCGCAGTATGCCAGTAAGGAAACGATCAAGAACGTTGTTATCCCAAAGTTACAAGAGCTACTAGCGAAGAAGGATCAAACCAAGGTTAGCGATGATGAAGAGGATCGGCTGGGGCATGCTCAAGCTGCTGGTACACACCACGAGCCCACCAAACCCGACGTTGTGGTGTATGTCGAGAGCACAGAGGATGTTGTCAAAGTTGTCAAGTTGGCGAATCAGTATCGCGTGCCTGTCGTGCCGTTCTCTGGTGAGTTCCATATAGAGGGCAACATCTTCCTCTCGATATGCTGAGTGAATGTACTCTTATAGGTGGAACTAGTCTGGAAGGTCACATCACCGCGCCATATGGAGGTATCTGTGTCGATCTGAGCCGCATGGACAAGGTTCTCGCTGTCAGAGGTAAGTAGTTTTTTCAATGCGATCATCCCTCGCCATCGCTGAACTTGCTCGTCTGGGGGTTTTGCGATCCTGCAGAAGAAGGTACGAAAACTTTCTAGCAAGGCTGCAATTGTAAGAGCTGCGTTACTGACCGAGCGAACGTCCTTCACAGACAGTGACGCGACCGTTCAGCCAGGTGTACCATGGATGGACCTCAACGCAGAACTCGAATCTCGAGGCATAAAGTTGTTCTTGCCCCTCGACCCTGGTCCTGGTAGGTGCGGATGACTGACAAAGAGGGATGTGGCTGACGACAATGACCACTGAACAGGCGCGACTATCGGTGGTATGATTAGTACGGGGTGCAGGTAAGTCGTACAACAAGTCATTTCTAGTTGTCCACCTCTGATAGAACCTGCGATTTGTGTACATTAGCGGAACTAACGCTGTGCGATATGGAACGGCAAAAGCGGAATGGTTTTTGAACATCACGGTTGTTTTGCCAAACGGGGATGTGATCAAGACGAGAAATCGAGCACGGTGAGCTGTCCTCTCTCTCCCTTTAGCTGTTCAAAACTGATGGGGATGGTACTGTTGCGTTTGCACTTTTAGGAAATCGTCTGCCGGGTTCGACACGACAAAGCTGTTTGTCGGTGCAGAGGGAACCTTGGGTATCGTGACCGAAGGTACGTCTCCTCGACATCAGGTCTAGATGACGTTCGGACTAAGACTGTGACGTGATACAGCTACTGTTCGACTCGCCCCGGTTCTGCCGACTACCGTTGCTGTTTGTGGATTCCCCAGTGTCGAGAGAGCTGTGAGCGCTTCGGGGGAGATCATCAACAAGGGTGTGCCGATTCGTGAGTGATCTTCCGCGTATCCCACATGCATTACACCCCTAGCTCGCCAACATAATGACCCTACGGTGCCTCAGAGTGCGTTGAACTGTGCGACAGCGCGATGATGAAGGCCATGAACAAATTCCAAGAGCTACCCATCGCGCTACCCGATGCCGACTCGATCTTCTTCAAATTCCAAGGCAATCCAGGCGCAATGAAGGAAGCACAAGAGATGGTCAAAGAGATCGCGAAGAAATATGGTGGCAAGGAGATGATATTTGCCAAGGATGCAGAGGAAGCAAGGATGTTGTGGGCGGCGAGAAAGAATGCGCATTGGACATTGCTGAATTTGGTGGAGGGTGGGAAGGCTTACTCTACCGGTACGAGTGGAGCGCAGGCTGGATCGTTGGCTCAAAGTTCCGATATACTGATACTTGGTGTTGCTTTAGACGTTTGCGTACCAATTTCGAAACTTCCACAACTCGCGCAGGATACACAGAAAGATCTTGAGGCCAATGGTATTGTGGGACCAATTATAGGGTTAGTAGCAGTGTACGGTCCGCTGGTGATAGGAGATTGACGTCTTTCATTCTTGGCACAGACATGTCGGAGACGGAAACTTCCACTGCGAGTCGACAAGCTTCCTTGTCCTCTTTGGATGTGCGCTGATTCCTGCGAATATGTCCGCGCTCTTTCGACAGGTGGTCTTGTATTCTTGGAAAAGGACTTTGCCAAGGTAGACGCGGCTGCGCATCGGATGGTCAACAGGGCTATTGAGCTCGAAGGTACATGTACGGGTGAACATGGTGTCGGTATTGGTAAAAAGGTAATATCACCTCACACCGGTCCTGCTCGTTCTGATATGCTGACTCCGGACCATCATTGTGTGATAGGGTTACTTGAAGAAGGAGCTGGGAGAGGGTACGGTGGCGCTAATGAAGTTGATCAAGAACACGATCGATCCAAAAGGAATCATGAACCCCGGAAGTAAGTCGTTTCTTGGGATGTGAGGCGTCTCTACGAAATGTGCAAGTATTGACTCGTTGTCACCCCGCAGAACTCTATCCTGATTGAGCAATGAATAAGAAGGTATACAGTACAAAAGAGGCAATTAACATGTATTACAGGAATCTTCGGTACCGAAATAAGAAGGATAGAACAAGATGATTATAATGGTTAGAGAAGTTGGACGGTTAGCCATCGTCTTGGCTTAAGACAGCAAAACGAAGCTTCTATCCATGGGCAGCAGCCGCCTTAACTGTGCAGGTCGGTGGCGTTTCAGGTTTTTCAGGTGGAAGTTGCGCTCGAGTTTCCAATCAAAAGCGCATCCAAATTCAAATATCAACTTCGGTTGCAGTTTTTGTCGATGGTTGCTGATCTTCTCTATATAATCAACTGTTCCTGTTCCTCGTTTTCGTAGTATCCTCCCCGAAATTCGCCTGTCTGTCCAGAGCTCCGCTACGAGATGCTATCAAAGTCGGTGGCACAACACGAAGGCCCAGCACCCGACCGCAATGTCATCAATCAACCTGACATCCTGGACACGATGGTGGATCTCCTGTGGAACGCGAAACTGTATGGAACGATTGTTCTTTTCGCCTCGCTCTCGAAACGGCATCGGGAGCTCGTACAGCCTCGGTTGACGAACCTGAAGAAGCGAATCGTATTAGTATTGGATGATTTCGTCTGGCGCGACAAGTCAAATGACAAGAACATTGAGCGAGTCTGGTTTTCTTTTCTTCGCGCAAAGGGGTATATGCTGACCCTGATCCTCCACATTTTCTTTGGGAAGTATAGGATCATCCAATGCTCGAGCAATAGCGAAATTCCGAGATCAGTTCCTATGGGCCTGAAGCCACAGAAGATCGTCTATCGTGGCCGTGCGGATGAAAGTCTGTTTTGGGTACATCGCAAGCTGTTTCCTACCGTCTCCGACATTCTTATCTTGGAGACGCTCGGCACGAGAATATCGCTTGAGACCCATGAAAACGACAGGTACTTCGACGACGGCAGTGTCGATTGGGGTTCTTCAATTTCGAGATTCAACGATCTCATCCAATCTTTTTGTCCAACTATGCAAGACGATCCCAGCGTAACCTTGAGACTTCGTATGCAAAAGTCTCGTTCGGTACCGGGCTTCGGACGCAGGGGACAACAACACTACAGTCTCCGAGCTTCCAACGATCACGGCTTCACTATTGACCGAGAATTCATCAGCGCGCAAAGAGACCTTACCCAGGAGCTTGCAATAGCAAAGTTGGTACGCAATGACGGTGAAGCTGAACGCGTGGGGTGCAATACAAACATTGACTTTCACTCCCGTGAATGATACAACAGGAATCGTTCAACGCTCTCCCAACATTGGCAAAATTCCAAAACGTTTCCATAGACTGCTACATCGGACTACCAACATTGCTTCCCGGCGACTTCTGCTTTGACGTAGGTGGGCACATGCCACTCGCTTACGAGGACTTATCCGATCAGGTGGAATCGACGGCTATAGCCAGTCTGCTGGATGCGAAATCGACTCTTGTGTTTCGTCTTTTCATATGTCGGGCATGGCGATGTATGGCAAGACAGGAGCGACATGATCCCTCTATACAGCTCAACGGTTGGAATCACAGCAGCGACTATACACACGAAGAAGCCGAAGGTATTGGTAATCAAGCGCGAATTCGATGAGGACTTTGCCCGGTGTGTTCTGAATAATGGTTGTGGAAGGTGTCGCAAGAGCGCGCAGTAGAGGTATCGCGACTGAAGCGCGTATGGCGGGTCGAACCTCTGCTAGCCAGTATTCCGTTCTTAGAATGACTTTGTGTGGAAAGCTTGGCGATACATGTAAAAGTATTTGCCTTTGTACTATGTGGCGATACTTCCTGCTCCTGAAATGGCAAATCTGTGAACATTTATATTGCTCCAGTTTCGTTCGAGCTTCTTGCTGGTCTCGGAGAGAAATTGGCCGTTGCTTTAAAGACGATTAGTTGTGACGCTATCTGAACCGCGATATGATATGACACCACCTTGGCAAACACTGATCAGCTTGCTTGGATTTCTATGCCGTTTCTCTAGAAACTGTGGACGCACGTCCGCTGCCCTATGTAGGACCTCAAAGACTCATGTTTCAAATTTCTATGGATGAGGTTCGTCCGCAGGGAATAAAGTCATGTGATATTGCTCACTACCAGACTGCGAAGGTGTACAAAGGTCCCGAGGGCAGACTGCCATGAATGATCACTGGGTATGCCCCTTCATCTAGCGACGTATGTCCGCTGATGCTCCCTAGTGTGCTGATGACTATGGACCGTCGGTCCGACCTTCCGCGATTTTTAAGTCTGCGCTTTCTTACTGTCAATCAGCTTTTGGTCAGTTACTGTCGGGAGACACCTCCTTGTCAATCTTCCTCCGACGGTACTTCATGACCGAAAAGAGAACGATCCCACCGACCGCAAGCCCCACGATGACCCCTGTATTACAAGAAAAAAAGAGATGAATGTTGAATTCCGGACATTAGCTCGGTATTGATAAATGACTAACCGCCCACAACAATAAAAGTTAACCAATAAGATCGGCACTCATTGAACCCGCACGTGGACATGCTAGCTGAGGTACTGTAGAGCTTCTATTGTTGAGGTCGAGATGCGGAAATGGATCTTAGGCTAGGCCTATTTGAGTTATATGATAGTCCGAAAAACTGGTAGTGCGGGTGTTATTGATGAACACTCGTCAATATTTCGCTTCTCGCCAGTCTTTATAAGGTACTGACCATTGACCAAGAGACTCACTGTGCATGCTTCCGCGGATATATTCAACACTGCGGTACCTTAGAGTCCATTCGTCCTGTCTCAATCAACAGTGTCTTCGGCCACCTTTCGGAAAGCGCCCCAACAGGGCAGCCAATCTGATAAAGGAGCACGCTTTAGGTTTCTGAGTGTACGAGGAATGTTTGAAGGATCTAGACACAAAAGAGGGAAGAGGCAATAAATGTCACCGGAGCCATTCTGATAATTCCTTTCAACCACCACCGATTGTAAACACAGATCTGAGGCGAAACCAACATTCACCGACCGCTGACTTCCGATATTCGACATCCGTTTCGACATCGTTGACGAGTATCATCGGCGCTGCAGATATGATCGTGCAATGCTACATCGTTATCGGAGATGGTGATCTCGGACGCTGCTGGGGTGTTCCGGCTATGGTAGGATTTCTTGGTCGTTTTTTTGACTTGTATTCTGCCGCCGACTTCAGAAGAGTCAGCTACAGCATAGCAGCCCCAAAGGTTGGCTTTTGATATTGGTAGGTAGTAGTGCATTAGCTGTTCGTGTCTCATGTTCAAACAGAAGAAGCTGAAGTGCGTCCGACACCGAAGTGTAGTAAGTGTAGTTGCGAGTAAGGACTAAGGACAGCAAAGACAGTTTATCCGCCTTCACGGCCACCTCCGAGCGAGCAATGTTGGTCATTTCATCGACGATCTACGTAGATAGCTACCTCCATACTGCAGGTATACTGCTTGAAACCTGAACGCACATAGATACAAGCTTCCAGCCAGTCAACCTGATACAGGCCGCCTTCTGGCTCTACTTTATACCCATTGATACTATGGAGGCCTACACCGACCTCGCTACATCCACCTTCCAAGCTGCAGCCGCTGTGCTCGTCGTTTGCGGTGTTGGATACTGCTCTAGTGGAACAGACAGTACTGTCTCCGCATTGGTATGTCGGTCTCACTGTATATGGTTGTTTCATCTGCTCACTCATGCTGTATCGTAGGCGTTGCTACCTCTGAGCAAGAAAGTTCTCCTGCCATGCTTTATTTTTGCTACTTTCGCGACCTCTACGGTCCTTGAATGGAGGTCAATCTGGAAGCGTAGGTAGTCAGTGTCGGTCTCTCGCATTCTCGCTGACAACTCTTCATATGCTTTGTAGTATGGCCTATCGTGATGTTCACGCTGATCCACCATGTCATATCCGTCGCGCTGGGTGTCGGTTTACACCTCGTCGCCAAGTGCCCGGGATGGATGATCGAGTCCATTTCGTTCAACAAGTAGGCTTCTCATATTCCGAAATTCAACTTCGTGGGCTCATTTTTTCGTATACAGCGTCTCGTCCTTTCCTATCTTGCTGTGGTACGCCCTTTACCAGCTTACCAGCTTCAAGGGAGGCGACGTATTGCTCTCGCACCTACGCTGGAGAACGATGGAAACCAATTCGGATATCTTCCTGCGAGGTCTTTCTTATCTTGCAGTAAATCTAGTCGTCACTGAGTTCGCGAGGTGAGTGGCACAAGGCATTTTTCACGCCTCTTCTCGCAACTTGGGGCTACTCGAGCTGATTCCAGGCCGCGTTCTGGTGCATTGTTAGGGCTGTACTATCCTTCGCTACCGGTGTCGTCAAACCCGTCGTAGTCCAGTTAGAAGATATACCTGAAGGTGAAGGAGCAAGCGTACTGGAACACGATGAAGACTCTGCCGAATCCGACGTCGACGAACACCCAGAAGCAACAGAAAGCACCCCGCTGGTTGCCAAACAGTGGACCGGCTCGCCGTACTCTCCTCGTCGGCTCACTGCTCCTCTATCCGCAGTTTCTCCCTTGGCGTTCGCTTCTCTTGCAGGACTTGTTGTTGGCCTAATCCCGGGCGTCAAGCATCGAGTGGCCGACGATACGAGTTCATTTTGGCAGACGTTTGGCGTCGCTATCCTTTTCCTCGGAATGGTGTTCCCGGTAGTGGAAATGCTAGGCATTGGAGCTGGATTGAAGGCGGGCAGCAAGAAAAGGTAGGTCTCACTTCCTTCGCGGTTTGGCACCCTTTCTTGTTGTTCACGCTTTGACAGGCCCGAAGAAAAGGTTCCTCCTACACTGGGCCTGGTATTGACTTTGGCCGCCTGGAAGTACGTTGCATTGCCAGCTGCAATGATCGCGATGGCATATGGATTCCGAAAGAGCCTGCCTACCAAGGTTTTCCTCTATGACCCTGTGTTTGTGCGTCGGTATTCGCTTGACGTTATTCCCATCCATGTCCTGACCATTCTCATTCTACTATAGGCATTCGTCCTTGGAACCATGACTCTCTCGCCTCCTTCCTTCCCCGTCTCTACATCTCCATACCGCACTTCAGTGCATCTCACCACGACCGCTCTGTACTTGATGACCCCTCTCGCAACTTCGGCAGCGATCGCCACAGTCGGCCGTGGAGTCTCGTATGATACCGACTTTGACATCAAACGTGCGCTGAAATCCGCTGCAGGCGGTGGATTGGCTGGGGCAGCAGCCATGGTGTTGCAGGTGCTTGCGCTTATGCCGTTACGGACGATCATGAACTACCAGTACCGGTACGGTGGATCAATCAAAGGTGCTACCAAGAAGCTGTATGATGATGGTGGGTATAAGCGGTACTATGCTGGTCTTGCAGCAGCTCTGTAAGTGGTTCTACTTTGGCTGCATTCGAGACTGCTTTCGTCTAAGTCAATCCGCCATCGTCTTACGTACAAACAGCTTCCAAGGGCCTCTCTCCCGCTTTGGCGATACAGCAGCAAACGCCGGTATCTTTGCCCTTCTCGAATCCCTCACCTGGCCCGTCCTCGTCAAAACTATCGCTGCATCCCTTGCCTCTGCAACTTTCCGAATGCTCCTAACACCGATTGATACACTCAAGACGACACAACAGACGCAAGGTGGCGTTGCTGGGCTTCGGCTGTTGAGGGAACGGATCAAGGAGCATGGCATCTCGTGCTTGTTCTGGGGCGCCTTTGGCACCGCTGGGGCGACGTTCGTTGGACATTGTGAGTGGGAGAGAGAGAGAATACGATAGAGTCGACTGGACTGACATTGATCACTCGGTGCCTGATAGATCCTTGGTTCGGCGTGAGTCTGTGTTGTACTCTACTGGTCTTACTGTATCGCTGATCTGTGCCTGCACAAATAGACTTACAACTACCTTCAAGCCCACCTGCCTGCTTCGCACACCTTAGTTCAACAACTCTTTGTAAGACTCTACCATCTGTCATTATGCTCTCCTTCTAATATTCTTCATCGTGGTTAACGCAGAGACAAGCGTTCATTGGGTTCGCTGCATCAGTCGTTTCTGACACCATCTCCAACAGTCTGCGAGTTATCAAAACATATCGACAGGTGCATGAGCGCGACGTCGGATACAGTACGTTCGGGGAATACTCTCTTACCCACATGCACTTCCACTAACCGACGTCCGTATCTTGATTCTCGGTGTCCAGTCGAAGCTGCGCGAGAAATCATCCGGACCGAAGGCCTACCTGGGCTCTTTGGCCGTGGTTTGCCTACCCGGTTACTCGCCAACGGTATTCAAGGACTTTTGTTCTCGGTTTTATGGAAGCTCTTCTCCGATCTGTAAGTCCGAGCTTTCGTTGGCGGGAGTGCTCAAGGTACTGATATGCTCGAGGTTTATAGGATTGCACAACATGGTGGCAAGGCATGAGCGGTAAACGACCCGTGTGTTAAGGAAACGGTGAAAGATAGTTCGACATCGAATCACGGTCGTTTTTCGTGTCGACTTGTCGCGAGGTTCGCATCTCCAGTACACGGGGTGAGAATGCAAGACTAGATCGGCATGCTTGTAGCTTTTGTATACCACTGTAACCTGCATGTGCCTGTAATAAATAATGTCACATGAAAATGAAACACGGCTGGCGATCGATGCATCATCATTATCTCTTCTCCATTCACCAGGCAAAGCCGCCCAATCCAACCAAGTCCTTCCGCTGAAAGGTTCTTCATCCGTCGCATCCTGCACTTAGCAATAGTACCCGTCAAGATTACCATCGCTTCTTGCCAAACACAGGTCACCGCAACCGATGCCACCCAAATCAACGACGCCGAAGACAAAAGCCAAAACTTCGGAAGAGGGAGGGAAAGGGAAAAGCCGGGCCACCAAAGCGAAGCCAAATAGGGGAGGAGAAGAAGATGACGCTGATATCCCATCCAAGGGTCTATCTGACCAGAAACTGCCACTCCCAGTGTGGCTGAAAACATTCACGGACCGAGGTGTTGATATGCGTCTGGCCATGACGCTGGCAGGCAAGCTGTAAGTCCGCTTCATCACCTTCTACTTCGCAAGTTTAGCTGAAACTCTTGAATCACCCTATACAGATATACGACTATGGGATCCCCTGCCCAATTAGGAAAACTGAATGGTCCGCAATTGATGGAAGTCGGAATCACGGACAAGGATCAAAAACGTGCAATCACCAGTGCGATCCGAGGTCTCAAGCTATCCGTCAAGGACGAATCCTCTCCTTCCGCTTCCTCCTCAACGGCGGCAGGAACAACCATGTCAAAGAAACGGAAATGGCAACAACAGCAGCAAGATGATTTGGTGAATCCGCTGATACCTGGTGATCCCGCGCTGAGGAAAGGAAGAAAAGCTGTTGAATATGATGTTTCGGATTTCGATTTCAAGGAGATACATGATATCGAGGTACGTTCGCGGTAATCGTCACATGCAGTCTGATATACACGCTATGAAAGCCTGTCCACTGATTCTCTCCTATACGATTCACAGGAGATCCGAGCGCAGACGGTCGTCACGAATCGTGCACCGTGTATGACCGCCTGGGCATACATCATTGCCGAAAAAATGGGATTCGACAGGCTCGAAGCACTCAGCCTTGGTAGGCTTCCTCCTCTTCTACCTTCTCATCCACTCATGGCTTTGCTCACTGCTCTGCCCTTCCGCCTGGACATGTGATAGCATCGACATTCACCTCGGTCACTTCAACTCGACATGCGTTAGCCCTGGGAAATATCTATACACCTGAGCAAACGCGGGACGCGCAGTTGGAGATGGATGAGTTGCCACAGCCGTCCGGGTCGGGAAAGAGGGGTAGGTTTTCAGATGGCGGTACGGGTGGTACGGAGGAGGGTGAGCAGACGGGAGGGCACTCGCAGCCTTGGGTGTCAATTATGAAACGAAGGTGCGTTATCTGTTTCACGGGGAGAGCGCGCAGAAAGAAGGTAAACCGGGAATACCTGTCATGTGGGCTGATGCTTCTCTTCGTTTGTGTGCAGGATGTAAGTTGATCGAGCGGGACACACCGTATACCATATACAAGACCGTGCTTAACGTTTATGCGCTGGCCGACTTGTAGTCCAGTCATTCAGCGTGGAGATGGAACATGGCGAGGCGTCCTGAAAGGCATGCCGGTCGAGCCATACCGAGTACGTCCACTCTTGCTCCTCTCCGTGTAAAACAAATCGCGCTTATCTTAGCTTCCCATTCTTCTTTACTACCAGGCTCACTCGTACATCTCCAAGAATTTCAGTCAAGCGACACCATATGTCATCGGCGCACTCCGGATCCTTGCGCAGTCGTATACCGTCGAGCAGCTGCAGGAGCAAGGGTACGGGATGTACGTCTCGTTCCGACCTGATGTGGCCGGGTGGGGCGATCGAGCTGTGCTTTATTGCAGTAATATCATTGATATGATTCCTGAAGAGAAGAGGGATCCTGGGGAGGCTGATGCGGGTGCAGATGGGGAGCGGAAGCCGGATATCATATCGTTTGACGATACGGATGATACGCCACCAGCGGTAATAACGTCGACGGAGCACAAGCCGCTCGTGAACACTGGTCAGGAAGAAGTCAAGATGGAGGATGAAGTACAAGCGGAGCGGGAAGATGCTGCTGAAGTGGAGGAACTGAAACGAGCTGCTCCTGCTACTACCCTAGATGGGGATGGAGAAGGTGTCAAGCTCGAGGTCAAGGAGGAGCAGAATGATGAGGTGATTGATTTGGATAGGGAAGATGTGTTTGAGGGTTTACATGAGGCAGAGTATGATGAGGAGTAGTAATGAATACAATGGATAAGAATGAGATTGCTGTAACGTATATAATGAACAGCGTCTAGTCTTTCGACAAGGAGGACATGGGCAGTAGTGGGGATTGATAGGTGTTCAGCCATCCAACCCACTCGCCTGGCCGGCTCTGTTCCTGCTTAGGTAAGCGCGCTTTGACCCTCGCGCCTTGATTTTGCACGCGCCAGCCCCAGGATCGCTGGATGAGTGGTGCCAAAGGGATGACGCTCGGGATAGGTCAACTTGTATGGAACGCTTTGCAACAAGTTATACAGATAGGCAGGAATCACAGGCTTATTCACCTTTTCATCTTACCGCTTTTCCGCTGCAGAGGTGTTTGTTCTGGGAGTTGATATCGTTCTCGCCGTTACTACCACAGCCGACGCCGTCTTCAAACGCGCCAGGAAAACCCAACAAAAACAAACAACAAACACTCAACCTCCGACCTATTGGCTTCACCCATAGACGGTAGCTACTCCTCTTCATCAACCAGAATGACAACACTTGAACCGCCCGCGCTCGGCGGGCCGATCAGTACCACCCCGTCTGATCCTTCCGGTGGTGGAGTGTCAGCGATCGCGCCGAGTCAGGTCCAAGTGCAGGATGATCCGGATGTGTGGATTGCGCAATTGATGCAGTGCAAGCCGTTGAGTGAGGCAGAGGTGAAGAGGCTGTGTGATAAGGTGAGTCTTTCAGGACGAGGAAGCGAGTGACTGGTTAGCGAAGTGAAGGTCGCGGTGTGACGAAATGACCGTGACTTTGCCCGAGGCTCAAGGCAAGGAATTAGTGTCATACTACGTTGGCATCCAAGTGGAAGGATGCTTCCCATGCGATGCAGGCCGCCTGCGTGTATTCCACCTCATCGAATGCAGCAGCGCGAGCATCAGAGTCTCCTTGCCTCTTCGAGGTCGTCGCAGGACGGCCGAGAATTAGTGTCTTCCTCCATCGAACGCGTCAGCAAGAGCATGGCCCGTCATTGTCTCGCCGCGGCGGTCGCACGATATTCGAGCATGACTACGGTTATCGAGTGCATATCGCACGCGTCTAGATGTGGATCATTGGTCAGCGTCTCCGAGGCGGTTGACGTTGGCATTGGTTGTGTCGGCCGAGTCGTAATGCAGGACGGACAATAGGATTGGTTCTCTCTATGCTGTTACAGCCTGGTCGAGACTCTCCCTTGTTTAAAGCGAGAGTCTTTCGTCTGGTCGGCGATGCTGGCATGAGCCGTCGAAACCTGTCTTGCGAAACCGACAATGTGCAAAGCGTGATTCTTTTCGCATGCTGGCCGTTGCGAAACGCCGGACATGTCTTACTCGGCAGATTGAACGGGTGAAAGAAGGAAAGCTGCCGGTCTCAAGGCTCGATGATTCGATTACCACAGACGCACTTGATCGAGTGTCGAATGTGTTTCGCGCCAGAGACTCTGCCTCTTCCGGAACGTCTTTTCGTCTACGGAGAGCGATGACACAGGGCGGGAATCGTTGGTTTGATGTAATCCAGGAGCCATACCAAGAATGGTTGACGTGGTTGTCGCGCTTCGGTGGTGACGAGAGCGATTACGGTCTTTTTATACCCTGTTGGCTCGAAAACTGATCATCGAGATCTCACCAATTGGTGAATTGTCTCGTATCGTGTAGTTGCAACTGCTTGTCCGCTACTTTTTGCATTGCGGTATCTCGTTTGTCATGCGAAACGCGTTTGCTAATCCCGATCTGCTTCCTCCTCGCAGGCTCGAGAAGTGTTGATGGAGGAATCCAACGTTCAGCCTGTAAAATGCCCCGTCACGGTCTGCGGTGATATTCACGGTCAATTCGTGAGTGCCTTTTTGTAACGCCGCTGTGCGGAACGATGTTCAAACCTCGCACTCCCTGGACGTACAGCACGATCTTTCCGAACTTTTCCGAATCGGCGGCAACTCACCAGACACAAACTATCTCTTCATGGGCGATTACGTCGATCGAGGCTATTATTCCGTGGAAACTGTCACCTTGCTCGTTGCACTCAAACTCCGGTACCGCGACCGTGTTACCATTCTTCGTGGGAACCATGAATCCCGACAAATCACTCAGGTTTACGGGTTCTACGATGAATGTCTGCGCAAGTACGGGAATGCAAACGTGTGGAAGTTCTTCACAGACTTGTTTGATTATTTGCCATTGACGGCATTGATCGATAACCAGGTTCGTCGCGCCCGACACTCCTTTTTCTTCCATGTAATTAACGCACAACCCCTATCCTAGATCTTCTGCTTGCATGGAGGCTTGTCACCCTCGATCGACACGCTCGACCATATCCGCTCTATCGACCGTATACAAGAAGTCCCGCACGAAGGTCCCATGTGTGACTTGCTCTGGTCGGATCCGGACGATCGATGTGGTTGGGGTATAAGTCCACGTGGTGCTGGATATACGTTTGGTCAGGATATCTCCGAGGCGTTTAGTGCGTGTTTTCCGCTTGTCTCGGTCTGCTTTACGTCCGTGCTGATCTTGCGTCGCGCGCAGACCATAATAACGGCCTGACCCTTGTCGCTCGAGCGCATCAGCTGGTAATGGAGGGTTACTCGTGGTCACAGGAACGTAACGTTGTTACCATCTTCTCTGCGCCCAACTACTGTTACCGATGCGGCAATCAAGCGGCTATTCTCGAAGTGGACGATAATTTGAAATACACCTTGTGAGTGGCAACGCACGCTGATCTGGAATGATCCCTGCTCATCTTCTGTTCTGTTTCGCGTAGCCTGCAATTCGATCCGGCGCCTCGAGCTGGTGAACCCCTTGTATCACGACGACCTCCTGACTATGTACGTTCCCTCGCTTTTCCTGAGCCATTCGCTGGGCTGACTTTCGTATTTCTTCACCACAGTTCCTATAGATGACGCCGCACATGACAGATATTGCCACGCCACGTCGTCGAAGTTGTATCCTACTCATTCAAAGAATCCAGTGTCCTAGAAAAAATGCAAGATTGATGAAACGATGAATTAATGCAAATATTAGAGGATCGATGCATAAACCACAGAGAAGGCCGGGCTGTGATTATCTGCAAGCTGTTTTTGGCGTGGGCGATTGCTGATTGACGTGATACGCACAGCTTTACCTCACGCAACCCGCTGACCGTAACCCGAGACTCGCTCCGAAATTGATAAAGTAGCTAATGAATACTGCTCAATTATAGTGAATAACGCGTGAAATTGTATGTTGGCTCTAGACAACATTATAACCTTGGGATCAGCTACAGGCGAGACGACGACATTTTTACATAACAATTACAGCCCAACATGTCGAGCCCTCTCGGCACGCTCTAGAAAATGACTCCTGCCGCTTCTACCTCGACATACGACTTTCCACTAAACTAGACATTCCTCTGCGGCTGATCGCAAGTTCGAGCCGATCCCCTCTAGCAGGCATTCATATGGCTTGACCTATGCTGGATTTCTGGTCCACAGCGTTGTCGAAGTCCGAAAGGGGAAACGAACGAGCTAAGTCGCTGGCTGTACTTGGCAGTTTCTTCCTTCGCACGGTAAATTGAGCTTGAGGAGCGTCGAAGCCAAAGTTGAACTTGGCTAGCTCTTCCACCTCGGGTTTTGCAGCTGGTTTTGCAGGTGGATCCTCCCGGAGGAATTGAGCCTCAGGATTTTCAAAGCCAAAGTCGAAATCATCCATTGCCGTAATGTGTACTGTGTTCGCTTTTTAACATCTGTATTCATCCTCTCTGTTGCCGCCTTTTCTGTTCTGCGGCGAAGATCGTTGAGTCTGACTATTCCAGCACGACTTCGCTTGAGCCACCTAAATAGCTTTGCTCGTGGTTCAGAAAAGAAGTCTGGTTCTCCCGCCTCCTCCGCTTCACTGTCTTGCAAGTACGACTCGGTAGAAGAGTGTCTTCCGGCTGCGCTTCCAGTTGCATTTTCGCCGCGATGCGGGAAGGGAAGAGACGAGACGGATGACGCAGGTGTGTCGGACCTGTCATTATTCCAGTATTTGAAGTCAGAGACCGTGCTGCCCTTCTTGATTTTACTGAAAACCCTGCCTATAAGACTGCCAACACTACTATGAGAACTGCCAACACTACTCTGATGAGAAGACACCGTGTTGGAACCGTCTACACTTGCCCTCCTGTCGTTAACAAGCCTATTCGGCGTGCGTAAAGTCTCCAGCATCGTGGACAAGGTTCTTCTAACTATACGGCGTGCCGCACTCTCACTGATTTCTGCTGGTGTAGTGAGGTTGTCAAGGGGAATGAGAAGCAATTTAAACCCTCTTGAGTAGAGGTATACAAGACAGCTAGTCCCGCCCGACATGAGCGACATGATGTTTTATATAGATATAGAGTGGCGTCTCATATTATCCATCAGTGCCGCGGCTCCTTTCTTCGTTGGTCCCTTCAGGAGCTTCGCCCAGAGGAATGGCCTATTGTTAGCTCCTGTCGATTTGCACAGCCTTTGGTGTCAGAGCCCGAGCTCCTGAGCGTTTGACCAGAAAGGCAGATTCTGACGTCGATGCGATCACCAGAATCGTAGGGAAGCGGAGATAATAGTATATGGGGATCCCAACATGATGTTCTTTCAGCTTCTTCACATTGAATATGGCATGGTAGCGGGCAGAGTATCAAATGCACAACGGTCGTGAGCCATTTGGACGCTGCTTGACACCTGCTTAGCTTAGTCGCATACTCTCATTCGCCTTCGCCTTATTCGATTTCCATGAAACCATCATCTCTGCATTACATTTGCATACTACGGCTCACTATTATCTTTCCCTCATTTCTGTGCCAGCTATGTAGAAGCGTCGTATAGGACCGAATCACAAATTTACCAAACGTGCAAGCAGACCCATCGTTGAAAGCTTTCACCGCTTTCAAAGTTTGGTCGACAGCGGACCCCGCACGTTTGCCCCAATTCAACCATGCCCGGGAAGTGATTCATCCACTTCGTTCCTTCTTATAAGGGTCGAGGTTAAATTTGGAAGGAGCCGGGCTACTGATGGACAGGCGACGAGAGCCTTCACCATTCCGGCCGCATCCTGTCATCTTGCGGGCTGCGGCAGATAGTGGTTGAGATGAACTGAATCGCAAGCCCAGACAATGGGTTCCTTTGAAGATCGAGTTGAAAGCCAGCCTCGTCTTTATCATGCCTGGCGTGAGGCTTGTGAAACAACGATTATTTTACACAAACGACTACAGCCAAACGCTTCGAGCTCTCTCGGCAAGCCTCGGAAGATGGAATTTGAGTCCCGTCCCCTACTAGCGCCTGTGGCATACAACCTTTCCCTACATCATCTTCATTTGGCGTGGATCAAATCCCGTTCTTCGTAAGAAAACTACAAAGCTTGGCCTATTTTCTTTGGGTCTACCTTCCTGTGGTCCCTTTTTCTTTCAGGCCGTGGAATCCTACGTCAGATATTGCCGAAATGCCCTGGGTGGTGCTCAAATTCCTCTTGTCGCGTCGGGCATGAGTTCCTCAGGATCAGGGTGTGCGCTGGCGACAGAAGGCTTCCAATCTTTCCAGGGCGCCTGGCTCGAAATAGGCCTCTCTGGAAACTTGTGGAGGCTTCCTTCGTTCGAGGTGTTGTGGCTCCCGGGGTCAAAACCGTCGTCGCTCATTTCTCCTCCTCCTTCTTCATCTCTGGCTGGCTTGAACTTTTTGGAAGTCTTCCGCTTGTGATTGCTTGTCTTCACTGGATTGTTGGGAGACACATCCTTTCCACCATTGCCCTTCCGCATGGACAAAGACTTCGTTTTCTGTCCCACTGTTTCGCTGAATCCTGACCAGCCGTCCTCATTGATTAACGGGTCAGACCACTTAATTTATTTAAACGATTTAAACCACTTGTTAGATGATGTCGTTGTTGATGTAGGGAGATTCCGAAGACGCCAGTCCAACCCTCGTCGGGTTTCATCAGCACTGTATACGCTTACGAAACTATCTGCTTTCCTGGTCCTGCTGCCGTCCTTGATAGGGGCAGTCTCGTGAGAAGAGGGCGCCCTTGATCGCTTACTTACTACCTTCCATCACGAATGAGGGCATGCTTCTTGCTTTAATGAGACTCAAAGGCTACTGCTGATAAGAGATTTCGATTAGTGTATCTCAAATGCGGACTATCACACAGTGGAATGAAAAGACGGAGGTTTGGCAGGAAGCAATCTACGGTAAATGTCGAGGCGAATGCACGCTCATCGAGTCTAGGCTGCATAATATATGCGCCAACCATACAGAGCTAGGCTCATGGTGACTCCTTTCATTTGTGGTGCCTTTGCGAGGTTCTCTTGAAAGAACCACTCCCGCAAGTATCTCTTAGCGATTTGCACAGCTTTCACTTGCCCCGTTCCTTTGACCCGAAAAGGGGCTATGATATCCGGGAGTCACTCACGCCACGACTGCAAGTCTTTTCTACCCTCGTTCGAGCCAGTGCGCGGTTGATGGGATCCCATAAACTTTTGCAGAAGTGCATGGGCATTCGAGCACTGATGATTCGGCATGCATTCAAAAGTATATGCATGATACATGCTGTTACAAGGCCCTTATCTCGTCAGCTCTTTTTTCGTCAAGTTGCAAGACTGACTTTGTCTGTTGCGTTTGTCGATGCGATACGCGTTTCGCCACTGGGTAGCAGTCCGTGCTTGTATTCCTCTTTGTCCTTGGATGTGATTTTCCCTTACGCCGTTATCGTCATCTGGTTTCCCATGGTATGTTGTGCCGTACCAGAGAGAGGGAGGGAAGGAAGAACAAACTATTAACCCGAAACCGGGTGTACGCCGCTTTCTCAGTCGCATTGTCATTTTGACGCAGCTCGCCAAGTTCCTTGCGTTATAAAACCAAACGAGTTTTACTCCAGCATTCTAGGGTAATGGATGGCGGGTTACACATCGTATCACAACTCCTCTCCGATCCTCAGCAGGTCTTGACTTCATTGGAAGTCGTTACCAACAACAATCCACAGCGAATAGGAACACTCTCGATATCCTTACGTAAGCTCCCAGGAACTCGTATTGCGGCGATATCTGAAATAGGACCGGGTGCGCCCGAACAAAGGACCGTCCATTCATGCGAGGAAAGCAGGGAGATAACAGAAGAAGGGTACAGTTACATGAGTCGTGAGTAGTGCCACTGAACCCTATCCGGCCGGAAACTCGTCAAACCTACATTCCTGACCAGCAACCATGGCAGCTCCACTCTACACCACCTCATCCGGCCGGCTCTTCCACGCCGGTCTTATCCTTATCCCGCTCGTCGGTCTTCCCGCACGAGGGAAGACCCACATCGCACGGTCACTCGAACGTTACCTACGATGGTTGGGCGTAAAGACCCGTGTTTACTCACTGGGAGACTACCGACGGAAGGTTCTTGGTGGTGCCAACAACGTCCCGGACGATTACTTTACCATCGATGCGAAGAGCGAGGAGACGATTGCGCTGAGGAATAGAATCAAGGATGGGATTGAAGATCAGGTCTGGGATTTCTTTGAGCGGCAAGGAGGGCAGGTGGTCATCTACGATGCGAATAACGGGGACAAGAAGAGTAGGAAGGAGTTGTTGGAGAGGTTCGAGGCGAGGGGAGTGCATGTGATCTTCTTAGGTGAGTTTGTGATGTTTGACATCGAAAGATTATCGAGCGGAACGAGACGCAGGAGCATGAGGCCACAAGTGCGAAGGACTCGTCCGAGGTCGTCGGACGACCGAGCGCAATGGCTCTACCTGCAATTGCGAGTCCCAGCGTAGTATCTCTGTGCTTCCTTTCACCGCTGTGGCAGAAGAGCCAAGAGCGGTTGACTGTTCAGCATACTATGAGTGGCTCCGTTGCAGTTGCAGCGGCTCTAAATTCATAAAGGCAACCGTCACTCAGCGCTTCAAGGTTTTCAAACTCGGATTCTACGGGTTATTCTTTCGCACATCGCTAACCTCGTCCCGTTGCCTTTCTAGAATCAATGTGCGACAAGGACGACATCATCGAAGCCAACATCCGAAGCGTCAAGCTGTCCTCACCCGACGTACGTCCTCCCTCTCTTCCTTCTTCCCCTTCTCTACTTCCGCTTCAACAACTCCTCCTAACCCTTCGCCATTCTTAGTATATGCAATGGGACCCAGAAAAGGCCGTAGCGGATTACTGGAAACGTATCAAGCAGCAGGAAGCGGAGTATCAGGAAGTTACGCCTGATGAGGGGCCGTTTATCAAGATTATGAATGTTGGAGAGAAGATTGTTGTGAATCGGATCGAAGGTGCGCGCCTCCACTTGCCTATTATCGGATGAACAGCGCTGATAATGTTTTCTTGGTTCAGGTTATCTTCAAACGAGATGTTGTTTCTACCTGATGAACATCCACAACAGGCACCGCACCATCTACTTTGCCAGAGCAAGTCCTCTCGGCCGCCACTTCCGCAAACACGACACTAACCTATACTTCTTTTCTTTCCCAGTCTGGCCAGTCGCTTATCGAACACTCGTACAAGGCAGACTCGGACCTTTCACCCGCCGGATGGGAGTACGCAGAACGGCTCCGTGCGGCGGTCATTGCGCGTCGAAAGCAGGTTGCAGAAGAGAAAAAGGCTCGCGGGGAGGAATGGAAGGATCGAAAGTTGGTGGTGAGTTTCCCAGTCCGCGCCTTGCATCATGGCGGTTATGGGCTGACTGATGTTTCTCTTTCGGTGGTAGATTTGGACGTCGGCGCGAAGGAGGGCACATCATACTGCTTGGCCGTTTGTGCATTCGGGGTACAAGGTCGTTCAGAAGCCCCAGATGAGCGAGATCAACCCGTGAGTTCCTGGTTCATCATATACGTGCTACATGATACGGCCCTAACGGACTGCACTTTTACTTCTTAGCGGAGTGTGGGATGGCTTGTCTACCGAGGAAGCGAAGGCCATGTACCCGGACGAATGGGAACGGTTCCTTTCGGATCCTTACGCGCATCGTGCTCCTCGAGCAGAGTCGTACCATGATTTGAGCGGTATGTCTTTCCCGTTCTACGCAAGGTAAATCTTACTGATACCGACTTGTCGCTTGCAGTGCGTCTTGAGCCTGTGATTTTCGAGTTGGAGAGACACCAAGAGGACTTGCTCATTATCGGGCATGCGTCCGTCATCCGATGTCTCGTGAGTACGCGTGATTGAGGGAAATCAGAGATGTGTTGGCTGATCCAATTGAATGCTAGTTGGCGTACTTGGTTGGATTACCTCCGAGTGAAGTACCGGCCGTGGAGATCGCACGAGGTGACCTCGTCGAAGTTGTTCCTGCGTCGTACGGTGTCCTTTCTCGAGCCTTTTCATTCTGGTAAGTCTCCGTCTTTCCGCCTTCGCCGCTCTTCAACTTATTTTGATACGTTATGACAGGTCCGGAGAAGGCCGAGGTGACGCCTCAGGAGCCAACTTGTATGAAAACTTTGCCGAAGCAACCGTTGGCAAGGTGAACGACATGGACAATGTGTTGCCACCCGCTGCGGAGGATTTGAGGGAGAAGGCCGAGGCGGAAGAAGAAGAGGAGCGGGCGGCGGCTGCAAAGGAGGCTGGAGCGGGTGGCGAGGCTGTACCTGAAGGAGGAGCAAAGTTGGGCAGGAGCAGTAAGTGTTTCTGGTTGGCGCAAATGTCATCGATTGCTAATGGTACATTGTCGAGCAGTGAGTTTCTTGAAAATCTAGGTAGTCATGGGGAAACTCTGGCGGATCTCTATTCGTCTTTCATCTGTCGAGGTCGTGTAGCATAGGTATGGTTTAGTTGTACGCACGAGAAAAAGTCTATGCGTATAGTATGTTGTATCTTGTCCCGGCGCCTGAAATAGGTTGCTAATGCATTTTCTGCAGATACCTCTTTGAGTATCAGTTGGACGATTCGGAGATGGCGGACGACGATGACCCAGAGCCGAGCTTTTTGTGTCAATCCCTCGCTTCAAAAATCGAAATGTCTATTACACTACTCGGACAAGGCCTTGGAAGTCATAGCTATCCGGAACTCGAGGTACACCTCTTCGAAGAGTACGAATACAGTACGTGCAATGTGGAATGCCTGTGGCGGGCTTTGGATTGGGCTGGCTTTCATCCACTATACAAGCTGCCGATATGTAAAGCTGCCACATCATCCTTTACGTCCATGCAACAAACTCCTTGCCCATGAATCATCCGACGATTGACTTGCGTCATTGCTTTCGAAACTCCAAAGCTATCGTATGCGAAGATACCGAAAGCCAGGCCAGTAGCGAGGAATCTTTTCTGCATAGTTGTGCACGTCAACCAAGCTTGCCAACACCTTCCTCCGACGTTTGCACCCGACACTTCGCCAGGTTCGATCGAACTCCACAGGGAATATTGCTCCGCTTTCGGAAAGGAGGAGTGCGAAATCATCTGGACCTACCCTTTCCATCTTCTTCTACCTCCCGCGACGGCGCAGTTTGATAGTGGCAATGAGATAGGAGTTGTGCACTCATTCTTGGACATTGTGAATGTCGATGCGGACGACATGCGGTGATTGGTACCCCATGGTAAGCAGTGAGTACGCCAACCGTAAAAAAATGTTGAACCTGGCAATCTATTACAGACGCAATCAACAACAACTCGAGCGCATTCACAACAACTCGGGCGCATTCAAGCTGAAACGTCAAAACCCAGCCCAATGTCCCGCTGTCGCGCCATCAGGGGTAAAAGTGAAAAGTGAAAAGGTAGAAAAGGAAAGTTGGGTCGGCAACAAGTTGTTATCATCTACCTTCCTGCTTTCAAAGGCCATTCGTCTCAATTCTTGCAATCAATCTAGAGAAGAGTGAGTCGCCATGATGATAAGCTATGGCGTGAGTGAGGTTGATCTTGTTTTACTGGTGCCATCTCCCACAGGTCGCCGTCAACATGTACTCTACGTCTCCTGTCCTTCCTGTTGAGCTCCTGAATGTCATCGCTCAGCGCTTAATCGACGATAAAGCCTTCGGAACTTGTGCAAGTTTGAATACTACATCACATGCTGTGAACGACGCGACTCTCAAGACCCTCTGGACATACATGTTGTGGATGCCGAGCTCCGGTGATGGTGCATGCGAGTGGAACGGAGAGGAGGCAGAGGCAAAGTGGGCCGTTTTTAGTCCGTCTCCTGGAGCAAAATATATCAGGCAAGCCGTCTTTACAATCTGACGAACTGGGAAGATCCACGCTGACTTGATATGCGTCATCTCGGTATATAATAAAGCCTCAGCTTCACGATTCTTCCCCATGCGACTACGACCCCAACGACATTTTCTCCCGATCCCTTGCGTCGACACTGAAACCGTCGTTAACCATCGCCCATGAAAATGCAGATGGCAACCGACCACTTACAATCCTGCTACATTTGTTCGGAAATGACGAGTACACTATCAATAGTAGTATATCTTGCCTGCGGCAGGCATTTGAATTGGCCGCCGCACTTCCGCCCTTCCAGCAAGCCACTACCAGAGGAGGAAAGCCTCGGATTGAATTCCACGGCCGCGCCATGTCATCGTCGTCCGGGAATGTAACAGCAGCTCAATTTCCCGATGCTCCTTACAATCGAGATTGTGCTGATATACTGGAGACTAAAATGGCGAGTTATGACAGTCATGCAAGTGACGAGTCCAGCGCTATTACTTCAGCCTCTCAACCTGGAACAATCCACCTTTTTCTAAACGCGTCAACCCGATTGGACACAGACGATTTTGTCACTTTCTTGCTTCTACTTCGACCGCATGCATTAGCAATGGTACATGCTGATATTAAGCTGTTCGAGAGAATACGACCCAACGCCTGTTTCATTGTGTGCGATCTGAGTGCCCCAGATATGTTGTTCTTTGCACACATAGTAAGTCGGCTTACGCACACACCATCTCATTTATTAGGCAGAATGGTACTGAAACATTTCGTAACGAGCAGTTTCTCCGTCTTTGCCGCCTTGATCCTCTTTATGCTACATTCGTCATCCTCATCACGCTCGCCAACAACGATTTATGCCGGGAAGATTTACTTGGTCTTACGCTTCCGCTCCGAACTGCATATAAGCACGCCTCGCGAACGATCTGCTATGAACGCCTCGGGTTTTTTCACGTTTTCGACTACCCCCAATCTATACTTGTGGACGCGAAAGTGAACACGGACAGCAAGAGATTGGAAATCTGTGTCGAACATGCGCACACAAAGATTTTCTCCGAAGTGTGTACCCTTGAGGATCCGGAGACTACGGGAAGAGCGGCTTGCCTTGCTTAGAATAGATACGCAGAAGTGGTGGTGGAACTCTCGGCGAAGGAATGTATCGTAATACGAGGCGGTCCATGAACGAAGTTGTAAACGATATCAGAAGGCCCATAAACGTTGAAAATCATGTATATTACTGGCATAACGTAGCATGTCAAGCCACCCGTAGCCTCATGCGTATGATGAGCGAGTATACAGAAACACTGCGTTTTGGTCCCTTCGCAGTCCGGACCATGGTTACTGCTTGGTCCATACACGGCAATTTGTGGAATCGGTGTGAGTCGTTCGGTGGGAATCAAGCGCAGCGCATCTTCCTGAAATGACCAGGAGTCACATATGCTTGGTTTTGGATGAAACTGGTGACAAGATCAATCCCACGATGACGGAAGAGAGCATCTGTGCCAGCCTGATGGATTATGCAAGACAAGACGCGCTGGGTTAGTATATGATGACCCGTAGATTTCCGCTGTAACCGAAAAAAAAACGCCTTGCTTGATCAGCATCATGACTGCTATTGGTGTTCCACCGTCAATATGAGAACTCGTCACGGTGTAATTGATCGCAAAGGATATGTACGATCTCTCAATCCAAGAGGTCCACTTGATCGGATTCAGATGGCACGAGCATTCCTTGACGCTCCTAAATCCACTGTGGTATACTGGGCTTGACATCTATGTTGTACGTACTGGAATTTGCCATCGTCGAGTGAATGTACTCATGGTCAACCCTGATTCATGCGACGATTAATGGATATGATGTCGTAATCTATTCCGCTTATTCCAGCCCTTTTGTCATCTTTGATCGCAAACAAGTAAGCACGACCCATCTGTAAAAAAACAGTTATCCAGCGATCCTAACACTCACACAACTGCGGCACCACCCTTCCAACCTTGCCTAAAGCGCCGCCTTTCCTGCCTCCTCCCCTCGCACAAACGCCAACAACTCCCGCGCCACCCTCTCCGGCACCTCCAACGCACCCCAATGCCCCACATCCCGCATCACCACCCCCTTCCCCCTCCCCTCCGGCACCTGTCCCGCACGTTCCATAACCTCGGCGCTGGAAACCATATAATCCTCCTCCCCACCCAGGATAAACACCTCACACTGGATCCCACCGACGTCCGCTGCCCAACCGGGGTGGGAGGAAAGGTTCCTACATGCCTGAGCATACGCCTCTGCCCGAGTCGTCAGCACGAGATGCTTGATGAATCCCGCTGCCAGGGGTTGTGCTGCGTGCGAGGTAAGGGAGATGGCGGTGCTGCTGACGGCGGAAGAGATTTGGAGGTGGCCTTCCGCGGAGAGGACGGTTGTTGCGCGTTCAGAGAGGGCTGTGCGGTTGGTGGCTGGTAGTTCGAGTGTGGGGGAGAGGAGGACTTTGGGCGTGAAGTATAAGAAGGTGTTAGTCAATATGACGTGGTCAACAGAGGAAACTCGATGTATGGTGTATTCAGGAAGCGTGCGTGGGTTAAACTGGGATGTTCACGCCGTTCTCAAACCTTGCTGCCAACAATGCAACAAGTGAACAGTAAGGCTCCACCTATTCCGGTCCGAGGAGTCGCACCCAGCTGCTGTACCCATCACCGTCACCCGTCACCCGCCACCTCTCTCCAACGAACCCAAAAACGCACCACGAACATCTCAATCAAGGCAGCAGGCGCTACCGCCAATGACCTCCATATATCCCAAATATCCCAGCATCAACTAGCAATCCGACGTCGCTCGTGTGTGCTTCCGATCGGTTGGATGGCGGAGTGAAGAGTGATGACACCTCCAACCCAACCCGAGGCGCGCGTATGCGAAATATGCCTCGGGAGTAGGTTCCTGGTGGATGATACCGTCATCATCATCATCATCATCATCATCATCATCATCATCATCATCATCATCATCATCATCATCATCATCATCATCATCATCATCATCATCATCATCATCATCATCATCATCATCATCATCATCATCATCATCATCATCACCCAAAGATTCCTGAAGCAGCTACACGAGCGGGCACTCCGACTACCCACGTGTATCGACCGACAAAGCTCGTACAGCCAGCCGGAGCAAGACTCGAGCCTTTGACATGTCGGGACGGGACGGGACTCGGCGAACGGCGAACGGCGAACGGTACGGGTCGGACGGTGAACCGAGTAGACTGCGGTGACCACATGGAGGAAGAGCGCGAACGCAGGGAAGGAAAGTGTGATAGGCGGAAAGGAAGAGGGAGGGAGGGAGAGAGGAGAGAAGGAGGGAGAGAAGAGGGAAAGAGGGAAAGACGTGCACGTACATAGTTTCTCGATGAGGTGGGGGTATCGCGCGGCGACGAGTGATGTGACGAGCTGTTCGGTCATTGGTGCGAGTCAGCATCAATGGTTGCATGTAGAATGGATGACAAGAAGATGGAGAGGAGGAGAGGAAGAGGGGAGAACACGGAAAGGACAGAGGAAATAGAGGAAGGAATGTAACGTACACCAGACATCGAATGACCCACCAACACCACTTTCCCCTGCCCTCCCTCCCTCCCGCTCTCCCTCTCCCGCTCCCGACCCAGCAAATACTCAATCACACCCCTAACCATCTCCGCCGCCCGATCCAAACTATCCTCTTCCTCGCCCACAAAATCACTCACCCCATGCCCGTACGCGTCGATTGCGTATACGTGCCGAGGGCCTTGGTTGGTGGTGACGGTTGCTCCTTCGGTAGCTGCGGTGACGGTAGGTCCGGCGATGAGTGATTGGCCGGCGGGAGTGGAGAGGGCGGGGATCCAGAATGATGAGGCTGATCCGAGGCCGTGGATTAGGAGGAGAGGGGGAGGGGAGGAGGTGGTGGTGGTGGTGGTGGAAGGAGGGGAGGAGGGAGGAGGGGAGGATGTGAGTAGGTGGATCTTGTGTGTTGGTGAGAGCGGGTGAGGGATGAATGATGAAGTGAATTGCGGAGGTGGTGGGAGGTTGGTCATTTTTGTTCTGGTTATGGTTGTTTGTTTGTTTGTTCTTTCCTTGTTGATTGTTTGCGTTTGGTAAGGGTGTTGGCGTTCCCGATAAGTTGATACCGCGAGTTGTAGAATGAGAAGGAAGGGGTTATATGTTATATTCAATTGAGCCGTCGTTTCATCATGACCCCGCACTTCTCGGCGTTCCGGCTGTCTGTTCGCCGAGCTGAGCGAGGGCAGAATTCGCATTCTTTACCTGGAACCTTTTGGAATTTAGGACCTTTCCCAGCTCTGATATAAGGAGATTTTGGAGTTTATTAGTCTATTATAGCATTCGCCGGCGACGGACCGATCGGCACCTGATCTGTGGTCTGTCATGTCGGAAGCTTCCACAAGTCCTCCCTCCGTTGCAAGAAACGCTTCACCAGGTCATCATTCCTCCTCCTTTTCCTCCTCCTCCTGTATCTCTGCTCGTAAACCATCCATCCATCATCGCCTCAACACAGCACACGCTTACTTACTCGCGCTTTCTGTGGAACCAACACCGACAACGGCCAAGTATATCAACCGCCAGTCGGAGTCGGGAGTCGGAGACGAACAAGGTGGTGGTGGTGTGCCGGAATAGTAAGTAGCATGTGTCCCGTTCCATCCTCCATCCTCTGCTTTCCTTTCCGAGGTATGTCGTGTCTTGTGTTTCGTGTTGGTGTGGGTATCATGTTGTGTATGTGCCTTGTGCGTGCGTGCGTGTGCACCGGACGTCGTGTGCATGTGATTGATGTTTCGAGGATGGAACGCGAGCGAGCAGCGGGAACGGACGGATGCTTTGGCATAGGTTTAGGGTTTATGATGATGATGATGCGATTCCATGGGATACGAGTATCGAGTATCGTCTGCTCGTTCGTTCGTTCGTTCGCTGGTTCGTGGGTTTTACAGTCCTCTTGTCGACCGGACACTACACCGCTTTTCCCTGCCGCTGTCGGGAAAAAGTGGAAAGATGCTCATGCATCTCCTACTGGAAACGGCGGCCACGGCGGCGGCGATCTCTTGGAGCGAGCTTGGAATGTATGCTTCACGACTACGGAGGATTTATTCGGGATTCGTTCGGGTTTTACGTCATGGTGGTGGTGGTGGTGGTGGTGGTCCCATGATGATTCTTTGTCTTTTTTTTTTTTCGCTTGACAGAAGGTTACTTACACGTTTGGATTCTCTGTTCTTTTATCGCTGTATATGATAGATCCAAGATCCGCCTTTTTTTGCCTTACCTTTCCTTCTCGTCTACCTGCTTGCTCCACCTACGACTGATCAGCAAAACTAACCAAACAACTAACCAAACAACCAACCACACAACCAACCTACCAACCATACAACCATACAACCAAACCAAACCAAACCAACCCAAACCATGCAATTCCTCCAATCAAAAATCCTCGCATACGGCGTCCTCTCGACCGGTCTCGCCCTCGCCGTCGTCTCAAACGCATGGAACGCACGGAAGAGTTTTTACCCGGCTGCTGTGCAGGTGGCGAGTAGTAGTGGGAGTTTGTTGGTGAGTTCCAATCGGGTCGCGTCCGTTGCACACGCATTGAGACCTAGCTGTCACGCCCGCGATTTGTTAATACGTGCTGATTTCGACCTTGCTTTCCCGTACGTACCTTCTCCCGGTCCGAAATGCTCCAGGTCCTAGCGAATTTCGGAATCTTTATCGCTCTTTCATTCGGGATGCTCGTCAAGCGCATCTTTTTCGGCACACTACGGCCTATTGAGATCGAGGTACGTTGGCAGGCATTCCTATTACGCGGGGATGGTCCCGCTTCGTTTGGTCGTGGTGAGGTTCTAATCGTTTTGGTGTGCGTGTGGGAAACAGCATCTGTATGACAAGTCGTGGTATTTCTTGACAGAGACGATGCTTGCGCTTGCCATGTTCCGGTACGTTGTTCTTTCTCTTGACGGTTTTCTTTCGACCAAGGACTACGGCTGATGTGAAATCGTCTCTTGCACTTGACAGAGACGACTTGGACTTGCATTTGGCGATCATGTTCTCCACGCTTCTCTTTCTCAAATGTTTCCACTGGATATCATCAGACAGGGTAGACTACGTACGTCATTCCGCTCGCCGCTTGCCGCCATACAACATCACAACTAACCTCTCCCTACCCTGTCCGACGTAGATGGACCAATTCCCACCTCCTGGACCTCCCACGCAATTCCACGTCCGACTAAGCTCGGCGTTGGCATTACTGATGGTGTTGGATGCGACAGCGTTGATGTATTGTTATAGCTCGGTGATGCAGGCTGCCGTTCCAGGCAGCAATCGCGGGGGGATCGGCGGATCAGCGATCTTTTTCGGAACAGAGGTGAGTTTTCCCTTCCTTTTCCGCGGGGCTGTACGTGCGAGAGAGAGGACGATCACTCAACATTTGCCCCGTTATTCATGACCCCCTTGCTTTCCGCCCCGCCAGTTTGCGATCCTCCTTACGACGTCGCTTTCTATCACAGCGAAATACACGATCAACATTATTGATCTTGTTCGTGCAAGAGGGCGGGAAGATGCGCCGCCGTGGGAGGGAAAGAGTATGGCTGTTTTCTGGGTGGATTTGACTTATCGTAAGTTCCGCTTCCAGAGATGTGCTGGTTTCTCACGAGACTGACAGCTGACCTGCTCTCTCGCTCGGATAGACGCCATTAAACTCATCATCTACACCGCCTTCTTCTACACCATATTCATCCTCTCTGGAAACGTGCCAATCAACCACATCGTTCCCTTGTACCTGACATTCCGCGCATTCGCTTCCAAATGCGTCGATCTGAGACGATACCGCCAAGCGACGCGAAACATGGATGAACGGTACCCGGACGCGACGCAGGCGGAGATTGATGGACTCGGTGGAGGAAGTTGTGTGATTTGTCGGGAAGAAATGAGGCAGCCGACCGAAGAGGAAAGAAGGGCGGGAGCGGGAGCAGGAGTGAATGAGACGCCGAAAAAATTGGCGTGTGGGCATGTTTTCCATTTCCATTGTTTGAGGAGTTGGCTAGAGAGGCAGCAGAGTTGTCCGACTTGGTTAGTTGTTTTGGGCTTTCGAGATTGTGCTTGCTTGCTTGCTGATACACCACTTGTAGTCGCCGAACGGTGTTAGAGACTGCAGGAACTCGCACAGTGACCATTGTCGTTCCGCCTCCACCTCAGCCTGCCCAAACTCCCGCTCATCCGCATGCGGCACAGGCAACAGCACATGCAGCCACAGCGATGCCAACAGAGACGCAAGCGGACCCAAGCATCCGCTCTCCAGACTTGCATGACGCAATAAACCACCTCCATCCTCTTGGAATATGGCAAACGGATCGTTTTGCTGCGACGCTGGGCGCTTCACCCGTCATTCAGAGTTTCCGACAACGGATGTCCGATCTGTCATGTTCAGCAGGACCTCTTTCACCTCGTCTTTCCGGTGCATCGGCATCCTCTGCGAAACCGCAATGGATAGAGGTTGACAGGCCGGCAATTCACGTCGCACCGCCGACAGCGGAACAAGCGAGCGCGCTTCGTGCTTTACCATGGGAGGCATTGACGATTGCCGAGCGGCAACGTGCTATACGAGGACAGAGGAGCGAATATACACAGGGTTCCTTAGTGAATTCAGATCTGCATGAGGGACAACAACAACAGCAGCAGGCCCCTCAGGAGGTACAGCACGCGAGGAATCTGGCGGTGGGGTCGGGGGATGAAACACCATTGGCATCGCATACCCCGGTGTCGAGTCAGGCGCCCGAAGTGTTTTCAGAGATCCATGCGTCGAGGGTAAGGACTCGATCGATGGCGAGGTCCATGTCAAACACCAGCTCAACCTCGGACGCGCAGGAATCACCGAGTGGCGGTCCTAGTCCAGCGCAAATGGCTGCGATGGCAGCCTTACGACGTGCCAATTCGCATCGCAAAGTTAGTACGAACTTGAGCAAAAACACGGACGAGACGGCGTCATATGCCATACAACCGACTTCTCCCGGTAGAACCCGTGTTAGCCATGGTGCATCCGACGTATGGTCTTTCGATGTAGGTTTTCCGTTTACGACTTCTCCCGGGAATGGTGCTACCGTTGGTCCCGCTGTTCCCGAGCACGTGGTAGCGAGGGGATTGCACAGCGCAAAGAACTATTTAATGCCCTTGTTTATCGATCCCACACAAGGGGCAGGAAACGTCTCTCATCCTCTCGAAGCGACAACACCGCCATTATCGCCACGAAGTGCTATCGCCTCATTACGTTGGAGTACGGAACAACTCAAGCGATCGGTACAGGGTCGTTCCGGGGATCAGTGGCGTGAGTCTCGGCTCGATTTGGAGCGACTCGACACGGAGATTGGACAAGTACTGTCAGAACTCGGACAGGACTCAACGAACGGGCAGCCGGTGGAGCGAGTGGGAGATGCGCCAGTGTCAGAGTAACAAGTCGAGGAGCAGTTTCCAACTTTCTCGGCAGATCACTAGTTGGGATAGAGTGAAGCTGCGCATGATTGGTACTTAGCATATATAGATAATCGTTGTATACTTGATCGGCATATCATACACGTAGAGCATGACAACTAAGCGCAGAATCGTTGTTCATCGGTAAGCACGTCGTTTTACTGGACAAGCCATAGGCTCCCATGACGAACAACAAAAACACTACTTTTGACGGAATTACATCTGCGCCTGACATAGTTCAGCATATCTTCCCTTCTTTTCCAATAGTTGACCATGAGTTCCTTCTTCTTCCACTCGACCATCTTCAATCACATGAATCACGTCGCTTCGTCGGATCGTGCTGAGCCGATGGGCAATTGTGATTGTGGTGCTAATGATACAAGTTAGAAATGCACAAGTAGCAAAATCGTCAGCCGGCAACATGACAAGGAATGAAGATTGCCAATCACATACCGTCCCCTACTGGCATTATCCAATGCCAACTGGACCTCCCTTTCTGATTCTGCATCTAAAGTACTGGTAGCCTCTTTAGCAGAGATTGCAGGAGCATCTGATCAGCGTCTTCGACAGGGTTAGGTTCTTCCTGAAGGTTACTCACCATCCAGCAAAAGGATTTTAGGGTTCCGGATCAGCGCCCGCGCGATGCATAACCGCTGGCGTTGTCCTCCACTGAGATTGCCGCCTTTCATCCCGACCTCCGTATCCAGGCCCTTTTCTAGTCCTTGTACAAAACGCCATATGCTACATATGCATGATGAAGTTCAGTTCAAGGGAACGTATTGAGCGAGATCTCACTTGACGTACTGCGCTTGTTCACATGCCGTTTGCACTTGCTCGTCTGTAACTGCATCTGTGTGCACCGCCCCAAGTGACACGTTCCAGCGTATAGTACCTTCGAAAAGGACACCTTCTTGTGATACATATGCCATGTTCGCTCTCAGAACTTGCAGCGGTATCTGTCGATGGTCCATCCCGCCAAGCGTGATCGTACCTCTACTAGGTGCGTAGAACCGTTGCAGAAGGGCGAAGATTGTGCTCTTTCCCGATCCAGATGTGCCGCATATGGCGTGTCTTTTGCCTGCGTATATGTTTAGTGAGATGCCTTTCAGAGCCGGGTGATTGGGTCTCTGCGGGTAAGACATTTGCACATCGGTGCTACGAAGGGCATGCAACTGTCAGTGACTTCTCCGTAGCACCCTTATCTCCGAGACCGACCTACAGTACAATGTCTCCAGATGCCCAGTCATGCTGCCAGAGGGTATCATCCAAGAGGCACGCTGGATACCTCGGCTGCCTTTCTATCCAGACCTGGGACCCGCATAATGGTGGCGACGATAAGACGATCGACAGATTGTGGAAAACAGCTAATTCTACCTTGAACCCACCTTCATAGCCTTAAACGAGCTGATTGCTCGCGCATAGTCGCCGAGAAATGTGAAGAGTCTCCCTGAACTAAAGGCCGCGATGAACCCAGCTTCGACGACTGCGTAAATCTTGTCAATACTCTATATAACAAAGCTCTCTGGTCAGCATTCGACACGCTTTGGGTGTGTGTATATACACCTACCACGTGAGCAGCGATTCTTTGGCTTGAACGATAGAACATCAAGGCTCCCATCCACATAACCATTGCTTGCGCGAGAGCAAAGCCACATGCTCCTAGCATCAGATATTGCGTTCCAGACGGCGCGGTTTGAGCTTTCACACCAAGTAGACGCATCGTCTCGCGTTCCCTCCCGAGTGCGACTATAGTCCTGATAGAGTCTGTCGCCTCATTGATGTAATCTGTCAGCTGAAGAGCCGACGCTGCAGTGTCATTTTCGTATCGTTCGAGCATCGTAGTATTCAACCAACCCTATTGGTATTTCGTGTCATAAGTTCTTCCACTTCACTGCAGTCTTGCTTGCACGAAAATGGCTTACCGAAACAAACAACACAAATATCAGCGGAAGACCGACAATCGCCGTTTTCCAGTCAAGGGCAAGTCCCATCACCACTGCACCCGTCAAGTTGACCAAGATGACAATCGACTGAGTGCTCACGAGACCTGTAACTGCTCCGACGTTCGCAGGGTGGACAGAAACGGAAGACGCCAATCCTCCTGAAGAAGAGCCCTCTTGTTCGAAGAATCCGATTTCTTGCCTGAGTAGAGCTTTCATGTTGTCTAGTGTCATCTTTCGAACAATGCGCACGCTACCAAGTTCCAAACACAGGATGTTGATACTGCGTAGACGAGCGGTCAGTTGAAAGGCACAGTGGATTTCGTTGCTTTTGACTCACATGTTGACAAGCCATATCAGACACGCAGCGATGAAAAGCCACATGGCCCAAGTGTTGACATTTGGGTGTAATTCCCTGTTTTTAAGTGTGCTTAAAGCGTGACCCGCCATCCAAGCTGCCAAAGGGAATGATGCGCCAGACATAATCGCTCCAAGCACACCTCCCGGAAAGAGCCATTTTTGGGTCTTCAAAAGCCTGATAAACTTAAACTTGCGCTCTTTGTTGTCGGATTTCCTTGTTGTCAGTTCGGGTGCTACAGGGGGTCGCAAAGAATGCTGAAGAGGAAAATCCAGTTCAGATCGCTCTGCAGAACTGGTATTAGAGTACCGATGAGATGTTAGTTCAACCCTTTGGGTATCCTCTTTCATAACACGACCTTCGACCGGGCAAGAGCTGTTCAACTCCGAAGGTGTATCGCTGATCGCTTGAGTGAGGGCCAGGTTTCGGAAAGTTTGGTCTGATCTACTTGTATCCATCAGTTCCTCGTAGCTGCCTTGGCTAACGACCGTACCATCTTGTACGACAACTATCTTATCTGCCCGAATTACAGTACTCAGCCGATGTGCGATCCATACAATCGTCATTCCTGTCCGTGCGACCTCCTTTTCGAGCATGCGCTGGATCTTCTCCTCGGTGCCGGTATCAAGGGCGGATGTAGCCTCATCCATCAACAAGCAAGCTGGACTATTAACCAGGGCGCGAGCAATCGATATACGTTGACGTTGACCTCCAGAGAGTCCGCTGCTTGCCTGTCCCCCGAGGAAGGTATCGATGCCTTCAGGAAGTTTCTGTACAAACTCCCAAGCCTCGGCTTTGATCAACGCCTCGATGCAGAGATTTCTTATCTCTTCCGTCCGTCCGACCAGATCGGGAGTGGCAGGTGTACTATCGATATCCGAACGATACTCCCAAACAGTTCCAGTCAACCCTGCAGCGACATTCTCGAAGATGGTGGACGAGAATAGTCGAGGCTCTTGGGAGACAACCTGGATTTTTGAGCGCAACCATTGCAGGTTGTATTCCCGTACGTCGCGATCATCACAATACACGGTACCAGATCCCTGAGCTCGCGGCTTGGACGCCACCGACATTGCATTCTCCAAGTCGGTTTTGCCGGTTGTAATTGTAGTCGAAAGAGTCTCATTTGCATCGTAGTGTTTCTTCTCGTTTTGGTCAGACATATTGCTCGATGGAAAAACATCGCTCCCGTTCGTTCTGTTTGCCGTGGTAGGGTCATATTCGCGCAAGAGAAGGGACACTATTGTTGATTTGCCAGAACCTGACGGACCGACGAAAGCGGTCATTTTGCCATTCTCAATGTGTACCGAGACACCATTCAGAACGGGGATGCACGGTCGGGATGGATATGCAAAAACAACGTTGTCGAGCGAGAAGGACGGTTTCCATTCTGTATTTGAGCCTTTGAAGCCATCGTTGTTGCGAATATCGATGGAAGGTTGCCGTTCGATTTGACGCCGGATCTCTTTGAGGGTCACGACTGCATCCGCAATTTGGGTCATCTGCGGTACTAGATTTGCCAGCGTGAAGACAGTGCTTGCTGAATAGAGGAAGGCCTGTAAGGTTGACCTTCAGCGTTAATAAATAATACATCCTACGACGGGCGCGTCACTCACAGTCATCACTTTCCCTACATCCAGACCGCTGTCAACCTCGATTCCGCCGAACCAAAATGCTAAAGCGTATGTGCATAGCACCGTAAACATGAGTGTCGCATGTTTTAGCGAGCGCAAGATAGACCGTTTGTCTTCTACCTTTTGCGCCTTTGCTAACAAATGATCGTCGAAATACTGAACGAGTCGGGACGTCATGTCGAAAGATTGTACTGTCCGAGCAGACGACATGATCTGTTCTATAAAGGATGACGTGGCGCCCTCGAGCCTACCCACTGGCGCACTTACAACACTATTTGCCCAGACGTACAAGCAGACGACGATGATTACGAAAGGTACCACGGAGAACAAGACACCGGCTAAGCGCGGCGAGCTGGCGAGACTGAAGAAGACGCACTGTGTTGAAGAGAAGAGAACATGTCAGAATTTCAGGAGAATGCCAAAAGTGAAGTATGTTCAAAGCCCACCGCGAACACAGTCACCATAGACCACACCAGATACGCCAATTTTTCTCCGAAGGAGGATCGAATAGTTGTCATGTCCTGGTTCGCTCGGTTACTCACTTCTCCGGGACCAACTCGATCAAAGAACGCCGGATCTTGTACCATGACCGATGCGACGTAGGCATAACGCAGTCGCTCTGTCAAGGTGTGAGAAGCGGCCGAGACTGACAAGGGTACTACGGTCAATAATACTTGGGCGACAGTTAGGCCATGAGTTCACTCACAGCAAACCAAAAATATCCAGGTCGAAATTAAGCTTGACAATCCCACCAACGCCATGTACAGTCCAGCTCGCTCGCCTCTGCTTGTAATCCCGTGCTTGGTTCCCCCTTCGTCCAGCATGCCTTGAGTCCAGTACCCAAATAACAGACCCCATGCCGGAAACGAAAGGCCTGCTACGACGGCTGCGACCGAGCCAATTGCGTATAGAAGCCGCGGGTGCATAGTGGGCTGGTGGACAAGGTCTAATCCTCGCTTCCAAGCGGACTTGCCTTCACTGGCAACTTCATCGGGAGAGATACTTGCGAATGAGAGCAAGTACAGAAAAGTCGGGAGTCGCGAGCGATGAGAGCGCAGTGGGTCGTTTGCGGAAGACGACATACTTGTAAGATCTCGCCACGATTTAGAACCGCAGCCTGTGACTTCGCTGGGTTCCCCCGATTCTGCGGATGGAGATAAGGAGAGAGGGGCTTGCATGGCGGAATAACGCAAAGATAATGAACTCTTGAAACTGTCCGTACGCAACGATATTCCGAGATTTCCCTTGCCGGCCTGGTAGCACTCCTCGTATATATCCCTTTGAAGACGGCTCTGGACCATGCGGAAACAGCGAAAAGCTTAGGCAAAGGCCGATCCTTTGTTCGCAAAAACGAAGCGCTGCTCACCTCTTGGGAACTGTAAAGTTGGAAAGACTTGGGTAACAAGAACTTGTAAATACGTAAAGATATGCATAACATTGATAATCTCGATACAGTCGCATCCAACATCCAGTGGAAACATGTCGTAAAAGAGTGGATACAGTCAAAGAGGGCTCTTTCGCCTTTTGGGTTACAACAGATTCGTCCTTTGTGTGTCAGCCAGGCCTGTGGCTGAAGTGATAATGACACAGAGGTTGTTCGTAGTAGTGCTCAAGAGATCTGCAGAGAAAAGCTGTAAGCGTCTGAGGGTTCAGATTATCGCGAGAGGGTCTGAAACGTACTAGTTGACGTAATCCCAGGTCATCTCGAAGATTCCATCGTCGGGGTTGGCGAAGTGGTTGAAGAGGGAAGGCGAGAGGTCCAACTGGCCGTAAGAGCAAGTGGGGCATTCGTCCATGATGGTGGCAGTGGCGGTCTGGCCGTTGGCTTTAAGAAGGGAATTGAGGAGATCAGAACATAGCTACTTGTTTGGGCGTGATATAAGAGCTCACCCGAGATCTGGATCTTCTTGAAGCACTCGGGGCCGGGGTAACCTCCACCGTACTGTTCGCTGTTCAAAGCGACAATGTAGTCTGAGTCGTTGTTCCATTCACCACATGCACCGAGACCGGTCTCGTAGAAAGTGGCTCGACCTCCGAAACCCCTCTTGACGGGAGTGGCGGCGGCAAGGGCAGCGACGGAAGCGACGAAGATGGTAGAGAAGAACATTTTTGTGGTTGGTAAAAACACTGTATGGGAGAGGATCATGAATAAGTAAGAGTGCAAAGGATCAAGGTACCATTCTGGACTTACAGTTGTTTTAAAGGAAGGTGGTGAGAGAGTGTAAGTTGGCCTTGGTGGTCTTGTAGTGGTGGATGAGTCGAGAGGACGTAACTTGATGAGGGGAGAAGGGATTTCGGAAACCAGAGATTGAACTCCTTTCGTTCGCTATATATACCTGGCAGGAGAGTATGGCATAATAGAAATCTTCAGCCAGCCCTAGGAAGCCCCTAGGAGCGCCTACAAGCTTAAGCGACTTTGCAAAGAGAAGAAGAAAACGGCACTCACCCTGTTCGTCCGTGCAGGGATGAGATTTCGAGTGACCTCGAACCTGATGGTCTCGCTTATTCCTTGTCGTCAACGGCATGTCCATTGTCGTGAGTTACGCATGGCACGCTAATCGGAGAAAACCTTTGCCACCAGCGCCAGTCAAACAGTTCAAGCGAACCAGGTCCAGGTCACTGTTCCGGTAGCATTCTATTCGAGAGAGAGCTCATCGAAGCCTGCAAATAGCTCTGCGAATTTGCGAAGGCATCGGCCTTCAGCATTAACATCTATCTACAACCGACCAGCGAGGCGAATCAGGGTTGCACTTACGCTATGCGATCGACAGAAAAAGACCGCCCACCCTATTTTCTGGCTCCGCCATGGACCTTCGAATTCTTCAACCGCCTTCTTTCCGCACCATCCGGTATGAACATATGAGTATTGACTGAATGCCGGCGGGAATCAGCTCGGATTTGCTAAGTTACTGCCGCCTCGGCACCCTCGGATATATTTCTCTTTTTGCATCCCGTGTTGTCTCGCGTCATTTCGCATGCTGCGCGCCAACAGCTGCGGCTGGTAGCCTTCGCCACTGCGGGGGAGCTACGTCGGGGACCTCGTCGAGGGGTTTTTTGAGGTCTCCAGCGCGAGCTGGTTCTGCGTTTCTGCGTTGCATGGGCTGCTGTATTAGGCTGTATAGAGTCGAGAGCCGCTACGTTGTGATAGAGCGCAGTGAATTGCGCAGTAACCGCGACGATCACGCATGCTGTGCGCACAAGTGAAAGACAAAAACGTTTCGCAACCCTAGATTACCCCATATTCCCATGATGGTGAGTGTGGTCAGTATCTGCCCGTTCAGCGATCGACGATCAAGTTCAGCAGCTACTCCAACCCGCCTAGAACCAGCCTAGAACCGCAGTTGGAGGTTTGGGTCCAACGAACGTAACGCACAGTCAGACACCCCGCATGCAAATCCTACCCTCGCTCGAACACAATTGGCGATAGTATGGCACGGAAGGCGAAAGCAAACTTGCAAAGTGTTTTGGCCCAGAACGTGTGGTGACACTGTGGTGGCCGAGCGGTGGCCGCCATGCGCCTGATTCCATCGCTCAAGTCAGCAGCAATAAAGCTCCGGGCTATCCATCAGCCAGCTAACCTGAGCCATAGCGATACGCTGACATACATTCGAGAGTCGACAGTCATCTGTGTGCAGGTAAAGGGAGCTGTCAAGTGTTACGGTCGTCCATGTTCCATACTGAAACCTTGATGATGTGTAGGAGGTCGGGGGGAAACAGCACTCGGCCGCAAATTTGAGGATGTGCAACCTCCGAAAACGAAGGACTTTGAAAACACGTAGTATCAGAATAGGCAGTTTTCTTCAATGTCAACACACTTGTCACGGTCGGACTGTGTTTGGATCACCTTGTCCAGCTAGGGACTTCGATTTTGCTTGGGGTTGCGTCGTGTTGCCCCGGGGGTGGCTGTGCGAATAGGATGACCTAGCATTTCAATGATAACGGGAGCTAGGATCCGAGATTACTCTGTGATTACCAGACTGGGATCGCGCCACTCTTTCAGGTCTGCGAACATAAGAGCAACGGATGCCTCATGTGTTGGCGAAGCTGTGTCTGAAGTTCAGCTGAAGAGCAATACAACGTATTTGCGCACCGATATACCTCGTAACTCGTATACAACTCACTATTCTTGCTTGACAGCGAATCTTGTTCGCTTACGACTTGACAGGTTCACCACCGATGGCCAAACCCTGAATATCCAATCCCGGATCCTCACTGCCTCCGACCGCCTTTGTCAGATGGAAATCCTGCTCCAATTCATACTTCAAGACATCCCTCAACTCGTCTGGCGCCGTGTAACCCTCTTTTGCGGATTTGCCTTGAGCAATGGGGATAAAGTCGATAATCAGAGAGTCCTTGACGGCGAAAACGGCGTCATCTTTCAGGTAATCAGATTCTCGGTCGAAAACTTGGGAGACGAGTGTCTTGTGACCCGCGGCTTCTATCCAGAACTGAGTCACGCAAAGTGTTAACGGAATTCCACGTACCCAGCCCTGAGATTTGCTTACATGTATATGGGCTGGCCTATACGGATGTCTACCCATCATTTGCAACAACTTCCCTGCGGAATGGTCGAATGGAATGGGGTACGGCGTCGGGCGGAGACAGATAGTCTCATATCGACCGTTCTCATCCGTTTCGAATCGACCTCGACAGTGATATTGCGGCTTTGTGGGATCTTGGGCGTCGTAAAGACCATCCGGGGCCTAGATACAGCCGAGTCAGGCGGAGAGGCAACAAAATGGGAGGATCAGACTCACGTCATGCCAGATGTCTACTGTAGCCCCCTTCAACGGCTTTCCCTGCGCATCAAATACCCGGCCAAACAACCTTGTATAATCCGCATCCTTTTCAAGCTGTCGAACGATGGTCGTACCGTTTGGCTGGATAGGAACGCCATGTCGGTAGAAAGGTCCCAAGATTGCAGAGTGCGATGGTTCGACAGCGGAAGCTTGTTGGTCTTTCTTCGCTGCTTCGGATGAACGCTTGAACGCCAGGATATCTGTGAATGGCTGCGTGAGCTCGTGAACACACCTCACGAATCGCGGATACTTACCGACCAACGATTCTACTCCCAAGACATCGGACACCAGGACCTGAAGGAGCGTCATAGGCAGTCAGAATTTGTCCACTTCCGAGCTTCATACACATACCATCTCGTCCCTTTGGTCAGTCGTGACCTGACCGGCTTCAACAAGCAAAGCACACGCGGCGACTACAGTGGGTATGATCAGCAAGGTAGGTAGGTTTGGTGAATTGGACCGACTTACGCCATTCCTCTACAGTTACATCCGCTTCAACTATGAACTCATGCAATTTCTTGATCAAGATGGGACTAGAAACGCAGCGAATACTCAGAGCTATACTCAGTGTCCGTGAGTGCAACCCAGGACTGCGAATGACGTTACGCACAAAGCTTTCTTTACCCGAGGAGATGCCTTGCTGCTGATAGAGGCGATCACACTCTGCGTATAGTGCTCCAAGTCGATTTGCTCCTCTGAAGCATTGATAGTGTTCGTGCCGTTGCTGTCCATTTTGTAAGAGGTCGTTTACGATATAGGCACCAGTGTCTGTCCGGGGCTACTCGCGTCGTGTGAGCTCGACCGATTCGGGGATATATAGCCACTTGCAAGATTGGGCGTTGAGGTCATTGGGTAGAATACGAATGTAGGACAGGTGATTGGGTTGCAATCGTATTTGCTATACCGACCGCCGTCTCAAGGACATTGGTGCGCGCGGTGCCGCGGCCGTCAGTTGTCAGCGCTGGTGTACTGATATTACCGTCGACCAACTTCACCAAATTCACCGAGAGCCGAAGCAGCAGCCGGACCGGGACCGGCGGTTGGTTCGACAGGGGTAGAGCGGGTGTCAAAAACGCTATGTCCGAAAGATCTCCCTGCTCTCCGCACTCTGTAGCATGTTGTTGGCATTAGACTGCATGCGCTATACCTTGAAGACTTGTGTCTGTTTGCTGTGTCGAAGATGACATGTCGTCGCCTATATCACATCGATTGAAAGTCAGCTTAATATCTTCCGGTGATTCCGTACGCAACCAATGTCGCGACAAGTGAAGGGTACCGTCAAGCTGCCAATATCATACGCAAGGTCTACCGTGTGTACGCCTGTGAAGCAACGAGTAGGACGGGATCTGGTGCAGGTTCGATGTCGGCACCAGCGTCGATTCTATCATAGAGCGTGAGAGGAGGGACAAATGGAGGAAGTTTATTTGCTGGAGCGGGCGTGGGCGATGAGTCTGCATGATCTTACGAGGTGTTGTTTTGCTTCGCATTCGTTCGTCGAAAGAATGTGGGAATCTATCGCTTGTCGCAGTGTTCGGCGGGAACAGAGATCGTGCCTTCGATAACAGTCAACAGCAATCCCATAATTTCAGTCCGAGTGTCCTTCAAACGGATACAACGAGAGTCCTTGATTCGTTGCTCGCTTCCCCAGTGCTACGAGGTCGTAGAGATCATCCAGCAATCCGCATCGCAATTCGCCATGGCAAACACCTGCACCGATCCGTCCCTATGCCGTCGTTGATTCACTGTGTGAAGTTTCTACGTATATCGGATATGGTTCACCTTCATCTCCCAAAACCCCTAGGAAAAGGGCAAACTTCGGATCGTCCTTCTCCGACATTTCCATGGTCCAAAGCTTCAAATCCTCATCTCCATTCAGACCGTTAATGAGATGAAAATTCATCAGAACAAAAACTCCGGTACCGTCGACAACGGATGGTATGTGGTACGCATGCTTGGCGTAGATGGTCGCGATGGCAGGCATGCTGTTCTGAAGGTCATCTGGCGAGACCTGGCATTGCTCGAGGAACACTTCGGGAATGATCTTGCTGCAACGGCTCCATAGGTTCGGTAGCTGGGGACACCGATCAGCATCTGAAGACGAGGATTATGCTAAGAAGAACTCACCGACTCGGTAAGTGTTTCGAGTGCAGCTATCCCCACGCAGCTCCCCACGCTGAACAAATATACGTTCAACGTTTCCGTACCCGAAGGTGGAATTCCTCGATACACATATTGCATCGTTTCCAGTCGACCACGCGTGAACCGTCCATTGACAAACCTCAAGGTCGTACTATCGGAAACTAACCACGAAGGTGGACCAGCTTGTCGTCCTTTCTCAATTATTCTACCCTTCTCATTCACATGCAACACTTTCAGCCTTGGAATCTGCCAATTAGGTCTGACGGTGCGGTCTCGCGCGAAAATCTCGGATGACATGCGGACTAGGTGTGTCAGGGTCGATGCAGCGACTGTACCCGAAAGGACGACGCCGATTGTCTCGTCAATATCGGCAGATGCTGCCGAGCCTCGGAGTGTAGCTTGCCGGATTATACAGAGGCGAAGATTCGAGTGAGGCGACCCGGGAAGGTATAGCAGAGCGGATTTTGAGTTGTTCACGAGATATCTGTTCGCAAAATGAAATGAGCAGCGAGATCAGACAACAGATCGAACTTGCAGACATGCATCCCGAAATATTGCATACTTTATATGCCTTGCCTCTCGCTCCAGAAAAGCCGCAATTACTGCCCCCTTTCTGATAGTAATTCTTGAAGCGTGAAGGTAACAGAACTATGCATTCGCAGAGTACCGGTAAGATGTGCTGCCGTAATTCTTTGCATGTCGCGCTGAGAGCTGCCAGAGATCCATAGTTATCAAGACCCGAGAGGAACTCTGAAACTAGCACCAGAAGCTTCAAAGGTACATTAGGAGTAGCCTTTCGGGATTGGAAGGATGTGCAGTGAGTTTCCGGATGACTATGGTAATTCGAGAACAGATGTGAAGCGTACCTTGAGGGAAAGCCTTGTTTCCATTCTCTCGGCGACCACCGTTGCCAAGTCCTCTTCTACCTGACGGCCCCTCTCCGTCAAGATCTCGCTTTGGGTCTCCACCCGGTTGCTCGAACCAGAAGACATTGTTATATCCTCGTTCTTCACCTCTGCTGGCGGCCTACCGGATGTCCGGGCTCGGCGAGGAAATTTGCCAGTGGCGAACATCTTCGATGGCGTATGAAGAGGGATGAGTTTGTGAAATAATCCTCGAGTTGCGTGTCGAAAAGGTTGTCTTCCAGCAGCGCAGACCGATTATGAGCCGATAATGACGTTGATTGAAATCCCGCTCTGATGGCAAAACAACGTATGAGTGATTGATGCGACGAACTGTTGAATGGGAGCAGCAATGTGTGATTGCTGACTTTCCAAAACGGAGAAGAGAAAAGAGTTGTTATATAACTTTTTCAGTATATAAAGAGCTCCTGTGGACTCCGATGATAAGCGAGTTGATGGAAGCGAAAAAACGGAGATGAATCTGAAACGCGAGAACGCGACCGACTTGCTGACTCAACTTTACATGTTCTGAGCTCTTCTGTAGTATGGCTCCTTAGAGACCTACGCTGGCGACTTGGATGACAAGGCTATCACCCGCCGTATGCCGTATCAGCATCAATATCAACATCGTAGCTCTCCTCAATGGCATTCTAAAAGCAGTATCTGAAGGATCAGGCAGTGCCGATATGACGTCGAACGTTCACCCTTCCGCTATCGAAAGCAAAGCCAAAGTCCAATCCATGTATATTCAAACGTTCACATACAAATCTCTATTGTCAGCATCTATGTCTACAACTAAGCCATTTCTAGGGACATTTTTCACGGCGGCTAACCTCAATTACAAGGTATAACGGAAGCTAAAGAAAAAACGAGGTATCAGTTGAAGCTGTCGATAACAGAGACCTTCGCGATGACTCACTAAGGGTTTTGCATATCGGTTTGATCTTGCTCAGCGGCTAGCACTGCAAGCTTGATTCGCTCCTCTTCGGGTAAGTCGGGGAATTGTCGCGCCTTTTTGTTGTTGGCATATACGTAGTACTGGCGCCAACAGATGTAGAGGACGATTTCGGTGGCGAACAGAACGGAACACGCAATCATAGCTGGAATGTAGGTAGGCGCATCACGAGCCTGGAACATTTGGCTACCACAGGCATTTCCGGCACTGGATAAAATGTCAAGTTAGTACCTTGAAACTCAAGGAATGCTGACATAAGACTCACCAGTAAGCCACAAACATCACAGTCGAAACCACCGTCTTCTTTGTCCTTCCCGCGACGTTGGAAGGGAATAGAGTCCAGAAAACTACCAAAAAGACTGATTAGACGAGAGCGGACGAACATGAAACTCGCGGTACCACTTACGGAAAGGCGCAGCATTGACGGTCACCGACATGAAGAAGCCTAAAAAATTGCCAATCAACGCTTGTCCATAAAAGCGCCAGAGGTGGTGCAACTTACCCGCCCATTTCCCCCATCTTGCGGTCGTTGGCAAAGTACCGATCATGATCATCCCGACGAAACCGGGAACGCAACTGCAAAGGCGGTACGAAAGCGAGGTCATTTAGTGAAACGCCGTCTATGCAGCAAAGTATCTCGATGACGTACCTGATAATCATGAACCAGAAACGATTGTTGGGCTTCTTGTAGCAGAAGACTCCGACAAACAGAAACCAACAGACGGAAAGTGCATTTCGTGGTATGGTACCCTTGAGCAAGGCGTCCAGAGCACTAAAGTGGAAACTGGTATAGATTACTGTTAAAAGAGGGAAAAAGGCCAATGAGCGGAGCCGCCTTATACAAGAGGAAACACTTGATGCGCACAGTTGCCAAACTACGGTGAGATTGGAAGAGCTGTTAGTCTTGCATCTGAGGTGACCAGAATAGTGGAGAACTTACTGTAGTTATGCCGCCGTTAGGTAGAGCAGCGATGATGGTAAGCTGGGCAAGTATCATCAATTCAGGTCATTATCTCATTATGATACGGAACGTGGCTGGCTTACCCAAAAGAAGAAGTGGGTTTGGGGGTCCTTGAGGGCCTCCCACGCTTGCTGAGAGTTCCATCCTTTCTTCGTACGATCAGATCCTGTCCCGTTCTGGGCAACTCGCGCCTGCGCCATACGCTTCTCCCGTTGAGATAACCATGACACTTCTCTCGGTGTTCCGAGAATGAGGAAAACCCAAACAGCCAGTAACATAGTAAGACCACCTAGGAAATACGAGATGCTGCGAGTTCTTCCTTTCAGTTATCTTCTTCTTATGCCTAGATAGAACTCCTAACGGTGCACTTACTATTTCCAGGGCGAAGGTCCACCGATCTTGCCTAATCGGTACATGATAAGATCCATAATTAAACCGAAACCTGCATTGGAACTTGCGTAGATCATGGTTCGGAGTACTTGCTATCAGTTCAAGGAGAGAAGTCAGCGGAGATGTGAGAAGGTGTCAAGTATTTTTGTACTTACCTCTTGCCGGGTGTAAAAGCTGCCGACAATCAACAAGAACGCAGGCGAGATGGAACACTCGAGTGCCCCTTGAATTGCCCTCATGACGGATAGATCGACCCAGTGCCTGGCCCATGCCATACACAGCACGTCGACCCCCCACAAGAGCATGACCACTCCCAGCGTCTTACCGATGGGTACTTTCTGCATCAGCCAGGCGAATGGGAATTCAAAGGCGAGGTATGAAACATAAAAGAATGTGGATAAAAGTGCGTATTGATTGCCGACCAGGTGCAAGTCGGTCCTCAATCCCAGAGTGGCTTGGGTGGAGAGCCCTAATTTGTCTGTTTCAGCAGACGCAACCGGATTGTCAGCAATCACAGAGTTGACGATGAAGAAGGAAGTACATACCAGCTTGCTGCACGCCATACCTAGAAGGACATGAAGTTTTCGGGTCAACGCAGTCCGACACTCGACGTGGCTGAAACAAAGACCTACGCAATCCACATGAGAGGCACGATCATGATATCGATTTTCCTCAACAGCTTCTTGTACTCGCTTTCAGTAAACTCTGTAAAAGCTTCTGCAGTATCGCGTGCAATTTCCTCTTCGGTTTCATTAACAGTGTCGAGAACCGGTACGGTTCTGATGGTGAAGGCGGCATCTTTTTCCAGGATGGAGGAGTCGGATCCTTCTTTGAGAGAAGCAACTTTGCTCTCCATGGTGTGTATGCGAGTTGTTTAGTTGAATTTCCCTGTGCCTGTCCTTGTCGAGGCAGCCTTGTCACACCGACCAAAGATGAAGGCTGTTATATATTGGTTGAGCAGCGGAAAGAGTCGTTCACGCGAAGCCTGTTGGCTAATCGTTCCTTATCGACCATCATTGAAGAGACCTTCCTGATCAACCCGGCCGAAATCTTCTGTACCTCGTCCACCTAGCTGCAATCCATGAAGTGAGAGGTCGAGGCTGATAATGCTCTACTATCTCGGTGTGCTAGGCATGGTAACCCTGGTATAAGCGAGTTCAATGATAGGAGGAATAAACATCGAGTCGGTCCGGGGTCGGCAAATCAGTGAAATGACCTATCTCGGCGTCTTTCTCATATCGGTGTTATTTGAAGATGCTTGCAAGCAGCAAAGGATCGTGCTTCTTGCATGTCAAACCTCGTAGTACTGTCTACTGAACTGCTATCAGACGTCTACCTCGTGCTTGGCATAAGCATTGAATAGACAAGCAGCGGCTCGGACTTTTGGAACGGCACAAAGCGCCGAAGATAGGCAATTAATTAATAATATCGGACCCGGATGGGAGGTACTGCTCCTCCAAAGAGGTGCAACGCGTTGTAAGTCCAAAACAGTACTGAGTGGACGTGTGCGACAGGCCGGACTTTCAATGAGGTATGATTTATGACACGGTGTATCTCTGGAAACCAGCGGCTGATGTCCGAGTGTAGGGGATGGCAAGGGGTCAGGACTAGATCTTTGACACGTCGCAACGGGGGTGAGTGATGAGCGTGGGCAAGCCTGGTTCCGTTAGCAATTTCGGCTGCTCTGAACCGGCGACAACGATGTATATTGACGTCGCAAAGTCTCGAGAATCACGAAAAGGTCTGGGATGATACGATGAGAATACAGCGTGTAGAAGTCGTATCGAGAAAGCTAAGACATGGTGACGTGCTCGCACAGCGTAATGAGATGATCTACCGCCTGTCCCTTGTGCTATGCCATCTGTTTTAACATTCGTGTGTGGCGCTCGATCTGCCTCCTCTACAAAGTCTTTTCTGCCATGATCGTGCCGTTTCCCGCCATGATATGAGCCACCTTCAGGAGGTAATCCCACTTGTGATCTTGCTCGATAGAGATACGCCCATCCGCGCAAAGTTCCTTGTGTTGCTGCCACGACGTCGTACCATACTCCATCTCTTGACCATGGACAAACTCGCTCTGTTACGGTAAAGGGGCGTGAGAATCAGGACACTATCAAGTTGCCGAGTGGAAACGAAAAGCAACACGAACTAGATCCCCAATCCACGTCTTCATCGTCGTTTTCTCCTCCTCTGTGGGTCCATGCATGACGCTATAATTCCAGATTGGTCTATCCGCCGCATGAGGAATACCCATCTCGTCAGGTATCGCCTCCCGCGCAAAGGAAGGCTTCCAGCTGATCAAATACCGATGTACTCGACTGAGGGGTACGCCAGCGTCTTTGAGTTGCTGCAAGAGGAGTCTTGATGGTGCGCGTACTTGTCCATCTGAAACAATGTCGCCGAATACTTTTTGGACGCTGTCGATGTTTGGGTCGGGATCTGGGAGGGCACTGGATTCGTGTATTCGATTTTTGATATAAGCTTCGATGATCTTGTCGGTGACTGGCAGTGGGTAGTAGTTGGCGATTTGGCTACGCAGGTTGTCCATGTCTTTCGGCGGGTTGGTCTGACGATACAGAGTTTCCTGATGGGTCGGAAATGCAAGATGTCAGTATCGTACCCCATGCGATGTCAGCCGTCGATACGTACTTCATTTAAGACTTCACCTATCAGAATACTCAGCTTCCTCTTTTCAAACTCCCTCGCAAAGTCCCCCTTCATGAACCGATCAAAGAGATCAACAGGGAAAAATTTGCCATCCGCAACGGGTCTAAAAGTATGTGCTTTCATGCCCATCACCTTGGAAATAAGCGTCTTGGCGTCAACATCGCGCAAGACAGCGAGTTTCTCTTTCCCGGAAAGGCTAGACGAGATACCGCACGCTGCAACCAATTCATCGAATTGTGGCTGCACGTCTTGCAGCGATTTCGGGTTTGTCGGTATAGCATTCGAGTACCTGCAGAGAGCGGAAAAGAGGTCAATCCGGGCTTGTGGAGGAGGTCACCGTCGAATGATGTATGACTTACATGACGAGTCGTCGAAAGAGGGTTGGATCGGATCCAGCAGGATCGTTTTCGGTCATGAAAAACGCGTGAGCCTATCACGGGACAGAGGGGGGTGGGAAGCAAGTCCAGTCAACGACAATTGCCCTCATTTTGATATACTGGCCCATCACGTTGACACGCGACCACTCACAGCTTGGGCATGAGCACTATATGCTCCTGCACTCCTCCCGGCCAACGACACATTCCCCAAATCAGCACCCAGCCTCCCGCCATACGTCCTCAACCACATGATGGCCGTCCACTGGTCCCACAACCCATAATTCCCCCACGCGGCATCAGGTCCGTCGGTGGCTGCTTCGTCTGCGAGTTCCTGGGAGGCTAGGAAACCAAAGAGGGAGAGTCGGTAGCCGACGGCAATGAAGATGCAGTTTAGTGCTCCGCCTGTTGTGCTGATTAGTTCTGTTGGGTCCATTGAAGCGTCGACTGAAGGGTCCCCAACCTGGAGCCAGCCACCTATCGGTACACACGGAGGTAGTGAGCATGATGCGACATGTGACATGGGATGGACACTGCGGACTTGCCATGAAACCACAACATGACCGGCCATCCTTCGGGAGGTGGATCTCCAGCCGGCATCCATATATTCAAAGTCAGGCAATCCTCACTGAACAATGTCCCTTCCTTCTTGGCAGCAACCTTGGTATACTGTGACTGCCAACACACCGCTCCAAACTCTTGACAATTCATCGGTGGTGGTGTCTCCCCATCCTGCTTGTCGCCGCCGCCGCAATAGACGTAATCATCATCAAGCGGTCTGGTCTTTCTCCATCGTAACGGTCCGACAGGCGGCTGAGCGAACGGTACGGCTGTGAATCGTTTGACTTTGTCGTCGATGATAGTGCCTAGCAAGCTGCCGTTTGAGCCGAGGTCGAGGACGGTGTCTTGGTATGTATACTTGCTCGAGAGGACGTTTCCCATCTTGAGAAAAGATCGTTCTGGGTACCGTTGCGATGATCCTTGTCCATTTTAGACGTCCCTGTGCAGTGTTTGGCGGTTGCGAGCTATATAGTATACAGATAGCTATACAGATGCCTACTCGTGAACTTGAGGATATGGACTAGTCGGTGACTTCACTCAACTCTACCACGCGGGATCCTAGCAGTCTAGTTTGAAAGTCGCAACAGTGGGGGTGCCTCGCTCACATCCGAATCCGAATACTCGGCGATTTCAATTTGTCCGTCCGCTATCAGCGGTGATTAGTGGAATACATACAGTCAGAACATCCTCTTGTCCATGATAACGGTCGAAAGCGATTCCTCAAATCGAAGATCACGAATGACAGTGATTAGAACCTACACGGATGGCTAGGCCATATCGGCAGATCCCCATCCGGTACTCGGGGACCACCATATCAGTCGCATAACAATCCGTTAACGTATTATGAATCATGGTTTTTTAGGCTTTGATTCTCTACTTTTGTAGCTTGTACGGTTGCGACAATTGCACCACCAGTCGGGCGACCATTCACTAGCCCAAGTCGGACCGGAGCCTCCTTGACCATAGCCAACGTGTGGAAAGGGGTCGCTGATTTCTGCAGTATATTACCAATACCGCCAGAACAGAAGAGGAGATCGGTGCAAACGATTCTCTGAAGTTACTTTGGAAAGCAGTCTTTTCATTCCCCTGCCATCAATCACTTTTCAGTTCATTTCGCACCTATACAACCCGATTTCCCCGCATCCCATCAATACCCTTCCAAATTGTCTACTTATCCTCCTTCTTTTGCCTCTTTGTATCCCTCTCCTCTTCCTCCTCCTCCTTCTTCTTCTTCTCCTGCTCCTTCTCCTTGTTCCGCTTCTCCACATCCTTGGCCATCTTCTCCGCCGCTTCATCTAACGGGTCTTCACCCTTCTTGCCGCCGAATTTGGGAAGTTCGTCGTGTACTGGTTCCACGGCGGTTTTGTAAAACATGTGGTGGGTTGCTCGGAATGCTAAGAGGAAGAGGGAGAGAGAAGGAGGGTAAGTTGGTTTGGGGTTAGAGGAGTTGGGAAGGGACTTACGACCGTTGTCTTTTAGAGGTCCTGCTTCACCCATTCCATCGATCAATGTCGGCATGATCAACGCCATGTTTCGTCCTTTGCCCGTCCCAAAACCAACCAGATGTGAGACCTAGGAATCATGAAATCGCTACCGGTGTGCTGGTGCTTACCTTCATCCATGATCACTGATTGACATTGTCCACAACTGACTTTGCAAGGGAGGACGTACTCCATCCTGGGCGACCGATCGCACAGAGTTAACGAGACCATTACGGAAGAGGAGGAGTTGTTGCGGAAGTGATACTCACTTCTTGTGCTGCGCAGAGTAAAAGTGCAAATCATCGTATCCCGTCTTGATATGCAGAGCGTCCTTTGGCAGAATAGCAGCCCACTGATACGGTGCGCCTGTAAGACCACACACGCGAAAAGAAAAAAAATCACTCAGCCTCACAAAAACCTCGAGGAACGCTCCTCCTATCCGTTGTATCCACTTACCATGCAGATGCTGACAACTCCTACAGTGACAATACGTCGCATCTACCGGGTCCGAATCGATCTCGAATGTGACGTTCCCGCAATAACATTTCCCTGTGTATTTCGCGGTGAAGCCGTTCTTCTTCTTCTCGTCACTCAAGGCGTACGGCGGACGAGACGTTCGTTCGTCGTGCGCATCGGGTTGGGTAGGCTTGTCGGCGGGCATTTTGTGTGTTGTGTGAAAGTGTCTGGCTGTTGTTGACGAAAAGACAGGGATTCTGTACAAGGTTGAGTTTTACTATTTTTGGTTATATACTCTTGGCCCCTACCCGCCTCGTTTCACAGAAGTGCATCGAAATCGAACTAGTAACAGGAATATCGGGAACGCTCCTCGATGCTAGTATTATGACGGCTACTGGTATTATGACGTTTGCAAGCGCCTTTGGCACGCGAGCACACATGCAGGGAAGCTCGCCGGCCGCCGACACGCGAAACAGGCAGGGGAGGGAGAAGATGGAAGAGATGGACGGAAACGTAAACAAGTTTGAGGTGGTTGCAGTGCATTACCAAACACCTGCATTGATCCGCATTATACCTTGCCTACCTTGTCCGCTCATATAACATCTGCTCGAAACACACACCAGACGGGAAACCTTTTACTGACAAAGCTAAATCCGAAACCGCTGACTCGGACCATGACGGGCCCGTACACGCTCAAGGCATTGCCGCAAACACCGCAACTCCTGAAAGATGATGGTATTCAGGAAACGCCAGGACCTGTTCGTGCAAGGTTAGCGATGATGGATAAACAAATGGATCAGCTGCACAAGGAGAAGAGTCTTCTCGAGGTGAGTTGTCTGAGTTACTTTATCCCACAAACGACTGCTTGGCCAATTCCACCGTCCGCAAAACGAAAATGTTTATTGATCTTCTACCCCCTTTTCTTCCTCTTCTCCCGTGTGAACTGACACAGCGAAAACATAAAGCAGAATCCTCAAACCTACAAAGCCAAATAACCAAACTCGCCTCTCAACTCAAAGACACCACCGGCGCACTCGACACCTCCCAGAACCAGCTACACAGGCTAGAAACCAGCCTATCATCCGCACATGAAGAAATCACTCGTCTACGAGCGTCTTTGCAACATGCTGAAGCGGTACAAGAGGCCAATGGTGAGCGGGAAGAGATGGAGGCGAGGTTTGAGCTCGAGTTGAGGCTAGGGAAGCAAAAGGCCGGGTTGCAGCTGGCGAAACAGCAGTTGCTGGTCGTTGAGTTGGAGAGAAGGTGTTTTAAGCTGGAAAGCAGGTTGGAGCAGGTATCTGCAGAGAACGAGAGTCATGTCGTACGTTCCCTTTTATCTCACCAGATCGACGAATCCTGGAGATGGCTGATTCGCTGATGAGGTCGTTAGATGGAAGCTCAGTCCATTGAGAAATCACTTCATGCTGAAAAGGCCCAACGAGCGAAAACGGCTAAAGACCTTGAAAAGCTGCAACTCGTCAATAAACGACTCGAACACCGCCTTGTGCGACAAGAGCAAACATCTCAGACGTCAACCTTGCAGACCGCGGAACTGCAAATGGCGGTAAAGGATGCCGGGGATGCGTTGACGCGGGAAACGGACAAGTGTTCACGATTCGAAAAGGCGATGGTGGATTTGAAAGAGAAGAACACGGAGCTGCAGAAAGAGTTGGACGAGTTGGTCAAGGATGATACGGGTCGATCTGGAGAGGTACGTTCTGCCTCACACTTGCTCAGCGTTACCTCGAGCTGACTTCGTCTTACCTTCTCTTCCGCTAGACCGAGAAGGAGATTCGAGGCCTCAGAATCGAGCTCAAGGGGCTTAAAGCGAGCATGGCGACAAAGGAAGTGGACCTGGAAGAAGCTCAAGAGGAGCTGCAAAAGATACGGAGCGATATGCGGGAAAAGGACAAGACCTTACGAAAGGAGAGCCGTGAAGTCGAGACCTTGCAAGACAAGATCACGAGCCTCGAGGTATGTCTTTCTCTCGCCTCTTCCAATACAACCGGTTTAGACTCGCTGACGTGCGTCGTGCGCTGGGATACGCACGTATAGGAGGAAAACCACGAATTGCGGGAAAAGAATGCACATATTCTCGTAAAGGCCCGTGCGTATCGACAACAAGCCAAAGGTCTTGCTACGACGATGACGGCGGACGATGAGGATGCGCCCGTTGAGCGTCACGAGACGGCGGTGAAGCAGAAAGCGGCCGTGGTGGGGAAGAAGACGGTGGTGCAGGAGCCCGAGACGGTGAAGAAGCCCAGAAAGGCGAGAGCGGCGAGTGAGGAAAGTGGGGCTGCGATGTCAGATGCTGAGCCGGTGGTTGTGGAACCCAAGGTGAGTCGGCGTGTTCAGATGGGTGGAAAGTTGTGATGCTCATGAGAGGTGTGGTCATAGAAGCGTGAACAGGTAGTGGATACGCGAGCGGAATTGCAGGAAGATCAAGAGGCAAGTTGATAGAGCAGGCGTACATCTTTAGTCTGCAACCCGTTAACGCCTTCCTACTTTGTTGTTAATGTTCATAGGATATCGCACCGGCACCCAAACGACGAACTCCTGCTACAAAGCCCCTAGGAGAACGAGTGGACAGCGTGGCGAACACTGCGGCCGGTAAATCCAACAGCAGCAGCAGCACTACCGCGCATAAAGTCAGTTCGGGGGGTAAGAAGGCGGCTTTGCCGGCTACGATCATGGAAGAGTCCGCGTCCGAGTCCGAGGAGCCTCGACGTGCGAAAGCGCTAGGAGGGGGAAGGGAAGAAAAGGCGCGGGCGGTGGTGGCGGCGGGAGGGGAAAAGAAGAAGAAGCGCAAGTTGGGTGCTCTTCTAGGTGGAACAACATTCACATGGGATCAAAACCTGGTAAGCTTTACACTCGATTTCCCCTGCTTTCTGTACGAGCGGGTGACGAAGCTCGAGTGCTGATTGAGCTTTTGTTTTTGCGCTTTCCTAAAGAACCCTGATGGACCTATTCCGGCGAGTCTTTCTCCCCTAAAATCATCGGCGGGTAGTATTCCCCGAGCAGGTTTCACAGGCGGGATGCAACGCAAGTTTTCGTCCCGGGTGTAGCCGGGGATTCGTGATACGTAGGGTCACTATATGATGCAGGAGGAGTGGATGGAGCGTTATGTTATATCTTGATTGGGTTTATGGCACGAATGATATCGCATCGCAGTGTACTTTTATATGTAGATTTCTTTTTTGTAAAGTTGCTATAATGATGGATATCTACCTTGAGACAGTTGTAGTTGAGCTCGTAGACGACTGTTTCACAGATGCAGAGCCCTTAGAGGTTCAATGGGTTGGTGAGGTTCGCATCTGGCTTCAGAAGCTGGCTGCTTCCCGTTTCAGGCTGTTCAACTATGTGGTCACGTGCGCAAGCTCAAAGTCAGTCGCATGTTTGCCCTCTTGCCGCCCGCCGAACAGCATGACAACACGGACACCGCATCACCCGGCTGCCGACGAACTGGTACCTTTAGTGGTAATACCACGATATGTTCTCATAAGGTGATCTCCTTCTATCTCTCACAACCGCTTGCCCAGCCATCCGTGTGTGTTTGTATCGGCCGATACGGGAAGTCGTCTTTCATCGGATCATAGCGATATCTCGACTACCGACGTCGCTTGCCTCCGCGCATTCCCAGATCCACAAGCCGATTGCATTCATAATCGTTCTTTTGGCCGCCGAACGACGTCTGCCCTTTTCGCCCGCCGGAGAGCCCAACTCGTCTTACGACTTTACCCTGCCCTGCCGCCGGTAAACACCAAACCTCCTCAACTCGTTGGCCTGTTCTCAACGGTAACATTGCTGGCAAGTCGTTGATCTGCGTGTCGCGTCACTGTACTTGAGCTTACCTTTTTTTCTATAGGACCATCGTTGTCGTTAGACTGGCAACATGGACAGCGTGGACCCCGAGGTATCCATGGAGGGCACCACTCTCAACTCTGCACTTGGTCAGGAAGCCACGGCGCTGGAGCAAGCTGTAGATCCTGCCCTCCAAAATGAAGAAAGCGAGATGCACCTCGATCCTGAATTACACCAGCTCGGCGAGGAAGACAGCAGGGAAGATCCATCATTCTATGATCCTTCCGTCGAACAAACGGGTCCGAGTTCCTATATCTTGGGAAGCGACATTGATAATGGTCCGTCGGCACACATCACGCACAACATCAACGATATGGCCGCGCCGACTCCTTTAGCCACGGTAACAGAAGAACACGCCGTCATGGTGGAAAACGAGCATGAAAAATATCACAACAATATGAACGAGGAAGAGGATGAAGATCAAGACAACAAACGACGACGCGTACAGCGAGCTTGTGATGCGTGTAGACGCAAGAAGATCCGGTGTGACGGAGCCGCAGCTGGTAAACGAAACGTGACGTGCTCGAACTGCATCGAATCAAAGGTTGCGTGCACGTACGTTGAAGCAGCCAAACGTCGAGGTCCGCCTCCGGGCTATACCGAGGCGCTCGAGTGGAAGATCTCGAGATTCGAAGATCTTCTGACCCGAGTCCAGCCCGACCTCGATCTGACACGTGAAGTCGGACCACCGATCAACAGGGACGAGTTCCACATGAACACTTTCAAGCAGCAGTTGAATTCCCTCGGTATCGATTCGCAACACGTCAACGGTCGAGCTCGATCGGTCAAAGCTACCAACCCTTCATCCGAAAGATCAACTGGCCGCAAGGGCAAAAACCCGCCCATGAACCTGACAAATCGATCAACCACCTTGGCATCTGCTCTGGATCCAACGCCATCGTTCCCCGCACATAGTCAGGCAGAGGTCGATGCCGTTATGGGATTACTCGGTCAAGGTGCTCATGAAGATCCTCGACTTGCCGCAGAGAACCGGTTGCGAAAAATCTTCACATCGAATGTCATTAGCGATGATGGTAGACTGTTGATGTCAAGGCCCGAATCTCCCAGTAGCCACGCGGCCGAGCATACTGCCGATAACAGAGCACGAAGTCAGTCGATTATCGATCCCGGACAACCGACGGCATCGTCCGTCGGCGGCGGTATTGGCAACGAAGATTCAAGCAACAACGGTGCAAATCTACATGCCAAAATCAAACAAGCGGATGCCGTCGAGGCTCAAGAAAATGAGGAATTTCAGCTTGGAGCGATTCAAACGAATTTGACAGAGGAAGGCTATAGATTTCACGGAAAGAGCTGTACGCATCCAACAGCACTCCCCGATGCCTAGTTTCCTTCAAGGGTTAGAAAAAGTGTTGTGCGCTTATACTACGGTTTGTTCTTCTTTTTCACATCATCATGTTGCATCCTTTGTGATGACGATTGTAGCCGGAATGCAATTATTAAGAACTGTTGTCGATTACCGGTATGCCGCGGAAGATGGCGGTGACGCCACGCATCAGCAAGCTGGCAAAGTCTTTGCCGTGAATATAAGTCAGAATCGTCGGACAGCCTACTGGGCCATTCCGATGTGGGAGGCCGTCGTTTCCGAAGCAAAAACGGAACCGCTCGATCTGACCCGGTGGCCCGAGCCGGATCTCGCGCAACGGCTTATCGATGCCTACTTTGAAACCGATAATCTTGTCTTGCCGCTCTTGAACCGTGTTCTCTTTCAGAAAACATTTGATCGGGGAGTATGGAAGACGAATCACCGTTTTGCAAAAGTCTGCTTGATGCTGTTCGCAAGTGCTGCCAAGTCGGTCGATGACCCTCGAGTCTACTGGTATGCTGGAGAACCTACCAAGGAAAAGGAGGCATTCAAGAATCCCGAGCTCTACAAACACTCTGCTGGATGGAGATGGGTGGAACCAGTTATCAAAGCCGGCAAAAGCTGGCTGTCCGTTACTTCGTTGGAAGATTTGCAAATCTTTGTCGTAAGTCGGTGTCTCCGCTCGGTTGGCCTATGCTACTAACGTTTTGTCGATCTCCAGCTTCTTTCCGCTTTCTGTTTCAGAAGCGCAGTAATAACCACCGTATGGACTATAGGAGGCTTCGGCTTGAAGTCCTGCATCGTAAGTTAAAGTGTCGCTAGTGTGCCAATACTTCTTCTCATCTGTATCTCCTTGCCCAGGATATCGGCATTCACACCAAAGCTGGCTACTCGAGAATCCAAGACCCGGCTGAAAAGGAGTTGCTGAAACGAGCGTTCTGGTGTCTTATCTACATCGATAGCTACACCAGTGCAGCTATGGGAAGAAGCTTGCAGATGAACGCGGAAGAGTGAGTCAGACCTGTGCATTCCATCTACTTTACTGACGGGCATATCGCAGTTACGACGTAGACTATCCTTTGGAGGTAGATGACGAGTATTGGGATACGGGCAATCCTGCAACTGATTTTGTTCAGCCTGCGGATAAGCCTTCCAAGATATCGGTGTTTGTTTGTCTGCTCCGATTGGTCAATATTATTGGCAGAGCCATGAAGGTTATTGTAGGTGCATGGTCTAGCCTTGCAGACTGTAATGTCGGCACTCACTTTCCCCTACGCAGTATCCTGTCAACCGAGATGCCAGCGAAAAGAACAATGACCCAAAGGCGCAAGAGCGAATGATCGCCGGACTAGACAGCTCCCTCTTCTCATGGCTAGACTCTGTTCCCGAACATTTGCGTTGGGATCCCCAAAGGGAGAACCACATATTTTTCGAACAAAGTTGCGTTCTGTATTCCTATTATTATTTTGCTCAGGTGAGTGCAAAGTTAAATCACCTGGAGCTTGCCGGAGCTAACGGCATAGAAATGATCACCAAGATTCTTATCCACCGACCCTTCATTCCCACCCCTAAAACGGCGCCAGCCATCGCTTCTTTGGCACTTCCATCACTCGCAATCTGCACCAACGCAGCCCGCTCCTGCGCTCATATTGTGGAACTGCAGGTCTCGAGATTTAGGCCCAATTATCACGTATTACTGCCTGCTTTCACTTCTGCCATCGTTCTCTTGGTAAACGTCTGGGCATCGAAAAAGACCGGAAGAGTGCAAGATTCGGAAACCAATTTACGGGAAGTTAGAAAATGCCTGCATGCACTGAGAGATGCAGAGCCATCGTAAGTCTCATATCTGTGCTTGCGAATACCTATACTGTTATACCAACCTCCCGTTTACTCGATCTACAGGTGGAGAGGTGCTGGCAGGATGAGGTGCGTCTGAGACAAAATTCTGTCGTACTTGTGTGCTCACTCTCGATTGATTGCTGTAGAGACATATTGATGGAACTGGGCAGCATATCTGACACGTCACTGCAAACGCCAACTTCCAACAGAGCAAGCACCCCGACGCCGAGTCGCCCATCGACTTCTGGGCTGCCTGCTTCCGGCTTGCGAAGAGAGGTTCCACCTGCAAAAGACTCCTCTTTCGAAGGGGACCATGGTAGTCGACCTTCCGTCAAACCGGAGCAGGACGAGCAACAGGGTCATTCAGCTCTGGGTCAAGCCCGCAATGTCTTGGGTTCGCGAGAGATTCGATCCGATCCTGCTCTGATGCAGAGCGCTCCTCGCACCAACACCAGCTTCAAAGGCTCCATTTCAGATCCACAGACATGGCCCTTACAACCGTCTCATACTTCCGCACAACGCGGGCCCTCGGTTTTGCCAAATGACGGAATACAAGTACGATATGCTGAACCGATAGCGCAGCCGTGGGGCGAATCGCAAGCGAGCAACACAGGTCTTGGTGCAGTATCTCCTCGTACCTATCACGCGCTGTTCGGGAACGGAATACACCCTATAGAGAACGTTGTCAATCGTCCCTCGGCAACGTCAATGCTTCCCCCTGGACCGGCCTTGAGCAACGATGGTTTCGTAGGCGACGCTTCCTCAAGCAACGCAGCCATGCTGAACGGAATGTATAGCCTGCTCAGTGGCAACATCTACAACCTGCAATTACCAGAGTATCAACAATGGTTACATGCCGTGGCTCAAAACCAGCCACTGGTCGCCAACGTGACCTGCGGAACACCAGCAGCACCTCATTCGTCTCAGATGAGTGCATCCACGCAACAGCCATTCGCCGGTACGCTCAACGGCATGATGAACCCAGCGGCTTTTGATGCGAACGGAATGCCTAATCTCCCCTGGGATAACATGTCACTCGGCGTGGATCTGGCTACAGCACCAGACGTCAACGGTGCCATGGCTGATATCTGGAGCATGGCTCCGAATAACTTTGAGTGAGTTGCCGCCTTGCAGAGTTTTTGAATACCTTTTTGACTGATGATGATGAGTTACGCAGGATGGACGAATGGAGTCGCTACCTGAGTGACGCACAACCGCCTCCTGCTGCGACCGCAGCACCGGCACACCCACGACAATAACAATAAAAACAGTCGAATAACCCCGAAAGCGAATCGAGACTGAGATCTATAATAGACGTTGTATCGCCCCAAATGTATCTTTTGCAAACTCCTCCCTTCCTTCATCCATAGACCGCATACTCAGCTGCGAACCCATCGTGGGACCTCTATACGACTTCCGACAGATCCACGAATCACCTGTATTACCATAGTGATTGAATGATGCATGCATGGCTCAAACTAGATTCATACTACTACAACATTTCATTCGGCACCATGACATGTTCCTCGAATCCACCTCTGCCCAACCGCGTCCACCCGACGTTTCCTCCGTCCACAACAGCGATAATCAACGATCGATCGCCTTGTTTCAAGGCAAGGAACGTATTCACTTGCGGCGTGGGCGCCTTTGGTTCCTGTGGCTGCGACTGTCTGAGACGTAAGACGCTGCCGAAGAGTCTGTGCAGGAACGAGCTTGAAGCCGGGGTTGATGCGTCCGGCTTGGGAGTGGTGGTGGTCGAATTCACCACAGGCGCTCGTGATCGAATGAACGGCTTTGGTATCGCTGGCAACGTAGGGAATATCTCCTCTAGCTGCGGTAAAGTCGGGAACGGGACCGATCGTGCACTATCAAACCAAAAGCCAAACAGACACCTATCAGCCAAAGTTTTACCGGCAAAAACTGCTTGAAGGGGGGGAGGGGGGAGAAGGTGCCGGCAGGAACGTACTCTACAACGGCAATCCAGAAATCAGGGGGTAACGTCTTCAACCCTTCCGCACTCCCACGATCCCACTTCCCTCGGGTCCAATGCGTGTTGGGTTTCCAGACGTGGAAGAACGGCAAGTATGGGTTCGCATCCAAGCTCGTGAATGGGTCAGTGGTGTCCTCGACGACAGCGGCAGCGGTGGCCGAGGCGGATCGGGTATCGCTTGCTCCGACATGCTGTGATGTATGAGAAGGGGATTGTACGCCGCTAGCAACAGTAACAGGATGACCATGACCCGAAGGCACAATCCTCAGTTTCTCATATAACGCACCTGACAGAGGGATGAATAGACGTCAACGCAGCAGTTCAGCAGGGCAATCGGGCGCAAAAAAGCGTGGTGTCGCGATTTCTTGGCGATGCGATGCGATGCGATGCGATGCTTACCGTATCCCGTCGCTTTCACAGTCCCCAACAACGTCTGATTCTCCTCCCCGCCCGCACCAGCACCCATACCCACACCCACACGTCCTCCCCTGACCCTGAAACTCCTGACCAGCTGCGCCATCCGCTGCGCCAACCACCTAAACGGGCCTACCAACCTCTCACACAACCGCCCCCACCCCGCGCGAAACGTTGTGATCGGTTCTCGTCGTGGTGAGACGGATGTATGGCTGCAGCAACCGAGACCGTCGTCGGTCGGTGGTGGTGTTGACGATGCTGCTGCTGTGCGTGGTTTCTGGAACCGAGGTGGTAGGAACTGTGCGGTTCGGTGGACGGTGTATCCTAGTCGTTTCAAGCCGGCATACACCTACACACACGCGGACCCAGACAAACCAGACAAGATCACCAACGAACACGAACACGAACACGAACACGGAGAGAGAAGCCGTAAGTGAGGCAGAAACAAACACGGACGCGCGGGCGGGACAACGTACCTGATACCGCTCCAACGAAAGTCCATCTTGTCCAATAAACCGGGCGAACCCCTCCATGGCGGTCATCTCCACCATTCCTCTAAACCCATGACCCTGTTCATCCCACACGAGCTGTTCCTCCTCCTTCTCCTCCTTTGCCTCCAGCATGTCCTTGTTCAAACTTGATCCAGATACACCACCACCACCACCACCAGGGCCACTACACAACCCCCGTTCGTAAGCGCTCGGCGAGCACCAGATCTGCATCGATCCGCGTTCAAGCAGGTACAATGCTTCTTCTGGTAAAAGCTCCATTGTCGTCGTCGTCGTCGTCGTCGTCGTCGTCGTCGTCGTTGGTGTTGTTGTTGTTGTTGTTGTTGTTGTGCCTGTTGTTCCCTCAGACGCGGCCGCTTGTACGTCGTTTCCGTTCCCCTGCTGCTTCTTTCCCGCTACCGCGGCCGCCGCCGGGTCGTACACCGGTCGGATGGTATGACCGATCGTGATGAACAGGTTTCCACGGATGGTTTGGACTTGTGGGTATGCGCTGTGGGAGGGTGAGAGGGTGGCGTGGGAGATGTTTTTACTGTGTTTGTTGTTTTTGTATGTAGGTTGTGTGGAGCACGGGTCGTGGAATGGGTAAGGATGAGTACGTATTATGAGACGTTGGTCCGGGTGGTGATGGTGGTGGTAAAGCTGTGAAAACACGAAAAAAACGTACCTAGAGGTCCCTCTTACCCCGCTAAAACCATCAAACAACGCCCGCCTCGACTCGCGCAACATCTTTTCCTGGATCGTCGCGGTTTCGTTCAACGGCTCGAAATCTTTTTCTCCGCGTTTCGGGATGGTTACTTTGGTGGTTCCTGCAGCGGCGGCGGCGGCGGTGGATGCGGCGGAGGTTGGAGGAGCACGTTGGATCTGGCTGTTTGTTTTTGCGTATTTCGTGAGGGAGGGGAAGAGGGAGTGAGGGAGGCAGTGAGGAGGCAAGTAGTTAGTGGGTTGCACTGTAGGAGTGTGATGAGCGAGCGTATGACGGAAAACGACGTACCGACCAAAAGCCTTCATGGTCTCCAAACTAGGTCCTTCATCCTCTTCAGCCTCATCATCATCCGACTCCCCTCCTCCTCCTCCTCCTCCTCCTGTTGTTCCTGCCGCTCCCAGACCTGAACCTTGAGCTTGTCCTGCTCCTTTCTGAGATGGTAGTGGAGTACTACTGCTTTTCCCTAGCGTACGACGTTTCACGGATTCCGAGGTCGGAGTGGGCTGTTCGGTGGTGGTCGGGGTTGTAGGAGAGATGGTAGTTGCCTCCGCCGTGGTCGCCGCCGTGGAAGGGACTGCGGGAGTCTGGTGTTGCATTGTTGGTTGTGTTCGTTCGAGGTCAGTCTACGGTCGGGCAGGAACAGCAAGGTATTTTGGAAATAGGAGGAGTCTAGATTATTACGACCCCGCCAAGTGAAACCTCTACCTGGGAGTCAATCGAGATGAACACGTGACTAGGGAACCACCACCACCACCCTACCTACCCCTATCCATCTTACCTACTTGTTCAACCTCTCACTCCCGGGAACTACTAAACAATAGAACTCACTCACCTCAACAATGGCATTCTTCACTCCAAATCAGACACCAGGTCTCACCCATCCGTACGTACAGTCCACGCAAGCAACCTAGACCGGTTCAAAAGCTAAAGCTCACATGTTCTTTCCCTCCCTCCGCGTTCCGCAGATGGACAGACGATGAGATAGAAGTCGCTTCCTCGGCTGCTATACATTTCGTAAAGGCGTTTTACAAGTCGATGGATAACGTGGTCGAGCGGTTACCTGTTTGTCTTTTCCACTGGCAAGGTCGCCTGTTACTGTTACGCGAAACTGATCTCCTCCCTCACCTCGCTCGTACGTAGCTACTAGGACAATTTTACAGCGACCGCTCAACCTACATATGGAACGGCACAAAGGCCACCGGACTTGCAGAAATTGGGGAACTGTTGCGGCATGTTCCGCCGAGTGGGAGTGAGGTGTTGAGTGTGGATTGCCAGCCGATAGCAGGTACGTTACCACTACACTATCCATCATTCTGATTGACCCACTACACTCTTTTCTCCCGTTTTACACGACTCGGGAACTGACGTCCACCGCTCCCCTCTTTCACACACCCCCCCCCCCCCCTCCATCCCACAGGCACCCCCTTCCCCCGCCTCCTCATCACAGTCCAAGGCTCCCAAACCCACGCACCGCCCACAACACTCACCGCCCACCCCCTCCCCTCCCGCCTCTCTGCAGCATTCTACACACCCGTCAACGACAGGCACGTGTACCCCGAGTTTGAGAACGCGGTGAGACCGGATGATGTGCCGGCGTTCGTTGTGGCGCCTGCTGGATCCGGGTCAGGGTCAGGGGCGGGGGCGGGAGCGGGGAGGAAAGGACGATCACAGAATGGTGGGCCGCCGCCGCCGGTGGACGCAGCGGCGCCGGTGTGGAGTGCGAAAGACAGGCAAGATCTGCTACCGAGGATGTTTTACGAGGTGTTTGTGTTGGCGAATGTGGATGAGGTGGTTCTGCCGCCGCAAGGACAGGGACAGGGGCCGGAGGGGACGGTAGAGCCTCCGCCGCTGCCGCCGATGGTGGGGAGTCAGCAGCCGACTGTGAGTCCGTTATGGCGGTCTTTTGGCGATTTGGATCATTTCGCAGGGGAAGGGGCCATCGTTGGAAGGGATTACTGATACTGATGAATCGTTTTGTGTCCCTTTTGCTTTTGCTTTGGTAGTATACGATCTTGTCCGATACTTTCCGGTTCGTTGGATAAGCAGGAACATGGACGGACGACGGACGACGGACGACGGACGCGGAAGGAAGGGAGCTGTTCCGCATCAGAATACGAATACGGAAAACGGAGTCCGTGGCGGCGAGAACACGTACATACATGGGCACCATCAGATGAGAATCATTGCACGCAGCGCAGCCTCTCACACACATACACACACACATTGTACACTCTATTAACGATACAAATCATTCGCATTGTCGTCATCAACCACATACATACACGCATACAGACAGACCGACAGACCGACAGACCGACAGACAGACAGACAGGCTACAACTCCCGCTACACATCCACATCGGTTTGAAGTGAAGAGATCCCGACGCGACGACGTGACGAGGGATCGGAATACGCTCTTGGAACGAATCATGGTCGACAGAAGATGGATGGAACGAACGAACAAATCGACCCTTCCACTACAGAGATCATGGAGAAGGGTATAGCGGCGATAGCGGCGATAGGGAGAAAGGCGGGGGGGGGGCCTGGAAGGTGTCTTGGTGAGTCTTGGACCCTCCTTCCGCCACTATGAGAAGAACCGAGAAGAGTAAAGAAGCGTTCGTTGAAGGACTCTTCAACGCATGCGTGCGTGCGTGCGTGCGTGCATCCTGCTTAGTCGGTCGTTTGAAGATTGTGCGATACCTCGAGTGGACGGAGCGGAACAGTATCCATATACGTACATGCAGGCAGGCATTCAAAGGACCGGAGAGTAAAGACGTCGGTATATATTATGCATGAGCGCTTTGAGCAGTTGAGCAGGTGACGCGTGTATGGTATAGAACCGGTGGAATACGCCCGCAGGCAGGGGAAAAGGCACTGTAAAGGCCTTTTTGGATGTGGTTCCCAGGCAGGCAGGCAGGTTGAGCTTGGTTATAACTTTGGAATGGGACGTCAGCGCAGCGTGTGGCGCCCAGCAGCAAGCAAGCAAGCAAGCAAGCAAGCAAGCAAGCAAGCAAGCAAGCAAGCAAGCAAGCAAGCAAGCAAGCAAGCAAGCGTGCTCGACCACCTCGTGTTGTTCCTTTGTTCTGCGTTGGGTGGCGGTGGTCTGCTTCCCCCTTTCTTTTCCTTCGCGCCTCTAAAGGCTATAGAGGTGCTATACCGGTATAAGGCTACCCATTTCTTCTCTCGTGGATCCGCGTTGGCGTTTGCGAATATCTATCGACTGATTGACAAGTATCGCGCCATCCCTTTTGTAGGTTTCTGCACGCCTATCTTCGCGTGCAACTCGATTTATACGCGTGATTATCGACCTCTTCTCTCCTCGAGTTTGCAAACACTGGAGTCCGCTCGCCATGAAGGATTTCGAAGATGCGGGACTGGGCTTGGGCTTGCACTTGTTGACCGCGACGATTAAGGACTTGCAACACGCTTTGAACGATGGAAAGGTCACCAGCGTGCAATTGGTTCAAGCGTATCTCGTAGGTACCGTTGCTCCTCCCTTCCACCGAATATTTAACGGAAAGTGACTTGATTGCATTGAATTCGAATACGTACTGCATCTTCCAGAACCGCATCGAAGCAAACAACCAGCAAGGCCTAGAACTGCGAGCGGTCGTGGAGACGGCGCCGGTGGAGCTGTTGATGGAGATAGCTCGCGGTCGGGACGAAATGAGGGCAAACAGGGTACGTCTTGCGTGATTCCGGTTTGATTGAGTGCGTCGCGCAGCGTTGTTGTTAACCGCATGGTGTTTGGTTTAGGCTTTGATCGGTCCGCTGCATGGGGTCCCGATCCTCGTCAAGGATAATATTGCGACGCATCCCGCACTCGGTAAGTCACATTCGTCGCCACCAGAAAACAACGCTTGACTTCAATGGCGACAAACCGGTTTGGTCAGGAATGAACACCACCGCATGCAGCTATGCGCTCCTCAAATCTATTGTCGCGGAAGATGCGACCGTGATTGCCAAGCTGCGCAGCGCAGGTGCTATCATTCTTGGTAAAGCAACCATGAATGAATTCGCCAATTTGAAAGCCTTCAACGCTATCGAAGGGTGGTCCGCCAGGGGTGGCAAAGGCCGCTCGGCGTACGATACTGGTGAATACGGAGAGCAAGGTGCGAAACCTTCAGGGAGTTCGAGCGGGAGTGCGATTGCCGTTTCTGCCGGTTTCGCGCCAGCAGCATTGGGCAGCGAGACTTCTGGCTCGCTCATCAGTCCTGCGGGACGAGCAGCGGCGTACACTCTGAGGTCGACAGTAGGCCTAGTTTCCCGGTACGGAACGATTCCGGGTTGCAAATCTTTCGATACTATCGGACCAATCGCCAAGTCAACCTGGGATGTGGCGTTGCTATTGGGCTGCATGGCTGGATTGGATTCCAAGGACGAAGCTAGTGAGTGATAGCAGACTTCGGACATTCGTGAATAGGGTACTGATTGTGTCTACTGGTAGCCCAAGAAGCTGAATATCCCATCAACAAGGACTACACCCAGTTCACATATTTGCCTCATGCCACGTTCAAGGGAAAGCGATTGGGATACCCTCGGAACGGCGCCTTTGACTTGGATATCCCGTGGGGGTGGGTTGCACATGTTCTTCCCCTGTTGCACACCTCGCTCAGCTCTGGCTGATCGCTCTCCATTCGTTTAGCAACGACTCAGTCAGATCTCCTGCGATCAAAGCGGCACTCGAGGAGGCCCTCAAGAAGATGGAAAGCCTCGGAGCGACGGTATGCGACCAAGCAGAGATCCCAAGTTTGCCCGAGTGGAAAGCGCTGGCGACTGCTACTCCCAAATTCGCTTTGAACATCATTGCTCACGAGTTTAAAGAAGACATAGAAACGTACCTGGCAACTATGCAGAGCGCAGAAGTGCGCAACCTACAGGATATCATCGAGTAAGTAGATGTCATGTCAAACCCCTTCATTTTCCATTGATGCGAGGGTTTGCCACTTGCCATCTGACAGCTTCAACTTGGCGCATCCCGTACGTAGGCTCCACTGATGAGACCTCAATAAACCCATCCCGGAACACTTACGCTGCTGGTCTTCTGCGTTGGTGGTGGCTGCAGGATTTGGAATTGCCTCCAGGGCAGAGTGAGCAAGATGTTGCAAGTAGTATATTCACCAGAAGCATTATGTATGTGACCTTAGCACCTGCTAATTTGCATGTTCCACTCGTCGCATGTGTAGCTTACTACCGCTCAAGGAACTACCGGGAGAACCGCACAAGGTTATCTTGATACCAAGGCAAAAGGTAAGAGACAGCCGTGGCCCCTTTGCTAGATAGCGTATAAATCGCCCCCGAGCAGACTTATATATCATCCAATTTGGTAGTGAAACGACTCTGCCAAGATGAGGGCATTGCAAAGGTTATGGATCAGTTCCAGCTTGATGCTTTGGTTCTACCCCTCAATGCTATCGCAGCGGGGTATGCCGCTGGTGGAGGGTGAGTCTGCTCTGTTTGGAAAGCCATTCGGTCGTTCGTTCATTATCGTAACTTGGGCCTTCTTCTTCTTGTTGTCCCGTCTGTCATGTAGATATCCTCTGGGAGTGGTTCCGCTCGGGGTTCAGGAGAATGGCGAGCCATTTGGCTTTTGTTTCTTGGGTAGAAAATGGTCAGAGCCCACGTTGATCGCGCTGATGTAAGTCTTTGGCAAGTTATTATGTCAGTGGTCTCTTGGGCTGTGTACGTACTGATCAGTTTGACTTGATGGAACGTTCGTCGCATGCTGATCTAGGGCGGCGTATGAGGCAAATTTCCCTTCTCGTACCCTGCCAACAACACTACTCGAGGTCAACCCGGAAGGCAAGCAGGCGACGCGAACATGACGGGAGCAGACGGATTTGCCCTTGAACAGGGCCTCGTCAAGTCCACACAGAAGAAGATCCCTCTCAGCCAGTGTTGTTGTAAAACAGAAGATTCGTTGTTGTCAAACCGAAGGTGCCTCATCGCCATCATATAGCGCAATTGCGCAGTTGCATGCCCGGTGATTCAAGCGCTCCATGATTGAAAAGAAACGACGGGGATTAGAGGCACAGTGCCACACAGCAGCCATGACGTGCCATGCCTCCTTATGTCCAGCCCCAGGCTCCTCCTCCTCCCAGAGCGAGCGTCAAGTGGCAGAAAATGCTCAGCTTGCCTGCTGGTCGTCTTCTGGCAATAGACTTCTCTTTGTCTAAGAAGAGCAGTGAAATATCTTATCGAAGGTATCTTGAAGCGAATACAAACAATTCATAACATCGTCGGCCGCTGGGATGAATTCGCAGCATTCGACGTTTCTACATTCAATTACATAACCCAAGTTCGAGATTGCCCAAAATAAGATCAACCAATAGTAACAATGCAAGGGAGAATTGACTTCCACATTCCCGTTTCGATCATCGAGTGAATTAGCGATGTTTTCGGACGTTCGGGGAAAAAAAGAGTAGTTTGATAACGCGCGTTCAGATCATCGTTTGCCGTCTTGTTTCTGTTCATTCGTGCGTCGCTTCCCGTGAGATGCTGCGAACTTGTGCCACGCGGAACTATCGTTTCTGGGATATCGACATCTGCAGTTAAAGCAGAGAACATCGTGACTGAGTGCGGCGCCTGTATTATTGCCTGTGTGGGACGAATACGATGATTATTACGACAGTTCACGTGTTCGAAAAACGAAAGAATATACTTACGGTGAGTGGTCCGCGGCCGCTGCAGCGTCTTCTATCGCATCATACTCCAACTCCCGTTCGCCGCTGATTAGCGGCGACCTGTGTGACTTTGACGGCGCGTAGTATTCCCGCGGATACGTTGTACCAGGCTGAGCATTCGGCGGCGACGCAGAGACTGCAGGATTGGAGCCGTACGCGCCTAGACTTTGATACTGCCCGTTATTAAAGTCACCCTGACCACCGACTCCCACGGATCCAGGCGTCGCTGGTTGTCCGCCGTAAAAGATGCCTCGTTGATCTGTCGTTCGATCACTGCGGTCGTAATCTCGAGACGAGCTCATTCCCTCCAAGTAATGAGGTGGGTTCATGTTGAAACCGCTGCCGGGCCAATTGCTCAAGAGCTGACCGTGCTGATGCAAGCTGGCGGAATTTGGGTTACTGTTGGACGCATCGTATGCGGATAGCAAACTTCGACTCATCCCCTCGGGTTCGTCCTTGATTCCGCCACGAGAGCTTCCAGAAGGCGAAAACGGCGGACGCATGCCGTCAATAGGTCCGGTCGAGGAGGTGATCTGGATCTCGTCATCGATCATGGACGGGTGCTGCTGGTGTGGGTGCATGTGCTGATTGGCGGCGTTGCTCACGGCCTGGATAGCAACAGCGGCGGCAGCTTCCGCCATCTCTTGAGCATGACGTTCCGCTGCTTTTCTTTGTTGTCGTTCCCGGTTTGCTTGCTCCTTCTCGGTCTGGGACTTCTTGACTTTGTTGGGTCCTCGCATCTTGCGCTCTGGGGCGTATATACACTCCAGACATCGTGAGCCACATCGGCCACAAGGCTGCTGGCCGTTACACTATTGTACGCGCGAACAAGATGTCAGTATCGTGGAGTACCGTTCTCTGAAATATCCTCTCACCTTGGCCTTTCGAATTCGGCAAGGTTCACAAGCCTGCACAATTCTCTTTCGCTGCTTCTCATCCCTCAGCTTACCGTTCGCACCACCCAACATGGGTGTCATGCCATCATCATCACCTGAACCCTGCTGATGATGGTCCATGTGCCTTCCCACAGACATTGATGGGGACTGCAATGTCGCGGAGCGCATGTCCTGACCGTGTTGTGAAGATGACATCGGGACGGGATACATTCCGCCGGAATGAAGATTGAGTAGCGAATCCGATGCATTCAGGTCGTGAACGCCCTGATCCTGCGGGTTGTATAGGTTGTTGAAGGCGTCTTCGGCAATACCGTTGCCACGGATGGAAGACTCTCCGCCGTATCCTGATCCACCAAGTCCGGCATTCATCAGCCCCTGACCACCCGGTCCACCTCCCATGTCCAAGCTGCCACCCATCCTCATGTGCTCCTCGTGAGAGACGCTGCGGTCCATGTACGGCCTCCCGGATTCGCTCAGTCCCATACCGGGTGCGTTGGAGGGCATGTTGGTTGTGTAACCCTGAATGTTCCAGTTGTTGTTCTGCTGGTTGCCAGGATAAGGCGAGTCGTACGAAACCGCAGAAGTGGCATAACCAGGAATATAGGGTGCTCCGACAGGATGGTTATCGTTCGGAGAGCCCCCTTGAGCGAGCTGTGCCGAGACACCGGATTGAAACATGGCTGAAGCTGATGATGCATATGGATTGTGCTCCGACGCCATGTGTGCGTGAGCGACCATGCCAGGTGACATGTGTTGGTAGTGGACCGGCATGGCCATCACTGGACTTCGTAACATGTTGTTATCCGTAGCGGATTGATCTTGATGTTGGTGTTCTTGGTTGTGTTCGTTATCGGACGGAGATGCTTGTCGTGATAACTGGTCTTGTCGTCGAAGTTGTTTAGCGGGGCCCTCTTCTTCAAACGACCTCGACATTCTCCTTTTTAATGATTGAGCGTGAATCTGAGCGCTGAGAGTAGCCAGGGAAGCGAGAGCCTCTCCTGTGTCCTCCTCGTTGGGAAAAGGCTGGCCCACTGGAGCATCATCTGCAGGAGTCAATACGCCTTGAGTGCCAGTGATTGCTGGATCCAGCATAAGAGCACCATCGTTGGCGGCTTCTAGGTTTGCTGCTGCTGCTGCTGCTTCAACATCTCTCGACCCAAGTTGAGGGTCTGCATCAAGAGGTACATTCGGAGAGGCTACGACTTCAGCCTCTTCAGCTTGTACCTCTTCAGCAGCTGGTGTTGCTTCAGTAACTTGAGCGTCAACTACTGTTTCAGCTTCAGTGTTGCCAGCGCCTACGGACGAAGCTCTGGGAACAATCGGCTGACTTCCCGCTGTAGAACCTACAGGCGAGCCTGGTTCTTGTGGGGTGGCAGACATATCTGGGGAACTCGCGTGAGATGCGGAGTACACAAGATACCACTAGTCCGAAATGTGGGCTTGGGAAAACAAACAAATTCGGGTCTCGTCCGCCTAGAACGGACAAACAGAGTTAGGAAGGTGTTACGGACCAAATAGATGATGAACAGTTGCCGTAAAGGTAAGGCTTTGTACTTTTTTGAGTCTATTCGTGGGATATTCCAGCTGTTCAACGGGAGATGTCATAGGGTGAGCAAGAAGTAACCTGTGTAGTGTATCACCTGATTAGGAGATGGGCGAGGAAGAGTGCGGTGCCAAGCGCACCAGGAAGAACAAATGCCAAAAGGAGGCGATGTATAGAAGGGAAGTTCAGAGAATACACTTACGATTGCACCGTGATCGGAAAGTCAGCTGCACAGTGCAAATGTGATCGAGTTGTTCAGAGTTGGTCAAAAGAAGCGCTGCAGGCGACTGCGCTAAGGAGAATCTGTGCGAATATTCAAATTCAATCAGACCTGTATCGCAAATGTCTCACCTGCGCACGAACCGTGGGATTCACGGGAGAAAGGAACATACCTCTCAACTAACTAGCTATTGGCGATCGGCTCGTGTTTCGAAGTCGTTGTTTTGGGGGCTTTGGAATAAGGTTGATTCTTGGAGAACAGAAGGTGTATGTTGATCAGGGCTGCCTAGCGAGCTGAATAGCGAATCTACGGAGGACACGTAGGTAGAGAAAGCGTCAGTCAAGGTTGTTCTTGGCATCGATATAGGTACTCTTTGCTTGTGACCTGTATGAAACAACAAGTGGTCTCCTGACTCTGTTTCTCCCGGTTCTGGAACAATGATCTCCACGCTGAGATGTTCCATTCGAGCCAGTTGAGGCATTTCTGCCACTACCGACTGATGATTGTGCTGCGTTGTGGGAGACCGACAGATAAACGAAGGATGAATCGATCACTTACAATCAACACCCAAACAGGTCGTGTGAGAGGTCTTTGCTTTCCCTTCGAAAAAGTGTGTATACCTCCGTTGATGTGCAGTGCTCGGATCTTCCTGCTTCGAAACAGTGTCGACAGCGAACACGAATGCGGATTATCTAGCCTTCGGACAGGTGATGCAACGGCGACCAAGTGTATGTCCACTTCGAGTGCAGCTGTGGGCTTGTCTGCTGCGAGAGCCGATTCCGAATGCGACAAGTGAAACGTGGTTAGAGGGAAAGACAGCGACTAGATCAGCACTCCGCCGAAAGGTATACGTGGAAAAGGACTCGGCGCAGAGTTGTGTCCAAACATGATGATCGATGAAGCCATTGCTTCGTCACGACGCTTTGCTTTGACGGCACAATACGATATCCAAGAGCTGAGAAAGTCAACGACTACCATCCTCACCACCGCGATCGAACAAGATCACTCAAACTCCTATCGCCAAACCCGTCCACGTTCTTCAACTTCGCTCAAAGCGTACACGCTACCACGTCAACACCTGCCAGCATTGCATCGCAAAACAGACATCGCATCATGAGATGCCTTCTCCCGGACCAAGCCAACTTCCCCGACTATTCGTCCTTGTCAGGCCTGGTCTGACTCTCGCTGGAGCCAAAGAAGTATGGCCTGGTGACGGACGCGACTGTCTTGCGACGCACTTGGAGCATCACCACGAAACACCATGCTCCGCCGTCCGTTGTCTTGATCGGCTCCATCGCAAACGGTCGTACCACCTCGTCCGGATCTATTGCGACGGCAGACAGCCTAGGCGCCGGACGGTATATCGTACGGTCTCAATTTGGACTGCATTGTCCAGAGAACCAGCGACCCGGGAGACGTGGACATGACCAACGTGGGGAGGACGCCAACGCGGTGTCGACTGCCCGATCGGAGGCGGCATTTGTGGAACACACAAACACACGCAGGGTGTAGAAAGACAGGTGAAAAACAGAGTCGGGACGTACTTTGTAAGTGCCTTGAATCCTGATTGGTTATGAATCGCCTTGAATTGATATTGACCGGGTTCTTCCTTCCTTCTTGTTGTTCTACTTTTAGAGAAATGAGCGCGGTGAGTTAGGGTTGAGGGAAAGACAGGATATGGCCATGGAGGGAGAGAAAAAATGGTAAGTCTCCTATTCGACCTTTTCCGCCAGTCTGTTGTAGCTCGCCGAAATCACTACCGCGACATGAAAACGCCATACTTCAGACGAGAGGATGTTGTGACAGCCCGGACATCAAACACCTGCTTTCGTCTTCCACCTTTGTCGACTTCGAACTCTCCACAACGTATGGTAAAGTATAACGACATGATCGTCGAAAACCGTTCGGGTCAAGGATATTCATATCGCATGTTCGCGCCGTGTGCATCGTAGACAGTCGTAGAAAGTGGATCCTGAATCACTCACAGGAACCGACCTTGCTCTCTTGTCGTCTACTATCCTTCAACGTGTTGACGATGTTGCAAAAGGTTGAACGTTGGGAACCCCTTTGGTAGTTTGGATCCGACCCAATAAACTTGTATCCGCAGAGGAGGATGCAACTGCAACGCAACGCAACAAGCTGCACAAGTTGCTTCTGCTTCACAGGTTGTAGTGTTGGATTAAGGGTTCGCGCTGCGTCGAAAACTCGTGAATGATTCTGGATGGTCGTGCACGGATCAGATGGTCGAATGTAGTCAAGTCGAATGGCAGGTTGCCGACACAGAAAACAATCTCCCTAGGAGGTGGCCCAGGGCGACGCGAAATAGAGATAGCGCCTCATTCGCGTCAGCTGGAGGCGTTTGGGATGCACCACAGCCAAAATTGCCTCTTTGAGCTCGGAAAGCAACCGCTAGAGCAACTCTTTTGGTCACGTGCGAGCCAAAACTCGGCGGCCGGTAGACAAGTTCGAAGTCCGGCGGCCGGAGGAGAGGTTTGTTTCTTGAAATTAATCAGGGGTCCTGTTCAAGTCAGGCGGTTATAGATGGATCAAGTTCTATCATACCGAATACGTGGTACAAAACAATATACATTTCCCTTAAACATGTCCAAGCGGCAACGAGTCTCTTCAGCCGCAACCGAGGCGAGCTACAACGGGTTTCAACCCGTTCCGATTCGAGTACAAGATATCAGTACCACATCCAGTAGCAAGAAAAGCAATGTCGCAAACGGAAAAGGAAAAGCAAAAGCCGGCGATCTGTCCAGCGCTGTGCATTACCTCTGGATCAGACAACATCGTGCGTCAAAGGCTACTGCATCAGCCACGACTGGCGTATCTGCACCGGAAACTCTTCCACCGACCCGAACGCTCTTTGTCGCAAACCTACCGGTGGATACGACGGAACGAGACGTACGTCTGATGTTCGGCACGTATGGCGGGATCGATAGGGTTGAGTTCAAGGTTGGAGAGATTGGAAGGATGGGCAGGGAGGGAGATCCGTGGTGGACTGTCGAGGATGAGGAAGAAGAGGATTCGGACGATGACAGCGACGAAGAAGACGACGAGGAGGAGGATGCGGAAGACGATGAAAAGGATGATGCTGCTACACCCGACCAGATGATGGATGCGACAGAAGAATCCACGGATCCGACCATGACGAAACGTCAACGACGTCGTATAACTCGGAAACAGGAACGCGCAGATCCAGAATTCGCCATTAATGCTCTTCGTAAAAAAGCACCTCAGGTTGTTCCGCTGCTGCCTTTGAACCCTCGATCGTCGGCAAACGGCCAGGGATACCTTGCGCCTTGCTCTGGCTGCTACGTTGTTTACCTTGATGAACTCAGTGTATCGAGATGCCTGCAGCTGGCTGGTGGCAAAAGCGGCGTCAAGACATGGGAGCGAGCCGCTGCATCCTCCAAATCATCCGTGATTGACGAACCAACAGGCTTGACCTACTATCGGCGCCTACACACGCTACTACGCCCATCACTCGACATCATCAAACGTCATGCGGATACCTCGATCGCCTTGTTTGACTGGCACGCAAACCTCTCCTCTGAACGCGCAAAACGCGGAGCAATCACCGACGATGATGGATTCACACTTGTTGTCCGAGGCGGCAAGTTTGGTCGCACAGCAGGAAAGGGGGAGAAGGGTGTGGCAGTTGCTAGTCGACGGTTCATGCTTGATAGCAAGAGGGCAGTCAAGAAGGCGGTTGTTGTGGCCAGTGCCGAGGAGCGGGGAGTGACGGGTGATGATGCGGACATGCTGGATGCTCGAGAGGGCTTGACGAGGGGCAAGAAGAGAAAGAGTCAGCGGCTCGAAGGGTTCTACAAGTTCCAAAGGGATGAACAGCGGCGGTCACGTAAGTACTTGATCCTCACGCTTTGGAAGTTTATGACGTGCGACTAAGTTGGAATTTCCCCTTCAGATCTCGCCAGTATCCGGGCCGACTTTGAAGCAGACAAGGCAAAGGTGGAGACTCTCAAAGCTGCCAAGCGGTTCAAGCCATACTAGAGACATCATGCCGTTTGTTACAAAAGGGATTTGTATCCATCCAGCCATATGGAGGAATTATACTATCGATGAGTGTCCTCCCCTGTTGTGCGGTTTACATTTGCGCATCACAAACAGTTGTCAGCGCGCTCTGCATCTCCGACTCGTCCTTGTCTTCCGGCATTCGGGGCTTACCGGCAAACACCTGTTCTTAAGATGAAACACCTCACCCGACCGTTCCCAACCTTTCTTTCCCCCCGTCTCCTAATATCCTACTCTCCTTTGACCGCCATGTTTCATCGTCGGCCACTCATGTTTTGCCCTGATGGAGATGGTAGGAAGGCAGAATGCTGGCGCTCTATATGAATTGACTGGACTAGTCGCCATCGGGAGGGGACGTTTCTACCCAGAGCTTTCCACCTGTCATCGAATCACTACTGCCTACTCTAGCTCGACTGTGATCCTCCGGAGATCCCTTTGCGGTATATCTTTCACTATCGTCAAGAACTTGGATATACCCCCACCAACATGGCAGACCGCTGGCCAAGCAATAACATTAATAATAACAACAGCAATGCGGACGGCTGCAAGAGTATTGTGAACTTGGACTGTGGAAGAACGAAGTCACTTGTGAGTAAGTGCGTTTCATCCTCTATGAGATTTGACGGACCTCTTCGGATGCTCGAGAGTAATATGATCCCTTCTCATCATTGTATTCTGTCAACAGTCGGCCTGATCGTCGGGATCGTCGGGATCGTCGGGATCGTTTTCATGACGATCGTCATGCTCATCATTGTGTAATGTTGCTGCAAATGCAAGCGAAAAGAACGAGATCACACTGAAAGGGGTTTGTTGGGTGGGCGCGGGTACAATTATGATGACAATGACCTCCGTTATAGTAGCTGTTGTAGTCGTCGTCATTGAGGAGGTCGTGTTGAGATTACTGGATGAATTGCCACCTATCACACCATTCATGTGTATATCGTACCAATGTTGTACTATCTTACTACAGCATGCTTTTAGGCAATGTAGCTCCACGCTGATGAATGTCTCTGCTTGCGAAGGCAACCATGACAACAGATTGATCAGAAGTAAACATGATGTTTCTCTAACATCTCGCATGTGTTCCGGCTTTTCTCAGACTGCTATGTTTTTGTTACTGTTATTAGATTCTGTTTCAATTCGTAGGAGATTGTAGTTTGAAGGCGTGAAGAGTTGTTCATATATTATCGAGCCCCGCGATGCCTCACTACTGGCAGTCGAGATGTTTGACTTCACGCTTTGAAGTTTGTCGGGTCCCCCTCTAAAGTACTAGGCCTACCATCATCAGCAGCTGGCTTCCAAATTGTCTGGCGACGGGTAGTAACGATGATACTGGAAGAGGATTCTCCTTCATCTCCTTCATAGTAATCATCCTTTGTGCCATCCCTGTCAACCGTGTACCATCCAATAGTTCCGACAAGGAGATGCTGGGGTTCCATTGATCAAATTCCCTGCTTGTCGGATGTTCTGACAGGGAGCTGCCCCACAATCGATCTGTAAAACCCTTAAAGGCCAGATGTATCGCGAGATATCGCACTACGACAGCATGTACCCCTCCATATCAAATCGTGTCACCACCTTTATCCGAACCATTCCCCAGGTGCCCAGAGCGACTAAAGGCTGCCATGCAGATCAGCAAGCGAGCTCCAGAGAAGGCGACAGGCACATTCTACTCTTGTCCCAGAAACGGCAGCGATAGCTGCAAGAGAAACATATTGCTGATAAGTACGGAATTACCATAAGGCAAATGTTGAATCAGTTGAAGCTGACCAAGGAAGAGCCGTTCTTACATTGCTATTTTGCAGTATCTGGTGCGATGCTGTGCGGACTCGGTGTGCTTTATCTGTTCGTGAAGCGTCGCTGGAGGCGAAGAAGAAAGGAAAAAGCGGATATAAAGGACACGAAAGCGAAGTTTTTAAAAGGGGAGGTTGAAAGATTGAAGTCCGAAGCGGGATTGGGTAAAATAAAGCGAGAGCAGAAGGACCTTGCATCAGATTTAAGTGCAAAAGGGATTCCAACAGCACAACTGGTGGAACAAGCCAAGTTGATCGCCAAAGGCCAGGACAAGTAGTCCTTGGGAGACAAAATACCTTCGGTCATATATCAAACTGGTGGTCTCCTCTACGCTGTCGTGATCTTCTGTTTCGGCCACGCAAGAAAGGGAACACCCACTTGAGGAGGGAGCCAGTCCTATCAGCCTGATTCACCTGCATGGCAGCGCTTCGAAAGCGAAGTAGATTATCACACATACTGGAGCATAGTGAAGATTGTAACAACAAGCGGGTGCATATTACTCAAGTATCAGTGTCAAGAATTTCTTGGACCTGCTGTCTCCAAGTGCAGGTAAAAGTTAGTCACTCGGTGGTGTTGTCAAGGTTGAGAGCTGTTGATACTTATCCTTAGCGTGGCGACACAAATGACCTTCGGAACTGAATGGATGTTCCACAGAGTCTTGAAGTCATACTTCCTATCTAAGCTTTTGTGCGAACAGCTTGTAACAGGTTCATGGAAGTAGTCCCGTTGATAGGAGAGCAAAATGCGACTATGTGAAAGATCGTCGTTTTGGATATCGATCGAATGGACATCTGCCGCTAGCACTGGCACGATCTACTATCCATTACTACTGTAATTAACAAGCATTCTACAAGACAGAAGTACACAAGCAATGTAAAACATGCTATATCACAGTATCGTCGTATCTTTTCTCTCGCTGCCAGAAGCAGCACGACATTATGTATTTCGCAAGAAACCCACCAGACGCTGCTCCTCTAACGCGCCAATCCGCCAGCAGTCAGCACACGCCAGGACAAGCGAACGATGTTGGTTGGATACACCTCAAACCTGTCATCACGGATGAGCCGTATAATTAGGAACCGAATGATGAAGCGTTATGAAACTGATGATCAGGTTGCCGGATACATCGAAACAGCTGATCACCGGATTATGTGGTGAGTTTAGGCCGTTTACATACGATAATCGAGCAGGGCTGCCGAATTCAGTTCAAACGACAGCTGAACAGCTGTGTGATAGCAACCTTCTTCACCGTACTCCAGGGGACTCCCAGACTCTTGGATTGCAAGCCCGTCTCCCTTTTGCCCACGTTGAGTTATTTCTGAAGGCAAGAGGTCATGAGAAGCGATTTGGACACTGAGCCTATGGATTCATGAGGGTTACATTTCCATTGTTTCGCGGTGTTTGCGCTTACAATGTCTTCTCTGCATAGTGTCTTTGGGTAGTATATCATTTCGAAACACACTCGGTATACTCCTTTTTTGAAAGGGGGGTTGCATGAGGTATCGAAAGGAAGTGGTAAACCCCTCTTTGGGACAGAGTTTCATAGGATATTCGCGTTTCAGAGCTACCGGTATATGTTGAAGACATCCACATCAAGCAAATGGTTTCTATCTCTCCACGAATGCTGCAAGTCGACGACAGGACCATCACATGCAGTGTCGAGCGCAGTGTATCCATCGAACTACCATTCCGGGCCAACAGACGGAGATTCCCTTTTGACAAGCTCATTGACGCGAGCATAACATACCTTACGGTGCGCAATGATTCTCGAAAGCAAACGCTCAAACTCAGGGAGCGCGTGGCGATGTCCATCAGACGATGGAGGCAAGTGCAAAGAGCGAACGACTTTTATCGTCTTAGGTAAGATAGCCACTGAACTAGCTGCCTTCAAGCTCAATGCTCACGATTTACATCCTTCGATATCGGTACAGGTACTCTGTTCGGCCTGGTTGTCCTCGGCGGGGGTAGTATCTTTTTGTATGTCTGGAGGAAACAGAGAAAGCTCGCTCTCGCAGAGGCAGATCGCAATAGACCATGGGTGGTACAGGTAGATAAGACTTTTGGAGTCTCGTGACTCGTCCACTAAGAAGGAACAAGCTGAGCAAAAAGCTGAGAAGGTCACGGTGGATTGGTAGTGGAGAGATCTGAATCGATCTATTTCATGTGATCATCTGGTTGAGATATGTGCTGCTAACTCAGAGCTCGAAGACACGATGTTTGAGAAAAAAACTCCTCCTTCCACAATACTTTCAATGCGCCTTTGCGAGAGCCCTCCAGGAGGCGTGCCCACTTGTGGCTGCCTACGATTCAGAAGGACAACTATACCCCCACCTTGTACGCAAGTCGAAGTTCGGATTGCACTACTACTGGATGTACCACAGGGTTCTTCGTGGCCAGTTGTACCCTTCTGTGCCCTCAGCTGAACAGCAAAAGTAACAAGTCTTCTGCTTTCAGGCAGGGGAGATGGCAAATTCAACTCTTGGCGATATCTTCCCATGCGCATCTTCCCATGCGCATACGCATTGATACTGTGAGCAGTATTGGCAACACAGCAGCTCGTGCCTCAGGGTTGTCTACAATTTTAGCTTTGGTTTGTACGATGTTACCTCTGCAATCTGCATAGCCGCCATGCCTACGGATACTTGTGCTTGAAGTACGAGCCGAGCTTAAGTAGCGGAGCCGGCGCTTACTCTAAGCGCAGCACCGATACCTTGTGAGCGAACCCACCCGCAAAGACAACGACAACAGAAAGAAATGACCGACACGACCTTTTTCCGGTTTGCAAGATAGCATTCCTTCTTACCGTATTCACAAAGTTTCTTACATTCGATGATTATGAAACCTCTGATAGACAGCTCCTTTGACTATCGCCCTTTACCTCCCCCGACATGGAGCAACACAAGGGTTAGGTAACGTCATCAAGATAATGATCTGCTCCATTCGCGACTTCCCACCGAGCTCATTGTTCCATTCGCCATTTCAGGGATACAGCCTTCAGGGACACTTACAAGCCATTGTTTGTGACTTCAGATTCACGGGATGCGGGTTGCCGGCCTGGTGGAAAATGTTCGCGATACCAATACCAGAGACTCCAAAAGCGACGAAAGTTCAACAGATACATTCCAGAAGATACGAACGCGAGTTTGGAGTCTCTATGAATAGCTACCAGTGGAGTATATGTGCATGCGTCTGGTTACGATCTCCACTATGAGAGTACGGAGCATCAATGCTACACAAGCTTGCTTGTTTCTCGTTGCTGCCCTTGTCCGTTCTGTTGCCGCACAAGCAGTGACACGAGTCTCTAGCTTAGTCCTCCGACCTCTGCCTCAAAAGCGTCCCGTGGTAAGGCGAAATTGGTGACTTCCTCGCCTGCGCAACCGATCGCTTATCATTCCGCACTGAGCTGCGTGAGCTACCCTCCTTTTCCCATAAGGTCGATCTACCACGCTGTTGGCGTATTGGATCGAATGTTGTGTCTACTTAGCAAACCAGTACCACAGGTGGTGGCGGAAGATGGTGGACGCGCTCGAGTCTCTATAAATTCGTCATCACGATAGCAAACGAAAACAACGATCGAGCGTCTTCTTCTATGTAGCTGCTACTACTCTGCTTCGCTATTGTCTGAATCCCGACAGCGTGTGCATCAACCCAGGTTGAGCGTTTGAGTCAAAGGTCAACAACATCCAGGACGAAACCAAGGACCATGTCGACATCAGAAAACAACACGACGGAAAAGCCGTATGACGAAATGTCCAAGCCAGAGCAAGAGGAGCATGACAAGGTTGCGAGAGCGAGGGAGCAAGCCGAACAAGATGGTGAGGTGCGATTCATGCACACCGCGAACCTACCAGACGCTAAAAGGACGGTTTTCTGGCCCAGCACTGCCCTACAAGTGGACGCAGGACCTGAATACTGCTACCGTCACTGTTGATTTACCGGCTGGAACACGCGCAAGGGATCTCAGCATCAGCATCAAAAAGAGGTCATTAAAGGCAGGTTAACTCGAGCCCGCCGCATGGTTCAACAACAGAGCTGGCTGTTGACGTTTTGGACCTTAGGTGAAGCTGAAATCTCAAGCTGAACCTATTCTGGAAGGAGAGCTGTTCGCAGAGATCAAGGAAGAGGATTCGACGTGGAGCATCGGTGAGTAAAGGTTTAGTATCAACGATGCGAAATACATATATTGATTATTACCCTTTCCATCATCACAGATGACGGCGTACTATACATAGAACTAGAAAAACTCAGGTACGCTCAACCATCTTTACGCCTTTACCGATACACTCGCAACCTCTCACGCTTACTCCCCTACAGCGCACGAACATCAACACCGCAGTGGTGGCCACATATCCTTACGCACCACCCACGCATCGATACTAGCAAGCTTGCACCAGAGAACTCGAAGCTCAGTGACCTGGATGGAGAAACGCGCGGTATGGTGGAGAAGATGATGGTACGTTTTCGTGCCAAAGAAGGTTTAACCGCTGGTTAGCTGACACCGTCTTCTCGTGCCTCCTCAGTTCGACAATCAACAAAAGGTAAGCTGAGCATCTTCTCCTTTCTGATAAACCTTCTAATAATTCCCGCTCCCTTATATCTATGGCTTATTATAGCAAATGGGAAAGCCGACATCCGATGAACAACGAAAGTTTGAGATGCTTGAAAAGTTCAAGAACGCTCACCCAGAAATGGATTTCAGTAATGCCAAGATCGGATAAAGCATCAGCTGTGACGGATTAGGAAGCGACTGGTCGATAGGGAGGATCTAGACGTTGCGCATAGCCAAAGTGCTGTTATAGATATCGCGGGAAAGTGTAGTGCCTTTCCGCTGTGTAAATCGTATGGCTTCAAGTGAGCTCGACAAGGAGTAAACAGTCAAACCATCGTGAAAGTAATCACTTGTGATGGTAACGAACTGACAAAGATCAATGGACAAGATTATTTCCGTAATACCAGGTTTACATAGTACATACACAACCGACACAATAGTAAATTAAGTTCGGCAGACAAAAACGAAACTATCTACGCACTCGGGTAGATACCCAGAGGCCCCCTACATACGACTATCTGCAAGATCGAAACTCAAAAAGACCTAACACCGTGGTACCATAGCTAGCGTTTCTACTCATCCATCGTCCAGCTCGGATTCGGATTCGGAAACTTGGTATTCGTCTTGCTCATCGAGAGCGAATTCTTGAAACGGATCGTCTGGAAGCTTCGAACGGAAGGGTCTTGTCGTTGCCGCTTGTGGCTCGATTCAGTTCGGTGCGTCGATTCGATTCGGTTTCGGCTCGCACTTGATTCGAATTGGGTCGAGGTGGATCGGATCGACGTTGCGATTCTTACCTGTTTAACTCTAGCCAGAGGTCCACAGAAAGGGAAAGCTCAGGAGCAGAAGCAGGGGCTCGGAACGATCCTATAATACAACAAGGCGGACGCGAGAGATTTTGAACGGAGAAAAGCCACAAGAGGAAGATGAAAAATTCAGAAAGACTGCCGGGGCGGAAAGCGCATCAGCATTGAAAGACGCGCCGGAGGGCCGGACACTTGCGTCAGAACACCAAAGGCCGAAAGAAAGCTTACAAAGAAGGTCCAAGGATGACGAGGTGTCAAGGGAGTGCACCCTGCTGCTAAAGCAAGAAGTTACTGGCAAAGTAAGTCGCCGCCATCCCCGCTGCGAACAATGCACCGCCCCAAATTCCTTGACGTCGGACCGCAACATCAGGGTTCACGATTCGCCTGTTGCCCGCGATCACCCTGCCAGCGCCAGAGTTTGCAAGAGCGGTGACGGCACCAACAGCCGGTTGGCCCGGTGCTCCACCAGGGATCATCACAGAGTCATCTTCGACGTCGACATCTTCCGTCGTTCGCTTGACGCCACGGAGAGCACCAGTTGCGGACACGCTGGATCCAGGTCCACCCGAGATGTTTTCTGCCACAAGGCCCATCTCTGATGCGCTTTCGCCTGCAGCTGATCGTGCCAAAGCTTCTTCTCGCAGTCGCAAAACGTCGGCCTTGCTAGCAGCAATCTCGGCTTCAGCGGCAGCGGTAAGAGCGGTCGCGGAAGTGCTCAGTGGCGCATGAAGTTCGTGAGTGGATTGAAGGGTGACAGTTACGTGATCGGGAGCGGAGGTGGTCGTGTCCATAGCATTAGTGTCGAGAGAAGCAGGGTGGATTTCGGAAGGCGTAGGTCGAGATCGTTTGACGGCTCGTCCGGGAGTTCCAGTGGCACGCTGTGTAAAAGGAGCAACATTTTGCTGGGACTGCTGCTGGTTCTGCTCATCGCGTCGAGGTTCCACCAATTCGCCATCGACGAGCTCTCGAGGGGCTCGCATCACACCAGATCGAGTAGGAGTCTGTCGAGTACCAGGAGGAGGCTGTCGGGTAGCTTGCGGGGATTGTTGTTGTGCTGGGGCAACAGCGGCAGGATGGGTAGTTCGAGTGTTTACTGGAACAGCGGGAGCATTAGCAGCAGGAACAGTCCTTTGAGAAGCTTCTTCCGCAGCACGTTGGCTTCGCTGGCTCTTCCTATAAGCAACACCAGATTCCGGTCGAGCTGCACACATTGCCTAGATGAATGCAAGCAAAGTAGGAAAGTCAGAACCCTACCGTGGCCGAATCGCTATCCAGAATGGGAGAAAAAATGTCGTGATCTCCTTCGACTAGTACTAACTTCGATCCAAGGTTCCAGTTTGTAAGCCGGGCCAAGATGTTTGGCGAGATTCAACGGAGCCCTGTGTGATGTAAAACAAGTGATCAGGTTTGAAGGACGATCCAGTTTGTATCTACGGTCGATGAACGCTCAATCAAGCACCCAAGACGCCAACGTACCAATTTCCAGCAAGTTTCACTGCGCTACACGTCCTCGATCCATTCATACCCGACATGTCAAACGAAGACTTGATCCACTTCATCTCTCGTTCCTCATCTTCCGCGGTCGCACTAGGGAAAGCAGCCTTGAACATGGTCGTGACACTGATCGCACCGGTATCGTATCTTCGAAGAATGAATGCATGTTCCAGAGGACCGGTAAGGTACTGTTTGACAATGTAAGAGCGTCAGATCAAGATCAAGTGTCGAGCAAAGCGGAAAGGAGACGCACGGTAGGAACCTTGAGTCGACCGACAATGATCTCCTTTCCATCACGAACGATTGTTTGGAACTTTACCACCAGAGCATCAGGATCCATCGTCGTCGGTGACACTGTAGATGATACATAAACATCCGCAAGGGTGAAAAGGGATAGAAGTCATTTAGTCGACGCGTCTCCTGTCGTCCACCCATTGCAGACCTGCTCAGCGCCGAACAAAGGGTGACTTACGGCCTTGATCCAAGAACAAGTTCCTGGCTCGGAACGGCAAGGCTGGACGGTTGGATCCTGACAGTTCGTTCGGGATCACAGGTGGAGCGAGTTGGTAAGCGGGAGGAGCCGTAGACGCATCAGATGTAGCGTTGTAGGATGGATCGGCCGGTCGAGGAGGCATGGCGCTGCGATTTTCCTGTCTAGATTTGGGTTAGAGGAAGGTATGCACAAAGCGTATACGTTTGTGAAAACGATCAACTGGCGAGGTAGATAATGATGTTGACGAGATGACTTGATTGAACGACGACTCGCCATCTCTGACTCAACCTCCAGCCTGGCCAGACTGCGCTTGGTGACGCGACCCGCGGCGCTTTCTTTTGTTGTAATAACAAGCAATATCTCTCTATTGTGCTAATTCGCAGTGTCCCTTGGGGGTTTCTCACAATACCCCAAGCAGTCGTTAGCATTCATCGAAGCCTTCCGTTCTCACATCTAGTTTGATAACCTTGCTTTGTGTGCGCTCGACTTGTTTACAAATGCTGTACAAAAATGACATTCACCTTTGATCATCCCTATTTTTCTACGTCGGTCAACAATACCTTGATCCCGAAGAAATCCATATGCGAAGCACCGTCTCTAAAGCTTTTCTTCTATGCCCAACGCCACAACGATCCACCTCATCTTCTCCTCCCATGTCGCTGAATAACCAAACTCCCCAACAACCGATTCATATCCTCATAAACCGACGTGTCATAACCTTGTGACGCGTCCGCGCTCCCCTTCTTCCTTGCACGATCGACCGCACTGCCTTCGTCCGTTGATGAGGCAGGTGAAAGCGCTCGAAAAGCACGAGCCGGCGAGCCAAGTGGGTACCGTATGTTTCGATGGTGGGTGTCTTGGTGGTTATAATCGAAGAGGGTACCAGAGAGGGAGGATAAATGTGCGATATCGTATACTTCGCTTGGAGGAAGTCGTAAAGCTGCAGTATTCGGATTCTCCGTTGAGTGTTGTGAGATTGCGGAAGAGGACGAGATACTGGGTGATGGCGGCAAGATTGTAGTATCAAAGGAGCAGTCTAGGTCGTATGTATCAAGTTCCTGCTTGGCGGGAGGACGATTCCTCGCTCGTCTTTGTAGATGCTGGTCACGGATCATCGGTCAGCAGGCGTAGCAGGTAGTGTGTGTTGTGAATTGGCTTACAAGATTGTGTAGAAACGCATTCGACGACAAGTATTGATCGTTCAACAACGAATCTGCACCACCAACATCTGGCGACTCGGCACAATGCACGTTTTGGCCATTTTGCGGACTTTTCGATCCAAGATTGTCGTTGGGCGCCAAAGGACCATCTAGCCCTTTGTTGCCCGCGAATTCGGAATGACCAGACGCACGACCAGCCTCAGCATCGGCCACCCGTGCCGTCATTTCCACACTCCTCGCTAGATTCCACAAATCGACAGGCGATTCTCCCGCTTCCCACGACCTGCTTTCCTGTCGATTTTCCAGATGCACAAAGGGCTGCTCCTGCACATAATGAACATCCTGCGAACTAGGTCTTTTCACGAGTCGCTGTCGTTTCACAGTGCGAGATGGTCGGGAGGTCGTACTAGGTACTTTCGCAATGTTGCTGTTGGGCGCGACAGAGGCGAATGATAGTGCTGGTGTTAAATGCAGAGTTGCAGGCGGTGAAGGAGGTGCAGACGGATGATTGGCGAATCCTGTAACGTCCAGAGCAACTCCAGTATTCCTGATGAGATCGAAAGCCGAGTATCCAGTAGAGCATCCTGTAGCTTGTTGATCTGATATATCACTGGAGCGAAGGTCGAGCGCAGCTGCTGAAGACGAGAAGCGTAAATCTTGCCCGCCAAATCGAGAATGAGCGGATTTTGATCCTTCCAACCCTCCGTTTGATAAACCATTCCGACCACTTTCCTCCGCTTTCCGCCCTCCAAATACAGCATTCCAATGACTAGAGGTACGTTCAGGTGACGAAGACGCACTAGACCCTTCTGATGAAGCAGAGCGGGACCGTTTTCTTCCTCTCCATATGATATCATCACGCATCGTTTTTCCAGATATAGAGATGCAAGCGGACGACGAACGAGGCAAAATGGATAAGAGGTGTTGAGAAGCTGAAGCAGGGGCAGTCGAGATCGGGTCGGTTCGTATCGTCATGATAATAAGGCTCTGTTCGACGAGCGCTGCTGCCAGGAAATCCCGGGCTGATGTTGGTCGCCTCACTTTCACAAGTAGTCCTGCTGCTTCGACTGTGCAGCCAAGAGCCGGAGACTGGTGAGGTCGCTTTCTGTCCTTCAAGGGTCGGGCCCGTGGCAGGGCAATGGCAGAGTATGGTTGATATGATGTACTGTGTACTGTAACGACAACAGAACATGGTGCATGGTGATGCAGCGTGAAGGTTCCTTGCCGCTTCAGAAATCTTGGACGCTCGCGGCTGTCTCAAACGGTGCTTGCCCATTCATCAATGATCGCGTTCGGCGGCCGAAGAGTTGGGGCCTGGAGCCAGAAAGATCCGCGATCGGCCCTTTCCCATTACAGGGCGTCAGAAAGGGCGTATTTAGGCTAAGTACTCGCCCGCGCCATTGACTTTCGTACGGCGGCCGAAATCCCGCTTCCACCCTCTTCTATAAAATAGTTTTCAACTAGCATTCATACTTCTTATAGACTACCAAGAGACTTGAAATTTGGTGTAGAGCTAGTCCTAGCTATGGAATAATTTAATATGGAATTTAAAATTGAGTTGAGCCACCATGCGCCGCTACAACCTCTTTGCGCCTTTCTTCGAAGCTCTCAATAAACCCATCGACTATATGTTGTGGTATCTCATTCCAAGCCTTCTCTATAGCCTCCCAAAGGCCATCCATGGTTGTAGGCTTCTCAGGCATACGCCTCAGGGTGCCTTTTACCATATTCCAACACGATTCGATGGCGTTGAGATCGATGGCGTTGAGATCGGGAGAATTCCCAGGATGCGTCACATTGACAATCCCGGCTTTCGCTCTCTCTGCCTGCAAAGTCTTAATTTTATGAACGGGAGCTCCATCTTCGACTACAAGAGGCTCCCTCCCATCTCCCATCCTTCTTCGTCCATGCTACAGCTTCGGTCAGAGGCCCTTCCAGAATCTGAGCTAAATAGACTTTAGCATTAATCGTTTGAGCGGCAATTCTTTTGCCACTTTCTTGATGAGCCGGTTTCAGAGCGAAGCGGACCAGTGGGAACTTGTGGCCATGTACAATCGCTCCCCAGACATGGAGCATCTTGCCCTTCTTTTTCTTTGGGCTTAGACACTTTGCATTGTATGCTTCATTCGGCAAACGCCAACAGGACTCTTTGGCGCGATCATCGCCCAATTCAAAGGCGGCCTCGCCAGTGAATATAACTCGAGTCCAGTCCTGATTCTCATTTGCTGTAGCCCAGGCGAGTCTATCCTTAATGTATTTAGGGGATAAGAGGGGCTTGCAGCGGCAGCGGGCTCGAAAGTAGCCATGCTTGTCGAGAATGCGACGGACTGTGGTTGCGCTGACCTTCATATAGTCTGCTATTTGATCTGTAGCTTGCTTCGGGGAGGCTCGTACGTGGCGTATCATACGCTCCTCAGCCTGAGCGCTTAGAATATGCTCATTTCTCTGATTGAATGTAGGTCTTACAGTGCCTGTACGCTGTCGATCCTCAATGATGCCTTGAACAGTTGACTTTGAACAGCCAAACTCATCGGCGACGGCTTTCATTGACATCCCAGATTGATATCTTCCGTACATTTCACCCTTATTGGTAGGGCTTACAAGCACATGTGACCGAGGACTCATTATAGGCGTCCTTACTACCTCTGAGTGATCATACAACAGAATATATGGATACTGAGAATATAGGTTTTTACTTGTCTCGCAACCCGAAAAGCGGGATTGCGGAAGCTAGATTTCCGCGCCGTACGAAAGTCGATGGCGCGGGCGAGTACGCGCTTTCTACAGTTTGTACCTGGTAATTAGCCCGGCGTAGTCACATTTTGTGCTACGTTGCGCGTAATTTTGTAGCCTGCGAAATTCCTAGCCAAAAATGGATTCGCGGTTTGGGATACCCCGAGTAGCCCGGATCGAGGCTACGTCGCTTCGACGGCTTGTTAGAGCCCCGTACTCATTCACGAATGGTGCAAGCCTACAGCCCCTAGATCGTGCGTACACGCAATCTCAGATACACAGCTCTCAATCACGTCCTAACACTGCCGACACATCGTATACGTCGCGTAGCCCGTCCGAAGCCGCCAACGACAACGACAACAACAATACCGCACATCGGAAATCCAACAACTGGTCCCATAGCAAACCTTCAGCACCTGCCCGACCTACCAGTGTTGACGACAGGTGTTGGAAGGAGAGGAGGAGGAGGAGAGCGTGGAGGATGATGGGTTTCAACAGTGAAAGGTGCGTTCCTTTTCTTCTTCTTCATTTCCTGGCTTGTGTGATCCCCGACCCCCATCACTGGCATGTGTGCTCACTGTTTGCGTGTTTTGCCAACATCATCAATCGCAGCGGTAGCATCATCACCATCACCCCATTTATCCTGGAATCCCGCTTGCGATGGAAGAAAGGAGTAAGCATGAAGACAGGAAACAGGCTTCTCTCAAGCAGATGTCTAACTGTTATTGTATATTTCTCGCAAACAGGACTCTTTGTACAACAGTTTGGTAAGGTTCAGGTTTCGGCACACAGATCGCCTATCAGACAAAATGCTCCCACTGAGCTAATTCCCCTTCCTTCGCTTCCCATTAGACGAGTTTTCACCCTCATCTGCCGGATTTTGCTTTCGATTCGCGTCATCACCCTTTGCTTGCTCACCATCCAAGACCTCCCCCCACAACCTCAATCGTCGCTGGCAACCTTCAACCTTGTGCTCGGCTGCAACCAACGCCGATTTCATCCAGCTCTTAACGGTGTTGGGAGAGCCATTCAACTTGTCAATTCGCCGAGCGTCCTTGGTGGTCTCGATCCACAGCTCGGCTTCGGTCTGAGTTAGAGCTTGGAAGGCGGCCTCATATTGAGGGTCTAGGCGGTCTAGTGAGTGGCACCAGATGTCTTTTAAAGGACGTGTCTGGCTATTGAAGTGTGCTCCATGGCAACCGGTGGGTTCGGGAGAGGAGAGGCCGGCAACGATTGCCGACGAACGGGAACTATTGGACGTCTTGCAGTTCCTCCCCGCCCTTTCACCGACCTTGGAACCAATCGCTTGGTGACGGGATGTGGCCGGTCGGACTGGCTTGTCATAGTCAACGGGAAAGATGCCTCCAGTTTCTTCTATGTGGTCGAGAAGGGCCTGGAGGCAGTCAAAAGCCGGTAAGTCCTTTGTCAAAATCAAGGGACCTGGAGGCTTACATCATTTATGCTTCGCAAAGGCGTATCAGGCCCAGCATCCGCCACATGACAGGGCAGAGGAGGCGTCACCACCGCTGTCGAGTCGTTGGAATTCGGTTCGGGAGTGGTCCAGCCCGATGAATGGTACATCGCAGGCTGCTTGGAGGTGCTTATGGGTCCACGGTATCGAGACATAGTTGAAAAGGTTGATATAGTGGTGGCTTAGCTCATGGGACACCAGGTAAGTCTCTTCCTGAACACTGAACAACATCTCGGCCATGGGTTTATATCTCTTTATTATCCTGCATTGCTGACGTTTCTCAGACTCTTTCAACACCTTGCTCTGCTGACGAAAAGTGGAGGGGTGACATCATCGTTCGCTCGATATCACAAGTCCGTATGGCCTCTCAACCTCACCTTACACCTTCAGTAGCTTACCGTTGTCTGATTGTCTAGATACATTTGACCGAGCAGGAATGACACTGTCGCACTCCAACGAAATCTCGCCAACTTCACTATATGTCCCGCCCATCCGCACAGACAACGCCTTCTTCGCAACACGCAGCACCGGAATGGTGGGTAGCGTTCCCTGACGTGGGTGCCTACTTGGATCAGAAACGTTCGCAAAAGAAATGGGTGAGTGCAACTGTCGATCGTGCTTACCTGTCTAGCTGATTCCCCCTCTCAGAATCGTGATAGTCTAGGGTATTGTCGGTGTGCCGACTGCCGCTAACGACGGACGTCCGCGCCTAATTTCCCTGCGTCAATACCGTATGCACTTCGAGAACGAAAAATTGCGCCTGAACACCGGACAAAATCCGATCAACCGACTCGACTCAATCTCTCGACCGTCGCACGTCACTTCGACTACTCAAGCGGACAACAGAACTGAGACCCTCTCAGTCCTGGATCATTCTTCGTCGTCTCACCCAGGACCTCGGCATATCTCGCAGATACACTCGCTGCCCGCCATCAGCAAACCGCAGTTCTTGCAGCCGGTCGTAACATATCTATGGAGAGACTTTCTCGAGGATTTTTCCGCCGTAGTACGCAAAATTGAATCTCACCTGATTCCAAGTCATGTGCCATCGAGGGTCACTCCACCCACCGAGATCAGCATTATCGAGCAGGCTATCTATGGGACAAACGTCGCAATTGACGCTCAGTGGAACCTCCCGAACAGCGGAGTGCATTTCAACATGACACAGGCTTGGAATTTGTTTCGTTACGGCCTTCATCTCGGCAGGCAACTTCAACAAGAAGAAAGCCTCCCGCGTGGATCCCAAACGAGCTCTCACTCTTTCTTCGACATCGACTTTGGTCGTGAGACGAATTCCGCGGCCTTTCGCACGACAAGATCAGCACTTCGACTTCTGTCACCTGATCATGGCGAGCTACAGGTGATACACCCCGCATGCACCAACCCAGAGTGCGAACACGTCTTCTTCGAAACCTCCCGTAGCACAGACTTCAAAATCGGGGCCATGTGCGGAGTCTGCAACTGCCCTTTCCTCGAATGAAGCTGGCATCAGCTCTTGAAAGGTTCCTGAACATCCCGGGGGTAGAGCAGTTGTGCGGAGACTCTAACATTCGTAAAAAAGACGACGAAGCATTCGATCGACACCGACACGGAATGAAAATCTATCCAGATGCCTATTCAGGAAGCGCCTGGCCTAGGCTTTCGCTTGATGGTAAACCGGTAGATGAGACCGCTACCATCGTTATCCGACTAGACATAGACATGGATTGGTATCAGGTTTCGCGAACGAGATCAGCTCGACTTCAATCTGTTGGCCCAATCATAGCAAACGTCACCAATCTGCCTTTACGGCTGCGAGCTTCTTCCTCGTTCACACTTCTGTTGGGAGTGACGCCCGGTAAGCTGATAATGCCGTACAATCTCTCGACGGGTTCTCACACTTATTGCTACTCCCAGGACCAAAGGAAATCAACCAAGAACACCTTTACCACTATTTGCTACCTCTGGCGGTTGAATTGCGGCAAGCGCGTCCAGACGGAATCACCTTAACAACATCTCGATACCCAGCAGGCCGACAAGTATACGTGATGACGGGCGCTCTATGCTGCGATGGACCCGCCCGAGTAATGGTCACAGGCGGTATCCACATTCAATCAGGAAGAGGTCTGCATCCGTTGTGATGTCAAGAGGATCGATTTGATCACCCTTGAATGTAAGTCCGCAGTATTTCATGCTACTCGGAATCTTAATACTGACCATCTTCCTATTTCGGATCTAGCTTCATGGAAGCAACGCTCGAACCCAGAGACTACTGCGCAGGTGTACTCCGAGCGGCACGACCTCAAGCGACAACTTGAAAGCAGTACCCAAGAGTGGTACAACGCGCAGCTTCACTCTCCGCACACGCCTTTGTTACCTTTTCCGCCGGCGCGCAGAAACGCCATAATCGAAGCAAGTTTGAAGACGCCTGGTCACCCGACAGCTTTCGATATCGTGCCCCTTTTTGACAAGTTGAAGGCTGCAACATTCGATCCGATGCACCTTGTGTGCCAAGGAATCATTCCACTGTTTTTCAAGAACATGATGTACGTAGGTAACAAGTGTAAGCATTCTACTTTTTACCCCTTTTGTCCCTTTTGGCTTATCTGGACTTGTCTAGTGTTCGATATAGTTTGCCACCGATTGTATAATAGAGAGAAGGATAGCTGAATATGAGTTACTGGTTCGATTCCGGAGTCTGGTCAGTAGTTTTGTCACTTGGTCGCTTTTTGCTGAAAATAGCAAAGTGACATAGTTTTCTATGTCACTTTGTCATTTTTTGTTACTTTGTCACTTTGTGCCATTTTCGGAACAAAGTGACAAAGATTCGGTTGTACGCCCAGGTCTCCTTAGGAGCCCTTGGGCAGGGTTGGCTTCGCCACCCAGTTCTGACGTCTATATATGACAGGCCAAATTGTAGTAAGTTTCGCCACCATGATTTATGAAACACGCTTTTCCTCCCTAACTCCTGATCAGCGTCCTTGATCATACTAACTAAGATACTGAGTCCCTATAGTTCCAACCTATATATAATATTCAGTAAGTTAGCCGTTTACCTGACAGACATCAACAGCGTGAAGAATAATCCTTTCTGACTTGATCCCACTTTAGACCTTGTACTGTTTTATAGTTAGTATAATCTCATATTTTATACTATCTAATTACAACGTTACATTGGCTCTTTACAACAAGTACCCGAGAGAAATGGTTCCTCCGGCGATCGCCACCAGCTCCAACAGTCCGGTCAATGTCTGAACACTCTCAGCAATACATCACAGACCCATGGCTCCTCTTCCGATACGGTCACGAAACAGCACATCTACGAATCACGCTGCTGCGGGCGAAGAGAAGACGATGAAGAGGTCGCGGCAACTCGGCCAATTTTACCTCGGGATGAAGACGATGATGCTAGTCAATTCCTCCCGGTGCAGACACGGATAAAACTCAACCGGAAACTGTTCCCGTCTCCGCAGGCACTAAAAGAAAGCGTGCAACAGCAGGAACTGGAAGGAAGACGGTGCCTAAAGCCGTCAGGGCTCCACCACCACCTAACAAACCGTTATTGACCCCAGGTCAGCGCAAGTGGTACCAGAGTCTGATGCATGAGGTACGTCAATCCGATGCAAGAATCAAGATACCCTTTTTACATCGTATCTTAACTCATTTGCCACCATAAACGGTCTATAGGTCATCCCACCCCCACAAATCGAGGCTATCAGCACACTCACCTTCTTTGAAGGCTTCTCGGGCAGCAACACTGCAGCACAGTGGCGCACATCTGCGAAATACTATGCCCCCTTCGTTACGGTTGAAGCATGGACGCGCAACGAAATAATACCTCATCTTCCAAGGAACAAGAGGTTGACGGAAGCCGAGCTTCGACCCCTGTTGTTAGTAGCTGAGACTGCCGAGATATCTCTCCGACCGACCATTAGTGAGCGACAACTAGCCATACTTCGCTCTCTGATCAAGGACTTGCAAGCGATCACGTACCGAGATCGACCTGAGTCAAAGCGATGCAGTAACTTGCATTGGCTAGAGCACCTTCCCGACGATATCGAGCGTTATGGCTTCGTCTATCCGTGGTGGTTGTTCAGCTTTGCGCCAACAGCAACGGTCATCCTTCCGATACGCCCATGATCGCCTTCGACAAGTACCTGATGCTAGCTTCGCTGGAGAAATACGGCACATATCAAAGCATCGGAGATGATGCGCCCGCACAATGGTTAGCCGCAAAGTCCTCCGAGGCATTCGCAGATGCCTTAGTCACCAAATACTCGGTACCAGAGGAGAAGGATGCCGAAACGTGGACGGAGCAACGACAGAACCCTACACAGAACCTCAACCGCTTACAACAGACTGTCATGAAAGTGAAACAAAACTTCATCCGACCTCTTGCGCCAACGGAGAAACGCGATATATGTTATGAATGAAATATCGGCGCAGCGGCAGATGCTCTAATAGTGTGGGAGCGGGAAGGACAGCCCGGTGGCAGCTTTGTCTTGGATCGAGAGGCCGGCTGCTGGGAGGAGTTCTCTATTGGCAAAAATGAATTCCGGCTCCAGCAACCCTTTCCGGACGCCGTGAACTTGTCCACGTCTAGTGATTTGTTACGATTGCCCGGCTCCTTTTTCGAGTGGCGCACAGATAATGATATCTTTGCCCTCAGCAACGAACGGGCTAGGGTCGGAATTCTAGACAGCGTCTTCGAAGCCGTCGGAATTCCTTGCTCCAGCTACCAAACAACGGCAATCATGAAACGTTTCATGAAGGTGCATCTACTTGCCCCTTACGAGCAAGCTGACCCGTACCAGTTTCACAGACGCGTGTTAGGGTAGGGTTAGGCCATAGGGTTCTACATTAATCATACAACAGGGTAAAAGCACTAAGTTGATTGAAACTAGTTTTCAAGGAAATTCAAGAAGGAAGGGAACTCTATACATTCTAACTTTTGTGACCATGAGACTAACGCTAAGGATAGCAAGCGATGTTATCAAGGTAAAAAGCGATTCGTGCCTAGAGAACAAAGCTCTTTGCTTTCGCTCTCAACAAGATCAAAGACAGGTTCTGACAGAGAGTCGAGAACACTGAAGGGGTGATCGATTGTTGCCACGCTTTCAGACACTTGGCTGTGTCGTCATCCATTATCCCTCCTACGGTAAAGACCAAAGGAGTGAATGGGATGTTGTTGGTCGGTAGACGTCGTCGCTTTTCGGCAGCCTTCGAGTCCAAGAACTTCTTGATGAGCGCATGACCCTTTTCCGCAGGTTTAGTTGTTTGAATATGGGGCGGAATGTGAGTCGCGACTGCATCACGGCGGGCGAGTGAGACGACGGTAATGTCGTACTCGTGATTCGACAGCCCAGAAGCCTCCGAGCCGGTAACTCTGAGATCGTTACGGCGGTGGGTGTCGGCGATAAACGGTTCCAGTTGGACCTGAACTCCTTCAGCGGTCTCTAAAGCCCGCTTGATGGCGTACTTGACTTGCTCGTGACGAGCTATAGTCCATTTGGTACCCTTCGTGCAAACTTCGGCGTGACCAGCCGAGTTGAGGATCCCGCACATCGAGCAGACAGCCGAACCTGGGTGTAAAGTTCGATGGTGTAGCGCAGCCGATACTTCGAAGTCCGTCAGGCGTAGGCCTTGCTGAAATGGAATAACCGAAAGCCACTTCCTGCCCAAACCCGACGCCGATTCTAATATGGTTTTGATTTGGTGGTCGTCGAGTGTGTTGAGAAGGGCCTCCTGTTGCGCTTCGAAGGCTTTGCCGCATCGAACTCGTTGAGGTGAAATCGACTCGGGATCTTCAGGGTCAGTCAGGGTTGGAGGAGTAGGAGGCGGTCCGAGCAAAGGCTCTAACAGCTTATCAGACGTCTCTGATGCTGCGGCGTAGGCCAGAGGAGCGCACGTCCTGTAAGACAACAGTCCCAGTCCGCCCAGCTTGACCGGAAGCGACATAATGGTAAAGTCTCTTTCCACCGGGTCGGGCGGGTCGGCCGAGCTTCGAAGTCGAAGAGCCGTTTTCCAAAGGATCGTGTCGAGCTTTTTCCACTCCAACTCGAGATCGTCGGAGACCAAGCAGCGCTGAAGATGCCGAAGGTCCTGTTGCATGCACTGTCGGAGTAGCAATAGTGCATGCTGATGAGGTACATCCACCAGCTTGTTCACTTTTTCCTCTAGTTCCGTAATCTTGTTCTGGAGGAATGGCTTCCTTGCCCATGAGGGACCGACACAGGAGCCCAGCATGTTCATGCCACGAGCCTTGATTTCTCCAATTGACGTAATGGAAGACTTGGCGGCGTTTAGGTTCAGTGTCGTTCCAACTACGGTGAAGAAATCTTGTACCTCGTCCAAGGTCTCATCGGTCTTGCTAAGGATGTAAACATCGTCCAGATAGGCTAAAACCACGCAGTCCGGCCCGAGGCGTCTTGCCAGCTTCTCCAAGATGGGTCGAATCCCAATAGAGAAGAATAGCGGACCAAGTGGGTCGCCTTGACGGACTCCTTGGGTTGAGCGAATTTGGGTAATGTTATCACCACCACCACCGATGACCAGTCGTGAGGACTCGTTGTAGGCCCATTTGGCCAATCGATAAAGTCCAGGGGCGTGAGTCTTGACCGCTTCCGCCATATCACGTCGGTTAAGTGAGTTGAAGGCGTTCGAGAAA